>KB663610.1:871335-1040539 GCA_000349025.1 Anopheles minimus
ATGCATTCCGCGGAACTAACTCACGCATTTAATACAACGCTGATAATGCGGGAAAGAGTAAACCGCGTGCTAGAAACTTAACAACTCATTATTGTTTTACTGATAAGAGCAGTTCATCAAACACGATGAATATGTGTGCTTAACTTTTCCACCCTTTAGTTGTTTTCATCTGCTGCTGTTGTGGTAAAGAGCGAAGTCGTTTTGTGTCCCCGTTTCGAACTGCTCTGTCCTACTGCTAGCAAGCTAGTGATTTTATATAACTAAAGCTAACCTGCTCGTACAAAATCAATTACACTTTAACGTAAGTACACGGAAGCCAGCACACACCTACCGGGCAAAGAAGCACACAACTTCGAACCAGATCTTTGCAACACTTGATCATCTACAGCATATCACCCACCACCTCCAGTCGGTCGTTCATTCACATTTTTCACCGTCACACTGTTCACGATCGGATCGTCATCGGAAACACGCCGCGCACTGCCAGAATCGTCATCCGTTGGCGTTACTTTCAGCCTTGGATTTGGTGGACGATCGAACAAATTCCACAGATTGTTCTGTAACGCGACGTACGACTTTTTCCTCCTCGGAACACCCTGTATCGTGAGATAGCGTGTCGGGTAGAGATGATCCGTGGCACCGTTGGTACCGGTGTCATCGGCCAAATTGTACCGGCTGAGCGTGTTCACCAACGCGCTGTAGTGATCTTTCCAGCGACGCTCGAGCTGTGTCTTTGTGGACATGTTGTCTCCAACATCTGAACGGAAAACGAACGCATTAGATCGCTCTTGATCGATGCGATTCAATCAATGGAAAATGAATACCGCAGATCCATCTGCTTTTGAGGCGGGGTACTGATGTTCGATGGTCATGTGCTTCTTGCTGGATGGAATGTCCGACTCGGTCTGTACATTGGACGGATGTGATTAGATGTACAAAGGACGGACAACACAGAAATACACCTCCTTGGAGGCACTATGACGATGAGAAATTGATGAGACGTTTTTTTTTTCAACAACAACGATGGTCCCCCCGTGATTGTGGCTATTTACATCCTAGAGCGAAACGCAATCGGTGATTGGACATTCCTTACCGGTTGGCGGGCGATAATCGTCCTGTGCCCGGTAAAACTCGGCCAATTCCCGAGCGGAACAGAGCGGTGTGTCGACCTGCAGTGTGGAGTCGAACTTGCTGTAATTGATTTCGTATCCTTGCTGCTCTTTGTTGTAGCAAACGACGGGCTCAAACCGATGGCCCCACAGGATCTCCGTGTTGACGTAGCTCGAACGGGCCTGCGTCGATTGGCCCGTCGACTCCACCGTACCCTCCAGGATGACGACGATCTCGAACCGCTCCCGCAGCATATCTGATGCCGACAGATTGTACAGGGCCGAGTTCTTATCGATCCGGTGCACCACAATCTGGGGCCAGATGAAGAACAGCTCCGAGGAGCTACCGTCCGAACCGACGTCCAGCTCGTGCTGATACTGTGCCATCGTTTCGCCCTCTCGCGTCGTTTTCGTTCTTATCAGCTGAGCCCGTACCGAGGCACCGATAATGTGACTCTTGCGCATATCCCCCACACGGAACATCAGGCACAGCTCACCATCGCGCTGACAAACGACGGCATTTTTCGAAAACAACAGCGTTTGGCTGCGCTGCTTCGGACGCGTCATCTTCGCAAACACGATGCCCACCATGAACGCTTGGATCATGAGACCGTAGATCGATTGGAAGCACATGACGAAGATCGCTTCCGGACATTCTTCCGTGGTCGTGCGCACACCGTACCCGATCGTGTGTTGCGTTTCGATCGAAAACAGGAATGCCGAAGTGAACGAGTAGATGTTGTAAACGCACGGAATCCAACCGATTTCAGCTGGCGGGAAAGAAAACGAAAATAAAAGCACTCGTGCTGTATACCGGTTACCTTACATATACTTACATTGGTTATCGGGCAGATGTAATTCCTCAAGGTCACCGTGTGTGTACGAAATTAACCACCAGATGACGGCGAAGAACAGCCACGATCCGACGAAACTGAACGCAAACACAAGCAACGTCCAACGCCACTGGGCATCGACCAGCGTGGTGAAAATGTCTACAACCATGTTCCGAATCATTACAATCACATTGGGAGAGAGATCCAAGGATGTTACTTACCCTGCAAAAAGCGCAAATGTTGCCGGGGAGGACGTGACAGTACAACGTTACAGTCTCCATTCTTCAAGATGGCCCGTTTGCGATATTTACGATTCACTCCCGGCCGAAGTACACGGTTTCTGAAATGAGCGAGGAAGGAACGGTGAAGGAACATGTTAATTAACCTACACACAGACGTTTCGATGGTTTAAAGAGGGTGTCGGGGGTTAAAATGTACGTGCTAGAGTTCCTCCTCGAATCGATTGGTGTGCTTTCAGATTCAGGTCCCATGGTGGAACCGCGTGAATTAGACGCTGCAACGCTTCTTCCTTCAGATACAGCATACAAGGGACTGAAAACCGGCACCGTACAATCAGTATTGCGAACTGGCCTGCTGCTATCATAATTTGGTGAGTAATTGATAAGGAAACGTTCGATAAGATTGATGAAAACCCGCTAGATGTCTGAGAGGCCGGGTAGAAGATAAACAGCGAGCACGAATGTGGCATACTCCGGTTCCACAGTGAGTCAGTCCTATTAATTCCCTGCCTTCCCTGGTTTGCTACATTCACGTGTCTGTTCAAAACCGCAAGTTTCACTGCAACAGTCGATAGCACCAGTTGGGCAGATTGAGAAGTTGTTAGAGTTTAGCTTCAAACCAATGGCAAGCTAATCCCTCTAATTGCTGCTAATCGATCCTTCAGGCTACCGTGACAGACAAATCATGATATGGAATGGAACTGATCTTCAGGGGAAGCATCATTCCTATCGTGTTTGATGATGCGTTCTTATCATGCAGTGGTGCATGATAACGACTCATTGATGACGCTCCGAGGCGTGTCCGATAAACGATTAATCAACCATCGGTGGATACTCGGATAGTGCAAAGGGTAGAAAACACGCGACGCCTCTTCAAAACTGTGGTGCAGTCTTGTGGAGAGCTGTAAATTGACACATTTCTTATCACCTTGCCGGTTGAGGTAGTGAAGTTAGCGCGCAAATATGAAGCATTCGTATAACTTTGACTTCTTCCCCGCAGCGAAACGCTTCAAACTGCGACCCATTAAGGAGCTGTTAATTGGACAGTTTTGGTGAGCGATCGTTTGCTTGCACAATTAGACCGTGCACGAAAAAGATCACCGTTAGCTTACATTCATACACAGCACAGCTAAAAACCGGAAGTTGCACCACCGCATCACGTGGTAGAATATATAAAAATGGCTGTTTGTAGGGTACTTACTTCATGGGGTAACACACAAGCGGAGTGTTCGGAGTCACAGGTGTGATGGGCGATGAATATCCGAACTGCTCTCCGTATCCTCCCGGTGACTGCGGTGGGTCAAAAGGTCCAAGCTTCAGCATCGAACGATCCAACCGCACCGTCCCATCCGGTAGCTGCTGCTGATCACCTTCGTAGTTCATCTTTCACTTGCACCGAAAGCTCTACTAAAGATCACCCTATGCCTTTGATCCTCACTGCAGACTCGCTGAAGATTCGCCGTTTCTCTCCGTCCACTGCGACCACCTATCACGCACGACACCGACGGACGGAGATGTTACCCTGACCACTCGATGAACGATACTGAACGGTGGCGATCGTCGAAACCCTCGACCACGGGCACCATCAATCGCGACCGCGAAAAGTGGCTCCCATTGTTACGGGATGATTTACGATTCGCTGTGGAGGAGCGGACGAGTTGGCTTGCAGATGGGCGCCTAGTAGGCACGGGCATGGCTTTTCTCACCTTTACCTCAATGAACGTTCGTCATCTCGGGTGGGTCGGCTCATAGGTGGATCTGGTTACAACGTATCGATTCCATCGAGTTTCATCGAGAGGCACTAGAGATAGTGCCATCGCTTTAGCTCGCTCATCCTTCCGCTCTGACTACTACTTTGACCAGTATCTTGAATTTTTTTTCTATTCTCTGAAACGCCCTGATAGACAGTGTCAACAAGACCGATCCGCGCACACTCACACATCGAACAATACCAGCTGCAAACGGCATGCTAATTTCCGAATTGCCTATAAACACCCCTCCCGTTCAAAGTACTGCCGATAATGGATGCATGAAATTGAATCTGTAACGATGATAATTATATCGGTCAATGTCGGTCCCAAGATAGCCTCTATCTCCAAGGGATTATGTTCAATAATCCAACAAAACATTTAACGTTCATCGTTTAATAGTAGCTCAGCAACAAGCATATTCTAGAGTCGACCTTCTTTTGCCTGATAAGAATGTCAACAACCGATCGGATCAACAATTATCCTTAAATCAACATAACATGTGAAGCGTAAATAAATCATTAACGAAGTTTAATTTTTATCGATTCTACTCATACACGGCTTGACAACATGCCAGAGCTTTTGCAAGTAACTGTCAGTTAAAAAATTTAAGTTTCCTCTAATGGAACGTTTTTAAACATTATCGTCTTATCATTTCTATCAAATTTAATGATTCTCGCATAGAACCGGATACGGTTCGTCCACCAATGCAAGCACCAATAGATAATGCAATTAAAAATCTCTCATCAATCGATTGAAACGAACTGAGCTATCAGCGGGAACTGAGTTTCTTGAGGAAACCACTGATTGATGGATCGTTTCTGGGGATGTGTTCTCGCTGATACCTTCTATTGCGTCATGCAGCTTTTTTTTCGGACATGTCCAAATGAATGATCTTAACCTGTCGGAGCGTAATTGGTAGTGCATCTTGTTTAATACGCAGGGAATGTTTCATTATTCTCACTTTCATATATTGGCTCACAACTCAGCGGATGAGTGGCCTGGAGTATCGTTACGCGCCTAAGATTATCATAAATAGCAGCAGATGGTTACGTCAGATTCATAGGATGCAATCATTTAAAACAAAAAAACACGGATCCTAGCGAAGGTTAACCTAACTACACTAAGAGCAAACCAGTGGTAACTAAGCCGAATTGTCGTCGGGTGTGTCGGGACTAGTGGAGTCCGCCGGTGTGTCACAAGGGCTACGGACTGTCTATATGGATGGAACTGATCGATGAGGGCGAAATGGTGACCGAAGGTGGATTGAATAGATTGCGCAGATTGCTCTCCAGCTGCTGGTAGGATCGCGGCCGTCTTGGAACACCCTGGATCGTCAGATAACGTGCCTGGACGCCCACCGACGATCGTTCGTCTTCCAGGCAGATCGAACTGAGTGTACGGACTGTGTTGGTGTAATGATGGTGCCAACGTCTTTCGAACATCGATTTCGAAGAGCCGAGTGGATCTGCGGAAGGTGGAAAAACTTACATGAACAAACTGTGCTGGAAATAGCGAGTACTTCCAGAGTGCCAAAAAAGGACAACTTACACTTACACAGGTACAGTACGAGCGACTTGAATGAGATGGTGAAGTAGTGGATGAGATTCTTACAAGGATGATCGTTCGTACAAGAAAAGCACAAAGCAGGACATTTTGTGAAATGATGCCAAATCGTACAACTACGCAGCAAGCGCAAACTAACGAACCGTGCACAGTACAGCACACAACATACGGCGAACAAACGATAACAAACTCTACGCTGGCGTTTGAAGATGATGATCTTCAGCTACAAATAAAAGTACACAGACACCACACCACATCAGTCTCTACTAGCAATCAACCACCAACAGTATCAGCCCGCACCGCCCTACCTTGGTTACGGTAATCGTCCTGGTATTTGTAAAACTCGGCCAGCTCGCGGGCCGAACAGAGCGGCGTATCGACGGAGTGCGTCTCGTTGAACTTGCTGTAATTGATTTCGTACACCTGATTTTCCTTATTGTAAAACACGATCGGTTCGAACCGATGGCCCCACAGGATCTCCGTGTTGACGTAGCTCGAACGGGCCTGTGTCGATTGGCCCGTCGACTCCACCGTACCCTCCAGGATGACGACGATCTCGAACCGGTCCTGCAGCAGATCCGACGCGGACATGTTGAAAAATGGAGATTCCGTGCTGATCCTGTGCGTCACTATTTGCGGCCAGATGAAGAACAGATCCGAACCACAGTGATCTGCCCCAACTTCCAGCTCGTGCTGGTACTGTGCCATCACTTCACCCTCACGGGACAGCTTGGTACGGATGAGTTGTGCCCGAATATTCGCGCCAATGATGTGACTCTTGCGCATATCCCCCACACGGAACATCAGACACAGTTCACCATCGCGCTGACAAACGACGGCATGTTTCGAGAATAGTAACGTCTGTGTTCGGTGTTTCGGACGCGTCATCTTCGCGAACACAAAACCAACCATGAATGCTTGCATCATAACGCCATAGATCGACTGGAAGCACATGATAAAGATAGCCTCCGGACATTCCTCGGTAGTTGTCCGGTAGCCGTATCCGATGGTGGTTTGTGTTTCGATCGAAAACAGAAAAGCAGACGTGTACGATTCAATGTTGAACACACACGGCTTCCAACCAGATTCCTCTGTAAAAAAAAGAAAGAATACTCCCATAAGAACAGTGGAAAAGTTTGACGAATCATTTCTTCTACCTTGGTTTTTCGGCAGATGCATCTCCTCCAAGTCACCGTGCGTGAACGCAATTAACCACCAGATTGCTCCGAAAAACAACCATGATCCGATAAAGCTGAACGCAAATACGAGTAGTGTCCAACGCCACTGAGCATCCACCAGTGTGGTAAAAATATCTACAAGAAGAAACAATTATACACAAGCAACTTAAAATGTTAGGTCTGTTCCTGGTCATCACAAATTTTGCGTTCGAAGCCCCACCTTGCAGAAAGCGCAACCTCTGCCGGGACACCTTCGAAAGGACAATGTTGCAGTCGCCATTCTTTAAAATCGCCCGTCTTCTGTACTTTCGTGTTGTTCCCGGTCGTAATGCTCTGCTCCTGTAGGAATGAAGGGAGAATGAAAACGATTATGCACTCCATAGAGACTACTCTAATCACTCGGGTACTCGACTGATCGCCACCTAAATTGAATGCGCGTGCGTGTGATGGGCACGTGTCATGTGATGAGAGCGCTAACGAATAAATTTCTTAAGAGGTCTTTAAGCCGTATTTAGATCGATACAGAATCCATCGTACGTCAGCTAATATTTGCCTTTATATAAGCCCAATATTTACGAGCGTTTGTGGCGGATAAATATGTGTACGTAACCCACACAATTTTTTGTTAAACAAAAAAACAAACACTTGATCAGAACAAACGCCGCGAAAAATGAAACAATTATTCCTTCCCTATTTTTTCTCGAAAGTTCTACAATCTTCCAGTTATATGGGCGCGCGCGCAAGTGCAGTGCTATTAGTGCTACTTTATAACTCACTATTGGATCCCGTGCAAAAATGCGATAATAAAAAATTGCTTCAAATGAGCTGCGGCGGAATAAATCGGTCGTAATGCACAAATCATATTCGCTCCGGAACACGCAACAACGCAAACACACAGAACACCCGGAGACACACCGACGATCGGCCACGATTGTGACACAATCCTACAACATAGTGCACGAGAGACGTTAACTTCATTTAAAATTCAAATCGCTACCCCAGCAACATTTCCGTTCCGACGGAGCGCCGTCACTGCAACGGACCATTCCCGCTGATCTAGACCCCGTTTTCAGCTGTCTCGTACACTGATTTACTAACACTGTCACTTCCTATACGCACCTTTTGCTACCGACCGATGGGGACTGCGGACAGAAGATGATCGGAGTTGTCGGTGTGATCGGCGTTTTGGGTGGATCCTGTCCATCGATAATAATCGGTGGTATCTTATCGAACGGCCCCAACGGGAGCAACTTCGCGTCGTCTCGTGCCTCCGGTGATTCTGCATCCACCGGGACGGTGAAATTTTTTCGCTGTCCAAAGCTCATCCTGGAGCTTCCGTCTGTCTCGATCGCGTGCACTGTTGTGTTCTTCTATTGCAATCCCAATCAGTTGGTACTGAGCGATATCACCAGTAGTACGATCAGATGCTGCAGAATAGTGTCACAGAAGGCATTTCTTACTTCCACTCTCCGCACGACGGCAGTCAACACAGCAGCAAGCCTCCTGCACAAACAACCCGATGTTTGTTTCACACTTTGAACACCGAGAGAACCGCTCGCAAATCGATTTAATCGCACCAAACGTGCGTTCAAGACTAATCTCGTGCGGAGCGCTTTCGTTCGACTGCAGTGAACCAGACCGTTTGGTTGTTTGTGCGATCGATTGCTACTACCACCACCATTACTACCGGTTACTAACACTCGATCGAGGTCTATCCATCGCTCCACTATCGGCTGTTCGTCATCGTCGTGTTCGCGTTTTGCAATGCGTACGTCATCGTAAACGGTATCAGTAGGGATGTGTGAGAGAGAACACGGCGAAGCACCAACGCCAATACCACCACAATCAGTGACGTTTATATCCATTCCGTCGAGAAACAAGAAGCCCCCGCGACCCGGTTGTCGATGGAAGTGTAGTGCTGCACCATTTTCCATTTTAAACATAAACAAACAAACATCGCTCAATGTTAATCAATGATAAATGTTTCAATCGATTTCGATAAAAGGGTGTTTATCTGTGAACGGATGTTATTGCGGATACTGATATCCAACCATTAAAGTGTTCACGAACGCGTGTTACCAATGTAGTACCCCTGTAGTGTGTTGTCAATTCTTATCAAACGCGTCTAGTTCTCTCTACTACTAACCACAAGCGGATCCAATAGGATACGCACTTTTGACCCACATTATCTAACCATTTACCAGCTTATAATACGGTAGTCCTTCCACTAACACAACCGGACCCTGTTCGACCAGCACGTGAAATGGTTCGGGTTCGATAACTCCGGCAGTAACAGGGACAATTTGCTATTCAAAGGTCTAATTTAAAGACACATTCTTCTGCTGACTCATCTCGACCGAGGGCTCTTATCGGTGCCCTGCACTAGATACCACGGAACATCCTCAACTGGGAAGCCGGACAAGAACATTTGTAAGGTACTATCAGCCAGTAGACCTCGCTGTATGCTATCAATCGACTTGCCGCCTAATCAGACATGATCTTCACCTAACCTGCAATAATTTGTGCAATGCTTGTGTGTACACTGGAAACATACAAACACACCCTTAGATGACCCTTGCTTGCTAGTCGAAGAATCTTTCAGACAGTGTTGGGTCGGGCACGTACTTGACAACTACAACTGCGACCAGAGCCGTCAACTTCCTTAGGTTAATAGCTGCAATTGAACACGACGAGCCATAAACCGGCGTCGACAGACAACGCTATTTGTGGGGTTTTAGTGTGTCCATATCTACCTCATTCCAAGCCGATCTTCTTAAGCTTTTGAGCACGAGAGATGGAAGTGGATTGGCGTCATATATGATTTTTTTTTCAATCCATAATTTCCGCCGGTTTATTACAGTAAATCGAATGTGATAAACTGTAGGCTTCGAACACCGATGCCCGGTTCAATGCTTTTCCGCCACAGTCCTATAGGTGTTCGTGTGTGTATTTTTACGTTCATTTAGTGTAGCGTTAACTGTCAACAAAAATGGTAACGAATCTTATGCAAACATCTCGCGTGCTGTGTCGTCAGCCATTACAGAGTATTGCAAATAAACGCAAATGTAAACTTGTAAAAAAGAGCAAAATGTAACCGGCGCTGGACGTGTGACTTCAATTCCGGAAGGAAGCATTTATATGGTTTGAACGAAAATATTTCTTTCTCATACAATCGAACGATTTTTTGGGGTGTCAATTGGTAGTTATCCTCTACCCTGTCAATAGGTTGTGTAAAGATCGAATCATACCTGTTTTGAATTTGAATCGATCTCGCAAAATAAAAAAATCCCTGTTTGATACGTTTCCATATCGTCTTCAGTACTTGTTTTTCATAGCCAGTTATTTTATCGTATTCAAACTACTTCCTGTTTGCAGAAGGTCGGTTCAATTGTGTTTTGAACGTTGAAGTACAACAACTAAGATACATATCAGCTATGGAAAGTGTTCCTCATTTTCAGTCTTAATCTTTTCATGCATTTTGATCATGGTTCACTGAAAAAGATTCTACTAATCTACATAATAAACAGCTAGAATCTTTATTGCACTGAATTAGCAGTCGTAATAAGCTTCCTGAACAGTATTATGGCACGAGCTCGATATGTGCCACAAATGTGCTAGCTAACGAGTGAGATCCTGAAGTCCTCTTGTCCAACTTTTCAACTCTACAACTCTACTGATATACCTAATGATTGATCTTATAGTATTGATTATACTACAAATTTGACGTAAAACCCAGAAAAATGAAATACTAGAATAGTGGTTGGCATTTAGTATTACCCCGTTTCGTAGTAGATCTTTCTATTTGGTAGAAGATTGTTTGAAATGAGCACATCCATCCAATCTAAATAACAATTCTATTGCCCTAAGGGAAAACCGCCAGAATCTCGACTGCACTGGATTAGTCAAGCCCAACAGCGATAAGGTTTTGCTACCTCCTGAAGGCTGCATCCCACGAGCATTCGTTCCCCAAAACAACATGTTCATTGTTTTGGTTGTCGGCTCTCTCAGATAACGGCAGATTTGCAACTTCCAGCCTCTCTGCTCTGCACAAAACAAAACAATAAACAACGAATTCCACACACACGCGCACGCATACAACTTTTCAGCTTATCAAACGGTACGCTAGACGCAATGGCGGCCACTGACCACACTGTGATGGCCCTCGGAACGATCACGATTTGTTGAATGCATTCACATTACTGATTAGTATAAAGCTTCCACTCACCTCACACTTTCCTGCCGGCTGAAGGCGCTTCCGTGTGTTGAAATGCGGGCCAAGCTCGGTACAACGGTCAACGGAAGATTACTGATCACACTGTCAAGGGAGTCCGGCTCCTCCTCTATCACACCCGGTCGCATGAAGATCCGATTGAGCGGCTTCTTCTCGTCCGCCGTCTGCCGATCGGAAGCCATCCTTTACCTATTCTCTCCAACAACAAAAAAACAGGATCACGTGACAAGAGAAATAGCAAACACTTTCAACACACACAGTTCACCTCCGTTGCACTATAGATCGATTTTTTCGCTTGCTTTATTCGATATCGGCTACAGCACCCATAACGCATTGGGTTGAATTCGTGGCATCGATTGGGTACGATCGCGACCCGTAAAGGCTAAAACATTGTCTAAATTCCGATTCTACATTGATTTGCTATCTATTATCCACGCCCATTACGGACAAATGGCTTTGCATTCACTTTTCTTTTCTTACACACCGAAACGCTATTATACGATTACTTAAACAAAAAACTGGAAGTTAATTAAAGGTAAAATAAGCTCTGACCGATCGTTACACAAGGGCAAGATGGGTGGAACAGAACCTAATGCAGCCGAGTCGAACACGATACGATCACACCGGTCGTCGATAAGCCATTCCTCGGTATACGCAGATCCTAGTGTGGCCGCACATCAGTAGTACGAGATTCCCGGCCCAAAGTACTACTAGTAGATACGTCTATGCTATTCATACATGGCCTCCGTGGTTGATCTTACATTCGTGTCACGATTGGATCTTTTTTCTGCAACCTAGCGTCCGGCAGAAGCACGAGCGAACGAACGAAGGAGGATGGCACCGTGACACTCGCGCACACTGCGAACAAGAGTAATTTTCGAATTAATTAAATTCAATTAAAACCTTCCACTTCCACCACCCGGTTAACACGTCTGGATGAACATGCACGCCCGATTTCCTGTGACTCATTCATTCACTCTTTACACACTCACACGCTCCCGTTTGAGTCTTAGAACAATGTTACATTACGAAGGACTATAGAGATCGGGCATTTAAACACTGATCTTGAGATAAGTAACTAAAGCGGAAGATCGCGTGACCTTCGATACACGTTCATGGTTCATAAGCGCCCGGCAAAATCTTCACTGTTAAACTTTTTTCGAATATTTCAACAAAAAAGTTCACTGTCTCTATTTCAACTGCACACTGTCTTCTGTTATTGAGTAAAAAAACAAACCCCAAAATCCTCGATTCCCGAACACAACTCTGGAGCAGTGCCGAGGGCAAACTGACAAACCGAACTGAACGTTTTCATGCCACTCGTTCGCTAAAACACTGACCATGCACCCCCATCGAAACACACCGGACACCACGACCTGCCCGTGTGTGCGTCGTGGTGAAGAAGATCAACTAATTTAGACCACATCCAATTGTTGTCACTGGGATATGCGAATTGCGTGAAGCGCGGGGTACTAAGAGACCTTTTCTGTCGTTTCTATCGTTCTATCTGTTGTTATCCTCACACAAACACACATAGTGTTGCCTTTGAAAGATCATTACGGTTCACACCTCTTGTCACGATCTACCTTCCAGTCCAATACCGGCTGTGGCTTTCGTTCCAGATCTTACGCTATGATTTAATTAATGTGCCATCGGTGAACCCGAGCGTCTACAGATCTCGACCACAAAATCATGTCGCCAATCCGCCCCACCGCAACGTGTACGGTGGCAAAAGTTCTCAATGTTTACGCTTCCTAGAGCGAAGGGTTAATTCCACCAAACGCCTTCTGCGACCGTACACCGAAGGCAAATGTCAATCGAATTGTCTAGCTTAATCTACTTGCTAGGGGGAACTGCGATGTGCTGTACTGTATTGGTACATGTATCGGATGCCACAATAGCACATGCAAGTAACGGCTTCCCACCTAAACCAATGTCACGCGGTCAAGTACACCGGAGGAGACTACTGGCTGTGCATAACATTTTCTCCTTCTGTGCGCTGAAGAAAAGAGCATTCCTGTGTGTGCAGGGGAAGAGCTCTGCGCGAGCGACGTTTTACCTAGACCTTCAACGATGATTGAATAATATGAGCGACTTCCGACGCACCATACCATAACACCACGGTGGACAATCTAACCCCAGCGTTCTAGATAAGTGTGTTGCTGTTGTGGTACAGCGGTATTGGGGTGGATCAAGTAGATCAGGCAGCGTAAGTGTGCTGCCCCATAAAACGGGCGCGTTTAACAGCTGCTTGAATGAAGCCGTTACTCCATCGAAACGATTGCAAACAAATGAGATCTGATTTGTTATAATGCGGCATGTCACGCTGGAATACTGGAATCTAATGAATCTTTCGCACACTCATAACGCACAAACCCGTAACGTATGCTTGTAAAGTTGTTCCCCAAGTGTATGGTAATACAGAAGGCAATTATAATTATTCCATTTTTTGCGTTGCGTAATAACTCGTCTGCGATGCGAATCCAAATGATATAAATTACACCTCGATGTTGTCATCTCGCACAAGTCGCATTCTAATGTGGCACGTGTATTGCTCGCTCGAATTGAGAGGCGGAATTGTGTTTTTTTTCCTGCTAAGCTTCCAAAGGTCACACGGAATGCCAGGAAGGAAAAAGATTCCTTCCTGCCCCCGTACACAAGGCCGATATGCTCTTTATGCACTTGACCGAGCAGACAAAGGTTGCTACAAATGTTTCACTTGCTAGTGAAAGATTTATCACTCTTTCCTGATACTATTGTGTCGACTACAAACTTTCCTGCCTCAAATGGTGACCAATGTCAATTACCCAGTTCCTGCCCGCGTATGCAAATGTTCGTTCGAAGCATCCGTCCGTAATGGAGACTGCGAACAGATGTTTCTTTCAATTGTTCGCCCGTGTTGTAATCGAGCGAGGATGCAAACAAAAAGAAGCAAACATAACAACACCGACACATACTTTGGCCGTGCTGCCGCCGAATTTTAAGCACTTCCGATGAACGCTAATTAGTGCCGTATTTTATATGCCTTGCTCCCGCTCATTAGGGCTTTATTTAAAATGCGCAAACACGTTTGCAGTTATTGATGATTGTGCAACTCCAGGGCTAAACCGTTGCCAAGTTCATTCACTGTCGGTCTCGTGCAGATGGTATTAAATAGAAAAACATGTGCATGTTAAAGCATTTTGTTATATCCCGTCGTTGCGGGAATAAATATTTTTTTGTCATTTGTTTAGCTGAGACAAATATCCCGGAAAATGAGCTTTTCAGTACGAAAAACGGTGGCGTTATAACACAATTACGAAAATCGCCTCGTTTCACACGATTTTCCTGGTTCATCTATTCGTCGTAAATAACACTTGACATTGGAAGAGCAGTGCGAAATGCGATCAATATTAGAGCAACCACAACCATCTCTCACCCGTGATGGGCCGTAACGGATTAACGCCCTCGTGTTAATAGGAACGTTACAGTCTACCGAATGACACCGCCGCACACCCGCACATCATCCATCATCCAAACGCACACGGGAGGGTAAATCACGAGGCATTGCATCTTACCCGTCTAATCGTTGTTGCCGCTAACAGAGGGAATCCATCGAGGGCTCCTTGATGGACAGTTTCCGAAAGTTCTTCTTGCGCTCGCTTCCGGGTGACACGGTGGGTGCATCAGGAGCGATAATAGCCGATGACAGTACCATCGGATCGCCAACCACTCCATTTGCGACATTCATTCCGGAATGTTCGTTTGCGTTGGCGTACACGGGCGTGAAGCGTAGATAACCATTGTTGAGCGAGTTCTTGCGAGATGATACGTTGTCGACCGACGATGTATCGGATTCCTCGCTATCGGAAGAAACCTCTATCGGGATTAAATCGAAACGAAACAGCTTGTTTTAAATTACTCAGTTACATGTTCTCTCTTTCTAAGCCGAACTCACCGGTTACACCATTCTGTTTGTTGAGCTCTTTTTTCACATCGTGCAATTGACGTGCACTGCACAGAGGTGTATCAACTTCATACGTGTTGTTGAATGTTGTGTAATCGACCTGTAACGATTTTAATCAGATTTTAAATCGATTCCTTTTTTGTGATGATTACATGCTTAATGCAAACCTGATATTCTCCTGTTTCTCGTTTGAAGGTGACTACCGACTCGAAACGATGTCCCCAAAGGATCTCGGATGGCAGGTAGCTGCTGCGTGCTTGTGTCGTCATACCAGTTGATTCCACAACACCCTCTGTAATTGAGATCGTATTATTACACACTGCTACAATTTTAAAGCAAAAGAATTACTTTTAACGGTTCTTACCCAACATGACGACGATCTCAAAACGTTCCCGCAGCATATCTTGTGCAGACAAACCGTAAAGTGGACTATCGCGATCGATTTTATGCACCACAATCGTTGGCCAGATAAACATTAACCGATCATCACCACCGTCACAGCTGACCTCCATGTTTTGTTGGTAAAATGGAAGAATTTCTCCTTCTTTGGTGACCTGGTAGCAAAATACAAAAGGAGACAGTTTAAAAAAAATCTCAAAACCGAATAGCATGAAATTTCCTCCCTACCTTCCGGCGAATAATTTGAGCCGTCACGTGTGCCTCGATGATGTGACTCTTTCTCATATCGCCAACACGAAACAACAGGCACGGCATACCGTCCCGATGGCAGATGACAGCATTCTTGGAAAATAGCAGCGTTTGGGCACGCTTTTTTGGTCGAGATAGCTTCGCAAATACGATACCAACCATAAATGCTTGAATAAAAACGCCGGTAATACTCTGCAAGGCTAGAATAAATATGCCTTCCGGGCATTCCTCGGTAATGTAACGATTACCGTAACCTGAAGGTGGTGAAGGATATTGTAAAATATATTGTACAAAAACTTAAAACAGCTAATTCTTACCTATCGTGTGTTGAGTCTCAAGAGAAAACAAGAACGCAGATGTAAAGCCATAAATGTACGTCACACAGGGCTTGTGGCTTTCATCTACCAAGAAAAGGATAAATTATTATGTGGTTTCAAGCCGACCAATGTGCTGATACTTACCACCGGCAGCTTGTATATCTCCATGACTAAGTGCGATCAGATACCAAAGGGCACCGAATCCCAACCAGCTCAGTATGAAGGAGCAAGCGAAAACGAACAGCGTCCATCTCCACTGAATGTCCACAAGCGTGGTAAAAATATCCTATGGAAAAATGCAACCGTCATAATTGAATCTTTTAAAAACACGTTTTGCACAGACTCAATTCAAAATCGGACACCTATCGGAAATTTTTGAAACTAAAAAGTCGAATGGCGAAATCTTTCTGTTGGGGCTTGAAATATTTCACGGGATTTTAGCACAGCGGTCTCCCCACATGCGGATATCACGAAAAATTTAATGTTTCAAACTGGAGTTTTGCAATAAAAGTTTATTTTTTTAATGAAAAAGAATCATGAAAAAAATTAAATGTTCGCTTTAGTTCAGGTAGGAATGTGTTGTGGATTTACCTGTAAATAGCGACGACGCCTTTTCGCTACATTTCCTTGGATCACGTTACAATCGCCCTGCTTGAAGATTACGCGCTTCCGGATCCGCCTCGAACTGTATCGCGTCTGGCGGTATCTGCAAATAAATAAGCATAAAAAAATATTTTAATTAACTACAATAATTTCTCATTTCATCAGATTTACATTTGCAAACGAAGTAAAGTCTTTTTTTGTGTTGGCCACTGTAGGCACACAATCACGCACACGGTGGCGAGAGTACGCATGAGAATTCCGCGAGCGAACCGGACTCACCGAACCGCGACGATAGTGGTGGATTCCGCAATCGAATCGCGAGACCGAAACACATTATACTCGGAATTCTAAGCCAAACTACACCGCAAACAAAATTGACATTCTTGTTCAGTGCCAGAGGCTTGCAAGCGCGCGCGTGTGTTTGTGTGGATGTTTGTGCTGTGTGTGTGTGTTTGTACGTGTACGTATCCGAATCTTCCCATCTTGCAACGTTGGAAAAAGCTCATCGAAGTGAACACAAAATATATTGTACAACTTTGACAGGCGTTCGGTTCGCGAAACGCTATACTCTCGCCTTCCTGTTTTCAACCCCCAATCTCCCACAGTGGCCCTCCCG
This sequence comes from Anopheles minimus, assembly GCA_000349025.1. Classification (NCBI taxonomy): domain Eukaryota; kingdom Metazoa; phylum Arthropoda; class Insecta; order Diptera; family Culicidae; genus Anopheles; species Anopheles minimus. Next base: position 888,370 of record KB663610.1, read on the forward strand.
CCAGAGGGTGAAGTGAGCGTGTGTAGCAGCCGCACAGTTCGATGTGTCTGTGTATCCGGGGTCCGCTAATCTGCTTTTCTCGTCAGCTCACCAGAGGCTTGCTGGAAATATACACCCCGGCACAGAACCCGCGAACTTAAACCCTCGAAAGGTGGCCAAAGGTTGACCGTGCAGGAGGAATGTAAAGAGTAAAGTTCACCGCACACGTCGCAATGACGCGAAACGGTGGGCCGAACAGCGAGTATGTTGTGTTGTTGTTCAACATGCAAAAAGGGGGGTTGGGTGACCGTGTCCGATACGCGTGCATCCTTCGCCGTGTCTGATTACGTACGGCCATCTAATCTTTTTCGCTGCATCGCCAAAAAGCTCACCCCTGTTCGTGGACCGAACAATAGGCCACCTGCGTGTGACGTATTTGCCCCGATAGTGAAAAATGTGCCAGCTTCAGGTGGGCCACCGCGATGGGAAACCCTTGAGAAATGATCCACAGATGCGTGCGTGTGCCTATGGCTGTATGAGTGTGTGTGTGTGTGTGTGTGTATGTTTGTGCGCTAATCTCTCCCATGCCATTATTATGTGTGCGTATGTACATGCGTGTGAGTGTGTTTGGGGGGGGACGTATGCGCGATAGTAATGTGTGACTGTGTGCATTGGGAGGTTCGTTCATTCGTCCGTCAAACCCACCGTCATAAGCAACAGCGTTCCAGTTTCTAGTTTCCAGGAGGCCCTATACCTTGGTTACCCTTAGTAATGCACACCCCCATTGCGAATGTGAACTGTGTGTGCATGCACGTTGGTTTAGGTGGGTTATAGGGCTAGGCAATCTTTCCCCAGCAGCATAGTGGGATGACCTCATCGACTTTTCGGGATGAATATCAACCTCTGGGGAGCTTACCCTATGAGCATCGCTTAACTTTAGGGGTGCAAAAAGGTGCAAAAAGGCTCCATTTATTGTCCACCTGCGTTTTAAGCAAACCGTGCGTGTAATACCTCAAGCTGGAATGGGTCACAAAGCAAGCGAAGAGTGTTAAAAAAAGACCAACGCCACACCAGTGGTACGGTGCCCTTTCGCCAGAAGTTCCAACCCCCTAATCGAAGCAACAATTTATTAGCGGCTGACCCTTCTTCGGTGGAATCTGTGACACCGTGTGCGCGCCTGATAAATCAAGGATCTGCTTAGCACCAGGCAAGGGGCGCGGCTGGAAATGGAGGAGTGGGGGGCAGTGATACCGAGTGCCCTTCAAAAAGGGAGAAATTCGTCCCACCACCACCCCAATAGCGGTCGCAGCTCCACTGACAGCTCCATCTAGCTATGCTCGCGGGAGACCTTCGTTGAGCAAAAGGGGGGCCCGCTCTCTCTCTCTCTCTCGCTCTCCTGCTAACTTGCTTTTTATGCGTGTGAGTGATAGCGCTTGGACGTCGTGTCTCTCGCGTTGTTGCGGGAACCACGTTCCGTGCGGGAAAATGGAGATAACGCAGCCAAGTGTGCAAAAATAAAAAGGCGACCGCACAGATTAATGCTGGAGAGTGCTTGCTGGCTTCCAAAATCCAAATCCACATCCCTCTTAGCGAATGAAGAGAAAGAGAGTTTGCCCGCCCGCTTGTGGTCATGTTCTTCTTCACGCTTGCTTCCAGCAGATAACGCGAAACCTGAAGTGGCCTACGCTGTGGCTGAAAAGAAAGAGAGCCGCTCGTGCTAAAACAGAGCCGCAGCTCAATACGCGTATAAATCTCGCGCGTGAGTCGTTTTTATGCTCCAAACAGTGGCGACCCCAAAGGTGGTGTTTGTGTGTCCACAGCACTTGCAAGTAGCTGTGTCCCTGTAGTGGTGCGGTGTTGTACCAGCATTCGCTCCAAAAAGGGGTGATTTCAAAGGGCGCTCTCTCTACACCACCCATAACCCCCCTCCCCCTCCAACCACCCCTTCCGTTCGCTCGGAAAACTCAGAAAGGAAATTCGCTCGTGGAAACTGCGGAAAAAGGACGGCTCTCCGGTCAGATCGAAGGAATCGCTTGTGGAACAAAGGTCGTCCGCTGAGAACGCTCCCGGTTGCAACGGTGGAAAAGCCTATTCCACCTCCAACCCCGCTCGCGCAGTGCCGTGCTGAGAGCGCATCGTGGAAAAACTCGTGGAAAAACTCGGACTCTATCTCCTGGTCGACCGCGTTAGCAGCGCACACTTGGCTGCTCTGTTAGTTGTAGCGATCCGCGACTGTTCCTTGTGTGTCTGCTGCTGCCGCCGTTGTTCTCCTGCTGTGACATGGTTTAGTGTGTGTATCACTATTTCGTGATTGTTGTTTTGTGTTTTGCAAAAATATCATCATCGCCAGTCTATATCCATCTATCCATTACCAATGCTAGCACTTCTAGTTGTGGACTGTAGCTCGGCCGGTCCTCAGAATCCCACGATACGACACCTGCAAAGTGCGTACGAACTGCAACCTGTTTCGATCGTGTGAAACCGTCCCAACAACGATCCATACCATTACGGTGATGTTTCGCTTCCCTCCTTTCCGTGTGTCCGATGGAATCCAATTTTCCTGTGCTGCTTTTTTTCCAACCACTCTTTCCCCCCACACACCCACACCCACAGTGCTGATTTAAGTTAATTAAGCAAATGAAAAGCGCGCACCAATGCGAACGAAAATGTAGGGTGAAGCAAACGCCAACCACCAGGAGCTTGTGCGGTATGCCCTTCGGAAGGCCGGACTTGTGGAAATGTACGCGTTTGGAGCGCTTTACGTCCTGGGAAAATGTGATGGCCGCAACAATGTGAATATATCTGCGCCTCCTGTGTATGTGCGTGTGTATGTGTGCATGTACATGTTTATATGTGAGCGCTACGGTTGAATGTAGATGGAAAATGAGTGCCCTCCGAGGTTCACCCACGGGTAGTGATGGAGCAAGAAACAAAAAATGGAGAAGAACTGTCACAACTGGAAAAAAGTGTCATCGAGAGTACACCGTAAAGGAATATTGTGCTGCTGCGGTGGAATGTTAGCCACCCAACTGGGAAAAAACGTATTCAATGGCGCGCAGTATATATGACACGACTCAATGCTGTCAGTACTAGAGGCAAGAGTCAAGATGCAAAGACTCCCGCAGTGAACCTTGTGTAACGTTGCAATTGTGCGGGTGTTTCATGTTGCACACGGACGGAAATGCAAGGAAGAGAAAGAAATGAACCAAGAAAGAATTACTGATGATGAAAAATAACTTTTCAATTCTATGAACATACAACCGAGTGGAAAATAGGTGCTCACGAATGCATCATCGATTACAGAGCGGAGACATTCATCTCTTTTGCTGAGTTTCGATTGAATCGTTCCATAAAAAGTGGAAAACATTGCGATAGGTGAAACATTTTGTGAGATATTCTACTAAACAGTGCTACCAGCCGCAGCAATGACATGAACTTGGTTGCGATTGATAAAAACCTCATCAACACTCCACACATACACGCACACACGCGCAGATATGTGGGGGAAAAGCTGGAAAATGTTGCTCTGTAAAATTCACCAGAAAGGTTTTGATGAATACCAGTTGTTGATCGTGAGCGTGTGTGTCCACTCGGTGTTTTGGGGACTATGATCGTAACATGTGAAGATTGTGCGGAAAGTTGGAAAATTTCTCATTTTTACAACGAGTTTTTCCTATTAAAAACCATCATCCAAATACTACTTCCACTGCCACCACTACACTGGTGCAGGAAGAGAGAATGTTTCTACTACCGTGCCTGCTGTCATCATCCCGTAGAGGTGGGATCTTTTCCGCGAGATGAGTGAATACTACAGGCTCTCACATCCACGAGCGTTTTTGGACGTTTGGCACACATACACCCGTATGTATACTTTTTAGTAAAGGAACTGGAGAAGAGCAGTCCTTGCGCTGGACTCTTTGTTGGTCGATAGACTGATTAGTGGCTTTTGGCTGGCACTGTGTTGCGCAAACATAGCGTGGAATAGTGGTATGAAAGTAGGCAGGACATACATTCTTGTCCATTCATTCGTTTGCGTGCATCGAACAAGCAACAAAACTACATTGCACACGCTCACTCGCGCTCTCCACATTAACCAGATTTCCCAACGTATGTGCAGAACGTGTATGTGAGAAAATGTGAAACGGGATCGATGAAAAACGGGTTACCCAGTAGCTGCGTGAGTGTGTTTGTCCGTCCCAGCTCCAAACGCGATATGCTACACTGCTCTTAACCTTTCCCCACAATCCAAGTGTGCGAGAGATAACCCAATCGGCCCAATGTATGTGTGTGTGAATGTTTCCAATCCGTAAAGTGGTGGGAAAATGAGTTCCCTCCCCCTTTGTGGAGTTCACTCAGCGAGCGAGTTTTCCACCGTGAGCATCGTGATCGGTTTGACACAGGGAGGAAAGCGCAAACACCGCATATGCGTACAAGTGAAACTTCCAAATGAATGAACCATTTGGGTGCGAGCGCGCGAGAGGCTGGCGGTGTGCGTTGTATGTGAACGGGAGAGAGTGCGCGAACAAGGAAAACTGCCATCCAAATCACGATCCGGTTTTTCGGCAAACGAAAAAGGGACACAACAAATTTCGTTCTACAATTTTGGTCACATTCTCACATTGAATTATTATTATTGTCGCCGTCGTCCGTTTTACGCCAATGGGGAAACCCTCGTACCTTCCTTCGCTGCGTTTTCCCGATGGGAGAGGTCCGTATACCACCACCCGTGTGCGAGTTTTCTTATTATTTTTCTCCCTGCTTAAGCTTCTTTTTCTCTGGTCGGCCACAATGCCGTGGTTGTGTGGAAATTTGTAACGACGGTCACGGACGGGTCGGCGGACGCGGCTCTTCGTTGATTTATGTATCGGATGCATCTGACATCTCCCGGACGTGACGCGAAGGTCGGTCCCATGAGCAAGCAAGGTGGCAACGGCATAAGCATAAGAAAACTAGAATTCGCAACACACTACTCACTGCCACGAGGTCAAATCCGCTGGCACGCGGCCGCTGGTGCTTTCATTAGCGCTCACTTCACTGTTTTCCACCCAACCATCTTCCTAAGGGTCCTGTCGCAAATTATTTATAGAAGATTTCCCTCTCTCTTTCTCTCTCGTCGCTTGCTTGTACTCATTTTCCTTTTCCCTTGTCCACAGCGTTTTCTCGTTCGTTTATTAGGAAAAATTTAGGTGTATAATAGACGGCGCAACAGGCTGAAATTGCAAACCGGTGTAACAACTATCACCCGATGGACTTTGGGCCACCAACATCGGGAACACAAACACACTGTGTACCAGTGTTTCGTGACATGTGTTCTTGCTAGTGTTTGAACAAAACGTGACAGAAATAGTGTGTGTGTGTGAACCACCTGAACGCATCCCAAACGTGTATGTGAGTGAAGTTCAAAACGCAAAACCTTGTGGGTAGTAAATCCTGTGTGCAAAGTCGTAGAACTTCTTTCCAGTAGTAGTGCAAAGTAGTTCCCAGCCCGACACCGATGTGGTGTGAAGAGTAATTGTTTTCCCAAACAACACAACAAACGCATCTGTACAACTGCAACGCAGCGGCAAAGAGAACGAGAGCGTGTCCATCGTGTCATCTGCCAGCTATCGGATTAAAAAACCATTTTACCTTTTTGCATCCCTTGAGCGCCATCGCAGGCCGGTGGGAACAATCGAAGAACGTTTTGCAGGCGAGCCGTTACGACACACATGGAGAGTTTTCGCCGGGAAACAGTAGCCAAGCAAAGCTAGAACTTTTCTCCAAACACGGTTTTTACCAACCGCTTGGGGTTTTGTTTTTACAGGTGAGTTTTCCTTACGAACGTGTGTTTGATGTTTCTTCTCTCTTTCTCTCTTCTGTGAAAAGTTTAGCTTTCGTCCGTTTTATCGTGTCGATAGGTTTTTTTTTCTTCCCCTCAAAACTTCAATCGAACAGTTCGGTGTTTAAAGTCCTCTAGTTGACTCGTTGTAGTGGACCTCCGGCAAGACAACAGCGGTCGCTAAAATCCTTCCGACACTTTTGACATTAATTCAATTAAAGAGTGAAGCAACTACCGCTGACGCGACTGTTTGTCGTCCATTGCTGGCGAGAGCTCAGTGAGGTGAAAAATAATATACCACCGCATAATGACGAACGATGAGCGAAGCGAACATCGCCCGCAGCGATACTTTCCCACACGGGCCACGTCACCGAACAACTCCCTCCGGGCAACGGACAGCTGAGAATGTTCCATCTTGTGGGGGAGAAACAGTGCAAAATGTTTATCACTTTTCCGATAGAATATTATCCCTCACAGAGGACGGCTATTGCTATTCCGATCGTGCAGGATACGCATAGCCTCCAGGAATATAGTGTCCAGAGACTGCAGTATTTGCTAAGCCTCCCCAACGTCTCCTGCGCGTAAGAGAGACACAGCAAGCAACAATGACCCGCTCTAGTTCTGCGGACTAATGCAGGCTCAAGAATGCTGCAGATGAGTTCGCAATCAATATCCGGACATTTGGATAACAAACGTGCTAAAATTGATTGCACCATAAAATGTGTCACCCAGTCAAAGAGGAGGGGGACTGTGTTCTGGCGCTGTCAAGCAGACTTTAAAGGACTGATTTATTGTGTTGCAGTATCGTTTATCTGCGCAGTGTCATTTTGGCATGCCAATAGACACACGCCATCATTTCGGTGCTATTTGTGATGTAAAGCTTTTGCAAGTTATGAAATCTGATTACACGCGTCTGATTGGTCTGGGCGCGGTACGGTAACGTGCGATGACTTTTTGCAATCACTTGTCATTCAAACTGGCAGAAAACCCGAAACAACACAGTACATACAATCCCAAACCCCCCAACAGCTCTCCGCTCCGCTGAAGTGGCACCTTGATGCTTGTTGAGTTTCATTTGATCGCACAAAACCATGTACTTCCTCGGGGATGCTTACGGCACACGGCCAATGTTTCGGTAGGTTCTTCCTTTTCATTGGGTTTTTTGCTTTGCTTTTGCTTTACTTATTTCCCGAGAAGGCAGCCAAAAAATCCTCACAACATCCCAGGGTCGATGTCGACCCGCAGGACGTGCGCTGTAGCGTGAAATATTGTTGCGAAATGGCAGAGGCTTGTTTGCAGCCAATATCGTGTACATGTCGCGGCTCGTGCCACCTCGGAGGATTTCCACATGCTTGACAGGTTTCCATCATGCAACACAAAAACTGAACGGCGGCCATCAGTGGCGTAAGGTGGGAAGCTATTGGATCGGAAAAGTGACCCTAGCGGGGGGAAGAAGATATAAAAAAACCCTCCCCAACACACACACAAGCACAAAGTCATTTTTTGGGGATGTTTTCAATAGACTGATAGCCTTCTTTCAAGTACATTCGATCAAGTGTAAAGCACTTTTGAAATGTGTTGTTTTCCGTGAAAAATGACAACTCTCATTTCGGTCGCAAAAGTTCCAACAGCCGTTTGGAGCAGGGATCTTAAAACACGTACCAGCACCTTCGCACCGAAGACAAACACCCAACTCGAAGTTAATGGAAAACAACTCAATGAATCGATTTTCTGCCTCTGGTCCGGCATTACGTTCACGAACAGCCATGTCCTTCAGAAAAACGGATGCTGAAAGGACAGATTTTTCGCCTTACCTGTGTCAATGGCTCGGCGGCCCCCTGTCACATGCTTACCGGTGTTAAACAATAAAACAGCAGCCAAGCAGCCCTTATGATAAACGGTCCCTGCCTCACCAGGTGGGGCGGGATACTGGAGGACCGTTTGTTCCATCATGCGCGCCCTCACAGCACAAGACGAAGTTGAAGCATTTGTCTTCATGATTGTAATTCATTTACTAATTAATTGCTTTTCGCCAAAACTTTTCACGTTTTACCGCGACCGTTTCTCCCGATGCACCGTGTCTCGCGCTACCTTCCCAGCTATAACTCCAACCCAAAAGGGGAACGAAACAAGGCAGTGGACACTGGGGTGCGTCGTTATGTTGGACACATCACTGAAACTTACCCACCCGTTTGGGGAGTGAGAAAAGAAAAGCCCCGAAAAAGCATTGTTGGGAGGTTGTTAAGAGTCCGATAACAAATATAAAAACCATATGTTGTTTTGTTTTCTTGCTTGTGGACCGAATATCCAAACGTTTTTTTTGTTTTTGCTCATTTAGCGCGGCACTCTCTGCTTTCGACAGAGACTTGAAGTTGTCTGACATCGATTCGGGAGGGAAAAGTAATAGTTCAACAACACTGCAGGGAACATAAAGAAATTCCTTCCAAGTCTCTCCATTCCCGTCGCCATTGTGTCGGCCATTTCCCGAAGTTCATCTGCTGTTGTACTGGGAACTGTAGTGCAACTTTCCAGTTACTTCATTACTGTAACGTAAGTTGGGCCAAAGTATGAAAATGATTTATAATTTACCGGCAACAGCACCGGGCGTAAAGTAATTCCCATGCCTTCCAACATATTGCGTGTACGTGTGTCTGTTTGAGTGTGTGTGTTTGTCAACATCATTAAGGATATGCTCGTGGAGTATCGGAATGAAATCGTCCTTTTTTCCCATCCATTGCATTCGTCTCGCACTGTTCAGACAGTTGCGCAAAACGTTTGGCAAAAGTTTATTGGCAGTAAAAGAACATAACTTCGCACTAAACGCAGCGAGCAGGAAGCAACACCATCGTCACCGGAACAGCTTGCCGCGGGATCGGTTTTACTGCCATGCATGCAGTTGTGCCGGTGCTCAAGAGAGAAAAAGCGAGATCGGATTCTTTTGCTGTTACTGATGGGTTTCATTCATTCAATCCAGACGAAGCAAATGGAAAACATGTGTTTGGAGTCCCCTTACGCCATCCTGGGGTTGCGTTTATCGATGATGAAATGCAGTTTGCACCGTGTTGGAGAAGGAGGCTTCCGGTCGTGAGAAATATTATTAACGTTACCCTGCGGGGAAGTTTTTAACGGAATTGAAAATCCTTCCCCTCTTTGCACCTTCGAGCACTTTAAATTCGCAACTAATCACATTAATTTGAAGCGTTCTGAAACATTGTCGGTTTTAGCAGTGAATCTTCGTGAGCAATTTCACCGATAGTAATCGCCCGCGAAAGCGGAAAACTAAATCATTCCCCGAGCACGTTGGAATGGCATAACCAACTGGCAATTACTGAAATCGATTCTAGCATTATTTGATTTATGAATATTTGACGTCGAAATGGGTGACTGAAAATGTAATGCCTCCGCTCTCTAAAGGGCCGGAAACTATTAAATGTTACCGCAAACGAACCCCCCCCGGGTTGGAGCGCGACGCTTTAATTATAGCCGCTCGGTAAAATTTGGAGTCCTTTGACAATTCACTCCATTCGGCTGTAACGAGCGGTCGTTAAAAATGAATTCATTTTTTTTTTGCATATGCACCTCACCTTCCTAGGTTTGGTGGATTCTGCGTTCAACGGGCACGATAAGTTGTACGGTATGCCTACCTGTCGACCGACCAGGGAGGAAAAGTAATTACTATTTCAACGGTAAATAATCTCCAACTTCATCACCGTCATACGGTGTGCCACCACTACTGCGGGAAATGCAACGTCCTTTTTCTTTTACGTCCCATTTGTCTGATTGCATTTGGCCCGAACCTTTCGAAAAGATTCATCATCGTCGTCGCACGACGCTTGCCGAAATGCATCGCAAACCGGTGGATGCATTTTTGCCGTGTTGCGTCTTACGTCCTGCGTTGTTTGCCCGGGCAAGCCGACGTCGTCGTGACTGGGTCACATGACTACAATATTTTCCTTTTTTTTTCCTCTTCACAAACACACATCCGCTGCTGCAGCAACTATCCCAGGGACATGAAAATAACCTTGCACTTCGAATGCAAGAAGTCTCGTGTTGGTTTTTTTTTTTGCTGGCCGGATGCAATAAAATGCGAATCGTATCGCGTTGGTGCTTTCCGTGTTGACCGACCGTGCAGGCAGGCTACCAGGCCATTCGGAGAAGTTGTCCAAAGCCAACCTTGTTCCCCTTGCTGTCAGGTGTGCTACTGCTGGGGTAAAATGAAATACGAAAAATTTTACGGAAACCACCTACTCGTGAAGAAGCGAAAGCATTTCTATTCGGTTTTCACCGGTACAAGAAAATGGTGGAAAGGCGAAGCTCGGCATGGTCGGATACAAAACGCCAACAGCAAATGAAAACCTTTTTCCCATTTCAACTGAAATGACCCGACCCATAGCACACACACACAAGAAAAAGAAAGAAAACATATATCTTGACCTGGCATGCGAGCCTTTCGTGTTCAGGATTCAACCATAGCCTGGATATGCTGATGTGTCTGTGTGTGGGCGCGTATTCACGTTTACCGCTCACTGGCAACGGGGAGGAAAAAAAGCAATATCAACCCCCATTACACGTCCTTGTTGTGATTATTAATATTTCCACCACCAAACCATCCCGAAAGCTCTCGGGCCCCCTACGGAGGATGTCCGTTAGTGGCTGCATGGTATACGGGCTACTACCGCAAGCCACAAGTGTCCTGAGCCGGGAGTTATTTTTTATTTCGATCATTTTTTGTACCCATAATACGTTCTTTGTACAACCGGTTTAGCCGAAATACACAACAACAACGAAAAAAAAAAAACCACCGGAATGATGGAGTAGCCCACACAAGGTTCCCCATCAAATGTGGCCTTAATAGAGAAGAAAAAGGGCCGTAACTACGCTCCCCAACACCAGCGGAAAAGGTTAATAGCTGGGCAGGATAAAGGCCATCGGTTGACCCCGGAGGCGCCCGGAAGGTGATGATTCCAGCTCCTGCCGAGGTTCAAAACGTGATCGATCGAAATTATTACCCTCGGTTTTGGTGGAGAAACACGCATAAATAGCCCGGTGGCTTATAGTTTGAAAATGGGTGGGTAAAAGCCGCCTATCGATTTCCCTATCGACTGGTAAAACACCCCTGTGTAAACGTGTGTCCCTTTGCAACTTCAAGCCGGGGTTGGAAAATATGTTTGGAAACTTTAAACTCTTCTTGCTGAACGCAATGAGGACTCATTCGATCATCTGGTGAAGCGTGTGGTAAACCTCCGAACGTGCTAGAGAAACAGATTACGGGATAAAACAAACCTCAACAAACAACCAAGACGTACGCACGCACACGCCAATCGGATGATGCTAATATGTTTCTCGGCCGACCAACAAAACCGCAACCACCTTTTCAATAGCTCAATTTTCCTTTCGAAGGTTTTTCGATTCGATAATCGACCGCTCATTGGATGTGGCCGGTCGGTGCAAGATCAAACTTAGTCGCTACGACCTGTTTGAGCCTCGTATTTGACCCCTTTTTTGGTTCTGGGAAATTTTGAACGTTTACAAAGGCTAACGAGATGAGAGTGGAGAAAGAAATTTCATCATCCGAATAATTCGGTAACAAGCCGAGAAGCAACCCTTACATCCTGCAGCCTCGACAAACTACAACAAACAACCTGTCATTGCTGTCTGTCAACCGGGAATTCATCTCTTTCACTATCTGTGCTACTCTTCCCCACCAACAACGTCACGGATGCGTCAAATTACCAGTAATCAAATTCAAGCAAACCAAATTCTGCGCCATCGCTTCCTTTTGATCAAAGTTTTGCACGCCATCCTTCCGACGGTTGCCATCTCTCTCTCTCTCTCTGTCTCTCGTTGGAACACGTCTAACACTCAGTCGTTGCGGTCTAGGTTCATATACACTTCTAAAATCGCTCATCCTTCCATCCTTCGGAGAGATAGTTGAACTGTGTGTGCGTGGAAAATTAACACACGACGACCTCGACCGAATTTCGAAAGCGGCTCCAACTCTGGCCCAAATCGAAGCACTTTGCCGTCCGTCCTCCAGGTTCTCCGCCTTGTGTCGGATCGATTTTTCGTAGAGCACTCACGGAACCATACCTCATCCACCAGAAGGGGAGTAGGTTCTTCTTCTGGTTGGCTGATTAGGCCGATTGTGCAATGGGAAGCAAAAGTGATATAAACATTACCATTAACATGATTCCCCTGCACAGACACACACACATGCCAGGGGCGTACACCATGGCAAAGGATAACGATGATGTGTCAGTTGCCAGACTAAGTTTGTCAAAATCAACGTACTCTGCGGACTGCGGCCACAACTATATCTACCCTGCTCCATTTCTCACTCATTCCTTCTCTATCCCTTGTTTTGTTCTTCTCTTCCAAAGTATACCCAAACAGGCAAATCAGAGTGACGGGAAGGGAACATGCCACACAAGTTGAGGTGGAGGCCATTTACGAAAACTAAAATCGTTACCATACTACAACCACTCGATCCTTTCCCGAGCGTGGAAGAGGACCTTGGGTTTGGGTACTTTGGAGAGACGTACAGACACACTTCAGATGCATGAAACTTCTGCCCAACCATCGCATAAAGTGCGAGGAGGATCTTCGTCATCATACGCCCTCCTACCCAGTGGCACAACACATGTACAACATCCCCATGCATATTTCCCCATGCACACAAACGGACAAGAAGTCCTTGTGGCGTTGTTTGTGGATGTCATTTCATGGTCGGCTAAAGCATTAGAAATCATCCAGCAAAGTGGGGAATGAATAAGGATGGGGGTTGTGGAGTTTCATGTATTTCCCTCGAAATTTCCCAATGACCTTTAGGTTGCCGAAGCCTCGGATCTTCGGCGCGGGTGGACAGGCAATGGAAATGAGCACAATAAACGGTCGAATGTGTGTTTGTCTTTCACGGGCCTTCGCCATTTTCCACCTCTCCATATCGAAAAGGTACGGGCCGCTTGTTGCCAGCCCCGTACCGAAAAGGACAAGTACGATGGGTTCCATCCCTTAAATGTATCTGTCACAGAAAGATGCCTTTTTATCAGCCACTCTTAAAAAGCGCTTGCCGCTGGTGCCGTTTGCATCTGCTCACGCTGCCGGGCTCGTTAAACGAAAGCGTTGGAAGCCTAAATTGGGTAATCAGGGCTGCTGTTTAATGCTCGTTTTCAATCTAAGGCTCAAATTGCGGAACATACACCGGACCATCAAAAGGTAATAATCTTTTGAGCCAAGCGGCACACACCAATGTTTTCATATCTGTTAAATTTATTGCTTTCCATCTTCGGTGTCACACTGTCAGCACTTTACTTTGGTTTTATTAAAAATCATAATTTTTAACTAATATCGTCACTGATAGAGCAATAAGTATAACAACTTTATGGAATTTTAAGGAACATTCACAGACGAGTACACAAGGCATCAGATATAAACGTTTTAAAGTAAATGAACTCATTCTGCCACTGAATTGAACGTGTGAACTGTTCAATTCTTCGCTGAATATCTAATGAATGCAAGAAAAAGCACCATTTGAACTTTTCAAAAGGAAAATTCAATTTCTACAAGTACTGCTCCGAGGCAAAATAGCTGGGTCTGGGTGTTTACTGACTACCAAGCGGCACGATCAAGTATTGAATTCTTTCTACCGTTCTCAAATTGATCCCCGCCGCTTTCACTCGTACGAAAACACTTCGCTCGTTTGGTTTCGATCGATATCACTTAAACATGTGAAACGCCCCGAAAACACACCCAGAATTGAAATCAGACGGAATTCGAAAATTTCCTCTTCACACACGCACACGCTTATACCGCATGTATCTTCATCGGAGGAGCCATTTTTGGCACCATCCTCTCTGTGACATGCCGTGTAGCAGAAATAAATATGAAGCAAGATATATCATTATCAATGCCATCGTCGACTTCTTTCATCCGTTCTCGGTGGAAACAATTTTCTTCCACATGTTCTTGAGTCTTCTAATTTCATTTTTTTCACACCCCCTTCTTCATTCGGCTTCGGCACTGCAGATTGTAGTAAATTTTATGCTGATTGCTTATTGCTAGCGACGGACGGATACCTGGGGGCAAAATATTTCTTTTATAGAGGCCGTTAATAGCGATAGCGTGGAATAGCGAGCCCAGAGAAAGAAAAAAAACCAACTGCAAAGCAGATTACTCGGCCGCGGAAAGACCGCTTCTCCAAAAACGCTCATTGGAACGAACACAAAAGGGCACGATAATAATTCCCATCTATCGGATGATAATGAAACAAAAGCGAAATTTATTTCATCCGATCCATCCTCCCTGGGGGAGCATATTACAGTGCCCCATCAGTTTCCATTTAAATCTTCTGACTCGGTAAGGAATGAGTGTCCTTGTTTGTTGGAAGAGGAACGGGAGGAAGATGTATTGATGGAAATCAATCGATTTTAATTCCAGGCCCCAAACCAATTGCTTGCACACCGTCGGCAAACAGAAGGCAGAAATTTCGATTGAATTCGAAACAAATTCCGATCCCAAAGTCCGGAAAGTGTAGGTAGCCTACGAAACCCATACAGACCCACCCTGTGACGTGTGGGTTTTTCATTTTATATTTTATCTGCAGCTTTTTTCTGTGGTTGTTTTTTTTATTGCGCTCGAAACGATGGAGCCGCCTGGTGGTTGACTAATAAGTTGCTCGAATGTTTGCGAAATCTCGTAAACGGATTGTTGCTGTTTATCGTTGAGGTTTAAACGACATCTACCGTGCGGCACCTGTCTCGGTTAATCTGTGTGTTAAAATCTCACATTCAAATGAACCTGTCCCATGACATTGAGTGATAGAGTTTTGCTCGGTAATCTCTTCTCCTATTTCATCGCGTCCATTTCAAGCATCAATCATCATTCATAGACGAGCTTCTTCGCTCCTGTTTCTTCGTGTAACAACAATAAGTAATGTTTGCCAGTGTATTTATATGTTTAAACGAGGGTTCTTTCTAATCGAACCTGCAGGTTGGTTTGTTTTTGTTAAAATCATTTCCGCGTAATGATTGGTCCGAAACGAAGTCAAAAGACTGACTGGCCTACTAAACGAACCACCACCCCCACCGACCAATAGTAGCGTCGGAGTAGCAACAACAAAAACAACAAAATACACCAATAAATTGAAACCATTTTTTCCTGGTCCACACAAACCAACCACAGTAAAACCCGTTTGGCCATGCTTCTGGTGCGTTGTCGTCGTCCTCAATCATCACCGGCACCTTTTTTGCCCCGATGATAAATCGAACCGCTTGTCGGGAAGGAAAAGCTTCAACAACAGTGTTTCTCTCGTAAAAAAAGTGTACACACAACGAAGAACCGCACGATATCAATAAATCATCATTTTTGTTGAATTAATCAATTATTGGTTTTTCCACCGCAGGGTGCGTGGGTTGTTTTTTCCATTTGCTTCTCCGTTCTTTGCGTTCGGCCCTACCGTTTTCTGTCTTTTGACGCTCACGTCACAACGTTCGTATAAAAACAGGGACCACACGCAGCAGGGCTATGAAACGTTTCTGTCAACCACCTCGTATCAACCGGTCCCCAAGAACCAGGGGGTTTTATGCAAAGCAGGTAGAGCTAGCAACCAGCCCCGGCCGAACGGTACAATGTTGGGAATTAGTTGTACACACTCAGGGATCTATAGAGGTGCGCGTGGCACCAAGGTAGCAGCAACCATTTTGGCCAAACCCGGGACCCGGGCAAGCCAAGCCTCTTCTGCACGCAACACGTTGGTCGACCCACACCACGTCAAAAATAGCAACCGGAAGGAGAAGAAGAGCGTGCGGTTGTGGTGCCAAGCATGGCAGGGGAAGGCAGGGAAATATGTAACCGTGCAACTGGTGGTAGTATGGTATGTGCCCGAATTCCCAAACCGTGGCACTAGTTACTCACTCACGTCTCGCACACAGCATACGCAGTTTATTTGAGTTTGTGAGAGTGAGAGACCTCGGTCAGAACGTCAAAGAGAGAAAGAAGCAAAGAAACCAACAGGGACGAGAAAGAAATGTATATTACATACACCCGCATACTTCACAACCCGATGATGGTGATGATGATGAGGCTGATGATGGTGATGATGTAGAACAACGGAACAGAACCAAACACCTTGACCTGATTTTTCCACACTCCATTTTGGGTCTCGCTTGGAAAAATCGGACCAGAAGCAACCACACAAAACCAACCGGGCTGATGGTCACATAATGGACATGGGACCACGAAACCATGCTGGAGCCAGTATTTTTGTTTTCGTTCTTTTGTTACCTTTCACCTCTAGCATCCCACCCATTTGCCACCTTTTGTGGTTGAAAGAGCTTCCATTCCACCATTTGCTAATTTGTTGCGCGAGAGGTTTTGTTCCCAAAATATCGTCCTGTTGAATTTTTGCTCCGTGCGTATTCGAGCACGGAAAGCAGAAAACCAACCATCTGGCTATCCTTCCAAGCTTTACGTCCTAACTGATCAAATATGCTGTGTAAATTACCTGTCTTTCTCTCTCTCTCCACACAAACACACATCCGTTTTTATACGAATGAATGAAACATGAATTATTGGATTAGGTTAACCGCCGAACAGCTCCGAATGACCGAAATGGGACGTGTTTTTACATGCAATACCGAGACCATGTCTCGACGAGCCGCTGCCATTGGCGCAGTCCAACACCAGCAGAGTGGCCAGAGTCAAAAACGTTCCGAATGGAGGACAACTGGCAGGACGAAATCGATGATGACATTCCGCTCGTATTACTTGGTCGTATTACCTTCCCCACAACTCCTACAGTCACATCCTGTGGCTTCTATTACCACGTCATGTTCCGCCTGTCTGTGCCTTCTGGCTGCTTCACGGTTCCGCTATAAGTACGATAGCTGTCAACACCGGAATGGATGATGTTTCTTGTCAAACTGTTCCGCAACGGGACAATGCCATCAAGGCACCGCGATGGGGTGTGATGAGCTACACATAGTGACAACATTTTTTCCTTCCTCTTCTTCTTCATTTTTCCCATACCGCGGCCGTGCTCTTTTCAGGTTGATTTCAATCGTAAGGGTTTCATTTATTTCCGGCTGGAAGTGAAGAAGTGTTACACTGCTTTGAACCGACCGAAGCTAGCGTAATTGAGCATAATAAACCTGTTAAACGATTCGTAAAACTGGTTTAATGTGATCCAATTCGGGGTTAAGTGAATCGTGTCCATTTAACGAAGAAATTAAAATCCTACAAATTTCATAAAATTCACAGTACTCGCGGTATAATATCAGAAGTTGGGGAGTCCAAAGGATATTCAGGATATAATAATAAGTTCTGTTACAGTACGCCCCATGAGAAATGGACTCTGTTCAAAAACGACCAATCAATCTTTGAGAAGAAATTGTTCAAGAAAGAGTCGCTATAACTACGAGATGTATAAGTTGTATGATGAACATACGTCAGGTTCGACCCAGCCCACAAAGTCCTTTTAGGCAATCCACATGGACAAAAGTGGCGTGGTAGACCCAGAATGAGATGGAGTGAACGTAAAACTTGACACAATGTGAAATCTGAAGGATACGAGACGAATTTCTCATTAAAATTCAAGCAACCACCTAATCTTACATCCTGTCGAATATTTCCAATAAAACGATTTCCAATAATTTTCAAACATCCTGTTGCTGATAGGCATTGTTGGAACACGCTCGCTTTTACGCACCCTAAACCACAGGCACATGTTTCGTAAGCCGCTCACAATGACATTGAAATATCGGTTTTTCTACCTTTCGGCGCCTACCGACCATTAGGATGTGCCAGGGTGCCAGCGGTGCGACGGCTCAATTAAGATGGAATCCTGCCGCGAAACGGAGCCTGATTGATCGCACCCGTACACAAAAGACGCAACATTCACGCATCGTTCTGCATTGGGAGCGAAGCGAATATATACGGGGGGTGGCCCGAGGTCAACAGGCATTCGTTAAATGAAAAGTGTCAAGCACCGTTGAATGACACGCTTTATGCTATTGGGGGATGGAACGAAATTGCGAAATGATAGCCGTCAGCAACCGCTTGTTGGACTTTTGTGGTCAACAATCGCTTGTTCGTCTCACCACCATGTCGGAGGACGAACGTACGGGAAAGAAGAAGATAGAAGAAGAGTGAAAAAAATACATAAAAAGGATACGAATGCGCAAAGTATGAGTGTTAAGATGGTTCTTTTTACTCGTTGCCGCCTTCTTGCGCCGATTTTCCGTTTGAAATCATTTTCACCAGCGTGGCTGGCAGCGTGGGCCCATCACACAGGGGCCGGGGCACATTTTTATTGTGCAGCCAATAACCATTTATCGCCGACTGGTTTGCCCCGAAGCAAATAATACTTTTCCGTCACCAGCGGATACGGGCGGTGTTCGGAGAGGTCGGATGGGAAAAGTTTAAACGAAACTAAATAAATGGACGGCACGTGATTGGAAAGATGAACGTGGCTCGGTTCGTGTTTGTCACGGGCAGTTCCGGTGCTCTTTTGGCCCGGGGAAGGTATTTTATTTTTGCAATCAGCTTTGTGCCATTTAAAAAGCAAACAGTGTAACGTTTATTATGATTTAACAGCAAACCATGAGAGGTGTGACAATTTACGATAACGATAAGCGATCAACCGCCGCGACACTGGCATTCTATGCGCGCAGGATGTCGTGAGCCTAGCATGCAAAACCGAGCGCCATCCGTGATTCGTTAGATCATTTTCAAATAAGAATTTATTGGAAATTTACTCGCGAAGAATGCCAAACTTTGGAGGACTTATCGTTCTTTGGGAAAAGACATCGAATCATTGTGATTTTATAAGTGTCCAAATGAAGGAGGTTACAGATATATAAGATTTGGCTTATTGCGCAATGAACAAAGTAATTTAAAGCATGATTCAATGCAAGAAGATTGCCGTATGAATGAAATTGTATCAGTTTTTATGAAGAATTATACTACCAACGTCCGATGTCCTCGATTGCCTCTGTAATCTCTAATTCAATCTTACTCTACGCCTGCAGCTGATTTGTTTTTTTTTTCATGTTGATAAACAACTCCATTAACTCGAAGAGGATTGGCCAGAATATGAGCTGGAGCCAGTGCACCAAGACATTCCCGTTTGATCGAACAACTCGACGTAGTCTTTCTTTTTCCCTTATTATAACAACCGGAGCCACCATGTCTACTATCTTTGGATCATCAGAAAAAAAACCTTCACAACTCTCCGACACTCACACACAGAAACATACACAACTAATAAAAGCTCCCGTTTTCCCTGGCCGTCCGCTGTCGTTTATCAAGCCGTAAACAATTTTTTGCAACATATTATTTGCATCATGCTCGGCCATGCTTTGCGCTTCGGTAACCTTCGTGGTACGGTTCGTTCTACTGCTGCGTTAAAAGGGGCTAGGCATCAGACTTGCCGGAGTCCATGGTGTAATTATATTTTTAAATGAATTTGCGATTCAATCTCCAGGGCAATATGATTTTCCTCGGTCCAACCAGGAGTCCGAGAGTCCTGCCAGGAAGGGGCAAGACTTACTTCTTCCCTTGTAGCTCCCTCCTCATTTCACTCCAGAACTAATACGAAACGCAACCAACGGAAACCCACACCGATCAACTTCTTTACCATCTCTTTCTGCCATTATGTTGCCGCGTTACAGATCCTGGTGTGTGTCGATTATCGAGCCGCTTTACTACACCTGTAAACGGTGAGAGCGCGAATGAAAATGAATACAACGCGTGGGACAATTTTCCCACCAATCCCCCCCCCCCCAACTATGTTGCCAGACCCCGTGGTGCGTCGCGATTCGCTCGCTTCTCTAACAAACCGACCCCATTAAACACACCTTCATCGCGTCATCGACCAAAGCGATGCTTGCTTGTTTCCCCGAATGAAAATGTGTTTGTAGAAAATTGACGATCGGAAAAACGTATGGAGCCGAAGGTGAAAGCGATAATGCGAGCGAGAAGTCGCTACCGTCGTGGATTGGAACTATGCAGCTACCAGCTAGTAGAAAAATGAAAGCCCAAGATATTGGACCGTCAGTCTGGTTTATTGCATATTAATGAATATCGATTTCACTCGATGGATTAATAAAATCGCTAAAATCAGAAAGAAAACAAAAAAAGGTCACAAGGCTATCAGGGTTGGCATAAAATCGTTGTACTTCCACCACCATCACACTATCCCCATCCGGCGACGACATTAGCCAACCAATATTCGATAAAGCACACCAGCAACAGCACAAAAACAACTAAAATAGACCAAAAGATGGCAGCGAAACTGATCCGTCCCAACTTTTACCATTATCTGGCCCATTTCGTTTGTCACATTTCTCGTCCGGAAAGAATACCCCTTGTAAGGTGGCGATTTTCATTAAAACTTGATCGATACGCAAATTTACGCCTGTCCATCAATCGCCCAATCGGTATTTTATATCAGTGGACATTAGACATCTATTAATTACTTTCGCTGCGGTCACAACCCAACGACTCGGCGGCAAATAATCTCCATTTTGGGCTCGGAATTAATTTGGTAGCTGATTAAAGAAAGATCAGGGTTAAATTAATATTGCTAAACAAGGCGTAATGTTTGTATATGTACATGAAATTGACTTTTACGTATTTGAATTATTGCTAAGGAAACTCTTTAGAGATACATGAATCACTTAATGAATTATTTTTCATAAGCAATTCGAGAATCCTTAATTATTAATGATTTTACGGATATGGGTATTATTCACGACCTTTCAGTATAGGTATTCTGACTCAGTTCGGTCAATCGATTTTTTGTACCTTGGACAGAACGCATCGCTTCCAATACGATCTGCTCCGGAAAATGACATAGGAGTGCACGGAAATTGAACTTTAAATTAGCGCACTACACTCACTACGCACCAAAAAGCTTTGCCATGAGGGATAGTGACGGATCCCGTCACCGAATAAACCCGCACTGAGCTTTCTCGTCCACAGCGTAATGAGGAAATTGCGTGTCGAATTGAATCCAAAGTGGATAAACAGGGTACACACCCGTTTAGCCGGTTTCGTGTGAGTCGTAAGCATGCGAATGATCCACAACCGAACAATTTACCACCGACAGCTAAATCCCGTACTCTGTCTATTATTCGGTTTGTTTGTTTGATACCGCTTTTTATAAAGTTCGATTGCACACTTGGTAGTTTGTTTTCTCTAGGGGCGCTAAGTGCAAAGGTAGGCACACAAATACCTTGGGGCGCAAAAGAAAGGCATGTGTTGGGATTTATAATTATGCACGTAACTTAGACTGGTGGTGTTACAATTTCCTTCACCCAACACTCTGCATCGTGCTAGCAGGGAAGAAGGAAAACAGCAAACAGGACGACCGAAGAGTGGTCGGTGTTGCATTCACTTTCTTGTGCCCCGCAGTAAACTGGTAGCATTTCTATGGAATATTAGCCAACCGCACGACTGGAATAAGCGTGCCGATGTGATGGTGGTATGCATGCAAAGGCTCCCCATCGAGTCCTCCATCGTCGCGGTACAGAGAGGCTAACCATAATCTGGAAATCGCATTAAATTCATATGGCTGCCTGCTGCAAGCCTGTCGCCGGTGGAAGTTGTAGCCATTGGTTGTCGTCACACATTTTATAACCGAGCCGGTGGGCGATGGTAGTGAAATGTGTCAAACAGAACAGAGGCACAACGGGAAATCGTCTGGCTGCTGTTGGTGGTGTGGCGTGCTGAGTCGTCCGCAGACATCCTCCCGCTGCACCCGATTCGAAGGTTCTTACGATGGTCATGAAGGGAACGCGCTGTCAGTAGCGCAGGCAATTGAGCATGGCGTGTAGGAAAATTATTAAAGCCATGAAATGTAGGAAATTTCTCCACGTACAATTATGCCCACCATCACAACGGGGGAACCCTGCAAGAAGATGCCCTGGGGTGACTTCTAATCTACGTACTTCGTGTAGCTACACACGAATTTATCGACGGATAGATTTTTCACCCGGAAGAAAAATGGGTACACTGGACATATAACTTAGACGCTCCCGCTCCAAGGAGTCGAACAAAACGAGTCAAGTCACGCCCGTTAACATACGCTTGTGGTGCAATGCACTTCGAGAGCTAAGCCGGGCTCTGGACCCGCACCCACTCATTGCTTCATTCTGCACCAACGCCCAGGAAAAATTACATAAATGCGACGAAATGTTATGTCCTTCCTCTACTGCCACACCTGCATTTCACGAACATTTGCCTAATCAAACGTTGTACGGTGTTGCTCCCGCTGCTAAGAAAGGTAATAACTTCCTTCTTTCCTGCTACGCCAACACTCACCAGAACAGAGTTCTCCACCGTGCGCTGTAGGCAGCTACATACACGCTACGCAACATTAAGATTAGCTCGGAGCAATATAAATGAAGATAACTAGCTGTGCAAGACGCCAGAGTCCCTTTCGATCGTTTGAAGCTTGGTGTATGTGTATGCGCCCCGAAATGTGTCCTTTGTTCTACCGGCACAAATAAAACCCCAGGAGAGTCAATTACCATGCGTCTCCATCCGGGGTCGGGCAAGGTCCTAACGACATTGCATGTCGTTTTTCCGCTGATTGCCCTCCGTTGGTAGCGGTTCGTTTGAACTCAAGACACATGTACACATTCTCGATTCGTTCCATGTTTTCATCGTATGCTGACAGTGCCAGACACTGTTTAAACGATACGAAACCAAATCTACCACCGGAGTTGTACTTTTTTTGACAGTTCAGTTCGAATTGCTTTTTGCCCCGCAAGAAACTATCAGCAATGGTGTTCACTCGCTTCGTTAAGCTAATCATCAACCGAACGTTTTTCTCTAACTAGCGCAAAGTGTTCCACAACGATGCTGTACGTTCTTATCGGAAGATTCCACAAAATTGAGTTTATTATGCCGTTCAACGACTGTAGCCCTCTGGGAGGAATTGTAACTTTCACCATGAAGATGCGTACGCCCGTGAACATCACCCTACTTTCCGTTTGCTTTCCAATATCTATAGCACCGAACCGAAAACCGAAATCAAAAGGTACCGAATCGATCCGCGAACGAAATGAAGCAAACAACCACAGAATGGGTCGTCAATGTAGAAAAGAAAAATCGGTAGTATCTCCTTCCTTCCACGAACGATTGGTTCATCTTATGGAACCAAAACCAAAAAAAAAAAAGACAAGTTATCAAGCAAAAAGACCCAACAGCAAAAGGAAATTTGGAAGTTACGTTCCATTTGCGCGTACAAAAGGCATAAGTCAAACTTTTCCTTGTGGCAAGAAAATTTCCCTCAATTGCTCAACCCGTTGTGTCTACCGCCGATTGTCATTTTCCCAGGAGTTTCTGTTACCTTTTCATGAAAAGCTTACTCTTGCACCGGTGAAGCTCGTTAAAAGATCAAGTAAAGATACTGTAAAGACGTTCTTCTATCCAAGTTTTTTCGCTTAAATGGTTTCCGTTTCTGCTCTTCCTTTCTCGAAGTGCGGCTATTTGAGTTCATTTTCATTATATAGACGATACCTATATGTACACACGCACACACAAATATTCCAATAATGGCCAGATGTTGGAATCCTCTTGTTTTGTGTGATGTTTTTTCCCCCTGATGCACGTGTGTTGTTTCTCGGAAGCCATAAACTGCTTCATCCCAGTTAGGAAAACCTTGTCAACGAAAGTTAGAAAGTCGGTAGGGCACACATTCATCACAAAACCGCTTCCATCTCCAACGGTTCTTAACCACTGACTGGCTGTCAAATTCTTCCCCCACAACAACAACAACAAATAATAAAACGTCTTGGGAGATGCGAAAAACGCGTTGTGACGATAGAATGCCAAAGCAACATCACGCATACACCTGCCTTGTCTAATTTCCTCTCCTCGATGCGCACCCAATTTCACCCATTCAACAAACATCCGATCGAAATATGCCGGTACCTCAGAATCGGTCCAGAGATATGTTTGCTTTTAATAATTAATTATACACAAACCATAAACCTAT
Organism: Anopheles minimus; assembly: GCA_000349025.1. Taxonomy (NCBI): domain Eukaryota; kingdom Metazoa; phylum Arthropoda; class Insecta; order Diptera; family Culicidae; genus Anopheles; species Anopheles minimus. Next base: position 912,168 of record KB663610.1, read on the forward strand.
CTGCCCTGCCTTTCCTTGGCCCTTCCGAGCCCGGCTTTCGTGCCCCGTTCCTACCCTTTTGAAGATGTTGGATTGACTTCCTCGGTCCTCAGCGCTCTCACCGTTGAGAACCAACGCCCGAAAAAAAAGGTCACAACACAGAGAAGACAGGCACGGAGTGTGGTGGATCGTGGATCTTCGCTCCACAGAGTACCACAGAGCAAAAACACGATCCATCCGTGCCGAAACGTCCATCGTCTGGCTGCCTGTGTGTGTGTGCTTATGAGTTTGTATGGGGATGAGAAAATCTTTCCTCTTATCCCCGCTGCGATGGAATGGCTAATTCATTCCTTTGCAAAGCCGGAAACAAAAATGAAAAGTCTCGTCTTGAGATTGGAAAGTGCGATAATAGCGAGAGAAGGTGTGCGACGAGACAACCGTTTAACATGAAGAGCTGCCGCTTCCCCACACCCGGACAACATGCTCACCGTGCCGAGGTACAGCGGGGTTAGCTTGGCGACCACCTTTTATTGTACGCCCAGCCAAATTACATTAATTTCGGCTGTCTTTCAGCGTAAAATAAACACACCCGAACCAGGCGCGGGATCCCGTACTAAACGGTAAATTGCTTTATAATCTGGCGCTCTTGCCCCGGAGCGAACAAGCTTAACACCGGAATACAAAAGAATCTGGATGAGATAACATACCAAAGAAAGACCAGAGGTGAATGGATGTGTACAATGTTTGGTATCATTCAAGACCCATACCAATCGCGAATGATTTACTACAGTCACTGACTCGCACAAACACTCATCTTCTTGTATCTTCGTATATTGCGTTCAGTGTTGTTGCCCATGTTGCCATGTTTTCGCCGGTGCGTAAAAAAAGCTGCCAGTTTAATATCCATTATGTTGTACACTCGTTGGCTTTAGACGTAGCGTTTAGAGCTTCTACTGTTTCATGGCTTATCACTTGTCAAAATTCAGTATTCCAAACACTCTAAATTCACCCTCGGGGATTCATCTCCCGCTTCCCAAGGTATGATGCAAACCAGCGTAGAACCTACATTCAAAGAAATCCTTCGTTTGCCCAAGCCCAAGAGAGGTAATTTGCCTAGAATTCCACTGTGGCCTACCGTGGAAGGTAGGCATTATTCGTCAAAACTCTCAAAGCCCTTTCGTTTCAAAAGCCGGAAGGAAGCAGATGCTCAGCTGCCTAAGAAAGCATGGCTGATGATATTTTGTATCGATCGTATTTATCCTTCCCGCTAGCTCCCATCCATCCCCCCGGGGTAGGAACTCTTCTTGCCATCTTCAACTTTTCACAGTTCCAATAAAATAATCATACACAGAATCTATCACCGTGGGCAAGAGTAGCACAGCGCCTTAGAACAAAAACGCAAGTGAATCAAAAACTCTCAACATTTTTCCACAAGAGTCTTTCCCTTCGCGTTCCACTCTCGGGTGTTGCGTCGTTTCGATGGAATCTTTCCGGGACAAGACTTAACCTACATCATCGCAACAGCTTCTGCTTTCGGAAGGAAAAACAACACAGTGGAGAAGATGACTGAACGGGGCGGGCGAAGAGAAGAAAACGTTGAGAAAGTAACGCTCACTTTCTTTCCAGAATGTTTGTTCTGTTGCTCTTCATTCCTTCGTTTGCTATTCATTTGAAAATTCAGAGCCTCTCTCTAGTTGCACCCAAAAAAAAATACCTGGCAAATGCAAAACTCTAAAAAATGTTATCTCAATATCATCATCTTTGAACATTCACGCATTTATCCCTGGCATGATCGATCATAGACACGAATTCTTTCATGGAGAAGCTCACTGAATAAATCGATAAAAATGTTCCATATAAATCGCCAGCTTGCGTTTTAGACTCAGCCTTGTATGATAAAGATGGCATTAGTGCCAAAACGGTGGAAAAAGCCAGACATCCTCAAGAAAGGTTTTGATAAACAAATACAATATTTTCTTTCTTATACTAACTCGATTCATTTGTCAAACATGCAGATGCCAGTAACGAAAGAATACGTTCCAAATTGAATAATGCTCCTTTGGAGAAGTTTGGCGAAGAGCACTAGAGCGTTGGCTCCGTAAAATTTCCAAATAGAAAAAGATGGAGATTGAATGCGTTTCAATCCTTACCACATGATACATAAACAAAAATAACTCAATTGATGAACTTTTATGCTTTGAAATAGAATACGAAATTGTCACAAAGCGCATTAGGTTTTATTGGACGTTAGTATAACGTGTATATATAATGGTTCATGGTTTATGATACTTCCATCATTGTTTTACTGAAATAACAAAATGAAACAAAACCAACAAGAATAACAGTCTAATCTCAGTATTATCCCAATTACTCTAGCTGAAATCTATTTCGCTAATGCTTGATCGGATAAAAACTTGCCTATTTCCTTCCGCCGTGCCGGGCTACCGTTGTGCCGCAAAAAAGCACCAACACTACTACTAACCCGCGGGTAAAAGATAGAGTAGATAAGAAAGAGGCTTAACTTAACCTCAATCCAACAAAGGCAATTCGAGCGAGGGCATCTTGATGGCTTCATAAATTTCTCGAACCCCCCAAACCTCGAGCCAGCCTAGAAACAGCGAGTGGGCTTGTCTAGCGTTCGGTCCGCCCTTTGCGAGTTTTGCCGGGCCGTTGTCGAATAAATGTCACAAAAGTGCCTCCAAGACGAGTTTTCCAAGAAGTGGAAATAAAACAACCCATTTTTAAGCCACATAAAATAGAGACAAACTTGCCTTTACGCCTTGCCCCGCCACGTTAAAGCAGCAGTTGAGCAGTTACGCGGACAACAGTTCGGCTTTTTTATTTTACTTTTTGCTTCACGTCTGACATTATCCTCCCGCTTCAAGCGAACACGATGCGATACGGACGAAAACGACCGAGTTTATGCAAATATTCGCTTCAACCCACTATAAAATAACACAGCTCCAAACTTTGCAGCGTCTATACCAATGGGAGAGCGCGTTCCGATTTCTTCCGTCTTGCTGAACAGTAAAACTCGCCGGGTAATCAAAACAAATCAAATGCATAAAGCTAACAAACAAACGAGTAAAAAGAAAACACGCCATTTTTCCGAGCTGATTTCCATCTTCGAGGCTTGATTGTCCTTCGAAAATGCCATTGGTATTCAAAGGTTCTTGCAGCGCAGCAGAACCACGTCCTGTGCGGAGAGTTACGAGTAGTTAACATAAATGGGAAAGCTGAACGTTCCCGAGCAGTTGCTTCAAACAATTTAACAAACGCCTCGATCGAAAGCGAAAACTCCCCAACTTTAACAGAGATTGTATCCACGAGCAGGGTGTGGCCACAACATCCGCTTCCTGGTACAAAAAAAACATGGCTGATTAAATGTCCCACGCGCAAAATGTGCACAACGGACAACCGAACCGCAGGCGAAATAAAAAGACCTGTCTCGATAAATATTTCCTTTACAAATCAATTCACTACGGGTGCAGCAGAGCGACACAACAACCACCCCTTTATCTACCCCTATTTTATCCGGCATTTTATTGCTTCTAGCTGTCAGTTTTGGCAGCACCACCCATGAAGATTGAAGGACAACTGTGCCACTATGCTGCTTCACCAGTCCACGCACGTTCACCGGCCACACACAAAAAATGCCCTCCTTCGGACGATCTCTGTTGCCGCGGTAGACAACATGGAAGACGCTATGATCGTGCGCCGGGCTAAAGGCGGAAATTGACGCATAACCAGAACACCCCGCGCGCACAACAGTATCCGTATCCAGTACCGGCAAAAGGCGCCCTCAATCACCAGATTGGACAGCCGACAGTCATGTTGAATGTTTTATTGCCCGCTTTCAGCCTGCTCACCGACAGTGACACTTTCTTCTGAACTTTTTGTTTGACTTCTCACGATCCCCCGAGGTACGGGTTGATATCTGCGCGTTCGAACCGAATTCCCGAGCACGTCCCGTCCCGCTCTCGGTCGTTTACAAAGCGCGATTGCGGAAGAAAATTAATCTACCATCAACCCGACCGGCACGTGGCTGCCATCGTGTTCCGGTCCGGGTTCGGGTCCGGTGGGTAGTTGGTGTGATGGTACCAATCAATTGGTTAATTATCATGAATGTATCGCAATCAAACGTATGCCACCGTACGGTCTCTGCCTGCTCGACAGATTCGAACAGAATATTTTATTTTACCACAAGCCAGGCGTCTCCATTTTTCACAAACTACCAGGCGCCTCCATGTGTGCTCTTGGGCGACCAAATTCGGTTCGCCTCTTTTTATGACGACTTACTCTTTCACGAGCGGGATGAAGAATGAGCCTAATCTACTGCGGAACCTTTCGCCGTTCGCTTTCGTTTGGTTGACCAGCGTTGTGTGCTTTTTTTTGCTGGACCAAAAACACAACCCGTACTGGCTACAATTCTGCTAGATACGGAAAGATATTTCTTTGTCGATGATGCTAGAACTTTGTGGTTTTGTTTTTATTGCGCGACATCTCCTACATGTTTTGTACGCATTTATCTCCCTTCGAAACGATGATTTTCTTACTTGCGGTTATGGGCATTTGTTGCTGTGTGTGCCCTACACCCACCATAACCAGTATCGCGGCGAACGAATCCAAATTGCCTAGAGTAAAATAAAATAGCTAAAATAACCGGCTCACTACAAGACTTGTGTCTGGAAAAACATTATCCCATACCACGGTCAGTGCCGAAGGCGTGTTCTGTTACGGTAGGTGGAAAACATTGTTCTCCTATCGTTCGGTGGTAGGAAAATTTCCACCACATCAGCCGTGCAGGCTCAAACTGAACCATAGTTAGGCAGCTTTCGCTGTGTGCGCTTTAACCCGCACCTAAAGCACCATCGTCCGTAGAATGCGACAGTGCTGAAACACTGTAAGCGTACCGATTCTGACAAGATGGTTGAAAAACGCCCTGCCACATTCATTGAAACCCGACACCGACCCGAAAAGATGACATGCGAAAGGATTTTCAGAGCAATATCCTAAAAACGGAGCTTAAAACCGTTCTGCATGACATTAACGGGCAGGGGCTAATCGAGATCGAGAAGCCGGATGAATGTGAACAAATATGCGCATCGAGAAACCCCTTTTTTCACGGCCATTGAGTGGAAGGATATTGCGGGCTTTGCAGCTATGCGAAAGTGGGTCAATCCGTTAAAATCCGGGGGACGATAGTGTGATGCGACCAGCCTTGTACGGAAGCCATGATTTAAACACGAAATAAAACCAACTAATCTTTACTCCAACTTTTTTTTTTGCTTTCCACATGAGCTTCCGTTTTTGGTCGAAATTAAGGTCCCGCGAAACGTATGGTCGATAGAATGGATAAGTGACGAGTTGCCTCGATAGCGTGTATCTGCTAGTTTTCATTACAGTAATTACCCGAGCCATGGGGAACCAATGGACGATAGGAAGCAAACATGCGAAATGGTGAAGCTTACAGTCTTTGTGGCGTCTTTCGATCGGTCCTTCCGTCTACTCGCCCATGATCGTGGCAAACCGATAATGAGCACATTTTTGTTGTAATGAAGCGTGCGACCGCCCAGAATCGGACACTCTTATCACTCCAAGCCCAGACATACATGAGCGCGCGAGCGCGTTACCGATCTGCGTCACGCAATCGCACCATGAAGAATGGCTGTTCGTCAGCAAGCAGCCCGTAAGGAAGACCGTAAGCCATCGCTTCCTTGTGGTACATGGACGAAAGCACACCTTCTTTTTCCGGAATCTTGCTTTTTATCGCTTTTGGAAGGTCCAGGCGACAGCTCAACTGATGGTACGTACTCCGACCGCCAGGAGGATACCCGTTGGGAATCATTAGGTCTCGGTGCGAATAACTAACAGTGAGCTTCCCGGAAACTATTATCAGAGTTTGGCCTTCAAATGCAAAACACGGGTGTGTTTTCAGGTAGTCAAGATCGAACAAAAACTAGTTCTTATACTGCGAGAGCTTAATAGCAACAACAACAAAGTGGAGGCAATTTCATCAACGCTACACTGTAGGGTGCTAAAGAGAACACAACACTGCCCGACTACGTGTGAAGATAAAAACATGACTGCGATTATTAATTCACCGCATTACACCTACATTGCGTTACCATCTTCTAACGACGGTTCCTAGCAGTTCATACATCACGACACAGGCGGCAGAGTTGTTTAGAAAAGCGAGAGAAAAAAATCAAACATTCCTTTCGTGCAGAAGCACAAAAAAAACACACAAATATACCCTACCGCCAAAGAAAACACAAGGACACAGGTTTCATCTCACCTTCCACCCCCTACACAAAGCCAGTCACATCTGTTTGATTTGCAATGTGTTTGCCTGTATGATTGTGTGCTTTTTTTTGTTCTCTTCTTACTGCTGCTCCTTTGGCACACTACGCCTTAACGGTCGTTTGGTGCGCCGTATTTCATTGTTGCCACCATTTTGAGTTTTGTGTGTGTGTGTGTTTTTTTTTCTCGGGCGACGCGACCCGCTGAAGTAGCCAAAAGTTAAAAATACTCCCGCGACCATACCACGATGACTCACCGGTGTACACTATTATCAACACCAGCGCAGCATCTGTGCCTGTGCACGGCACGACAATACGGTCATGGTGTCGCGAACCTCACAACCCCTCCACACTCCACTCCTTCCCTACCAAAGGGTGTCAATTACAATTCACGTCCGCCGTACTCGCCGTACCACGATCGACCAGTCGGCTGACAATCGGTAAATGTCTACCGTAGTTGCGTCTTCGTTTCGTTATCACCCTCAACCCACCGGTCCGTTCGTGGTAAACTTACTTCTATTGCCACTTTGGTCCATCAGCGCTCATCAAAGGCAAGGAAGCGACAGAAGATGAATGAGAAAAAAACCGCCAAACCGCCTCACATGCTGTATACACCTCGCCACCACCGCCTCACAGTGACATATACACGCACACAGAAATACTCAAATCGGACCAAACGAAGTATCTTCGCGCGTCGGAAAACCGTTCCATCATTCGCATCCATTTTGTCCCCCATCCCTTGCAAAAGCCCCCCTCAAAACATGGCCCACCCACCATGGTCGCAGGAGCAGGGGCGAGAAAAAAGTAAACAAGTTGTACTTCTTCTTGCCAGTGGGCTAATAAAACCCCCGAGGTTAGCCCGGTCAAAGGCGAGAGGAAAGCGAGATAGCAGTGACGAGAAAATTGGAAAAATCAGAGACACCTACTTGAGCATTTCCTCGTGCCAGTCCGGTTCCGTAGACGATGCTGCCCATTTGTCGTTGTCAATCGCTATCGATATCTGGCTGAGGCACGGCTTCAACTTCCGCGCAGACATGGCCATGCCACCGCTGCTGCAAACGATTCGCCTCCACCACCGGGGAAGCTGGTCAAACATAAATAAATTTTCCCCTTGTGCGCACACTACCACCAACCGTCAACCAACACAATATACACACGGTTTTCGCAACCAAGTCTTTGAACGCGCAGCAGATTTGGACACGTGTCGGGACGGGATCTTCTTCCTTTATATATTTTTTCGTTGCCTTCGTAAATAACCCTCTATTCACTTATACACGTGCACAGAATTTTAAATACACATTCCGGTTGTCCGTGTACAGTGCCACCTGTGCGCGGTATGACTTTCGTTCAAACTCCTCCTGACGAATGGAGAACCATCTTTAAGTGCAGATTGTATCCACGATGGAAAAGCGTAAGCGGAAAACTACATTTTTCCACAATTCCTCCCGTTTGCAGCTAGCGTGTACCGTGTCACGCCTTCCGGCGCTGAAAGCTTCTGCAAAGTTCACCGTTCACATATAGGTGTGAGAATGAACGCCAACAAACACCGGCTGAGAAGGCTAATGAAGTTGTCACTTTCAATTTTCGATTACGTCCGGAAGGGAAATAACACGACGTAGAAAACGCGATACGCGCGCGTATTTACGCAGTCATGCCAAAATAACACCACAGCATCCTTCGATTGGCCCCCGGTGATCAATTAGCTGCACGCACTACGGCACCAACGCTCCGGCTTCTGTCCGGTGCATTATGTTCGAAACCAATCCCTCTCCAAAGCCCACCACTGAAACATCAATAACAATCCGTTCCGAAAAAGCGGGTCAAATTTCGCGAACAACACACCATTCACTGACATTTGATAGTGAGTGGATACGAGATGTACTAAACACACACGCTACTACTACTACTAGTACTAGTACCACTCACATTCGATCACAGCTTGACAGCTGAAACGTCAAACGAGTGGGATTCAAAACAAAGCGTTGCTTCGCTGCCGCTTGCTTTCAGACACTGCGATGCAGAGATGATCAGCACGACACGATCAACTTAGCCCACCGAAGGTAGAATCCAAAATGACCAAACGGGTAGGTGCCCGAGCGGCACCCGATCAATAACAACTGCGACAACGTTATTGTTGTTTTCCTCCAAACGTATGGGCCGCAAGTGTCAATTTGTGTGTTTTCAAGGATGCTGCGGTTTATGCTGGTTTTGAAATAAAGCATTGTTCGGTGATTTCAAATACCCGTGACATTTTCCTTTCCATACATCTAACAGACTCCGTTCGCTGGTTCTTCGCAATAATGTAACACAAGCGTGCTGAACCCAAAGCTGCTTTTTTTGGCCAACAAACGCACTTTTAATGTGTGTGCGTGGGTTTTTTTACTTTAACTTTTTCGTTGCGCATTAGAACTCGTGATAACGAATACTGCTAAAAGCGAAAGGAAGCGCAAATCTCGGAGTATATGTGTGGGTATTTTTAATTGTGCGATAAAAATAACATATAGCTGCTCCGTCCGCACTTGCAGCTATGGTCGCATTGTTGTAATTTTTGCGATATCCATGTGGCGCATCTATGTGTACGTGTCGTTTGACTGGGTGTGTGCTTGAACGCTGCAGCACAAAATTTAACGCTCTTGAGGGTTTATGGCGTCACCGTTAAAATTAAAACATCATCCTAACCAGCTCACCTTACACTGAACCAGGTACCCTTCATTCTGTAGTGTGCTGCACAAATTGTTCGTCTCCAACTACAAACGCTTGCACCTTGCCTTTTTTGTTTCTCACTCACTGCAAGAATTGGTTATTAACCCGCACTGGCGGGTCGTGATAGCGAGCGGCTGCGTAGACCCTTGCGGCACTCAAAACGGTTGTCACCACTACCGGTGTGCCCGGCCGAGCACCGACCTCAATAATTGAGCTATCAATATTCAATCTCTGTACGCTCGGTGGGTCGCTCAAAGCAGAAGAAGATGAGGTCTGCGTCTGCAGAACTGTAGCAAGCAACGGCAATGGGATGTAAAGCGATCCTATACGCAAGCTATGCGTTACGTATGACACACACCGACACAAGCGAAAGCAGCTCTACCGTGTGTGTGGCACCGTGTCTTCCTTTGCAGGCCAGCCGTCAACCGGCTCTAGCGCGGAAAATTAAATCGTTGAATATTTTAGTGCATGCACATTCGCGCATACAGGTCGCGATGCGTACCACGTATTGGACCATTCCCCGGGCAAGACAGAACGTGCCACCGCTTCTCACCACGGGGCACACGGAATAATAACAATTTCGACATAATTTTGGGTCCGCTGCTGCTGACAGATTCGTGGTGCCACAGTGAAGAGGGGTAACTAACCTGACAGCTTTTTAACGTGCGAGAGCCCGAGATGACGCGAGAAGAATATGGCGAATTCTAATGGGAGCGTCTCCTCAAACAGGTGCTTTCCTGTGGCTGCAAGCACTATTCGCTCTTCGTGCCCCAGTGTGATCCGTCAATTATGAAAGCACACAAGGGCGGTGAGTGAGCTGCCGCCTATCGCCAGCCGCTTCCTGCAGCAATCGATTATAGTTGAGCCTTCCGCTGAACCGGATGGGCAGGAAATAGCGCCACTCATCGGGTGAGGGCTGCTACGGGATGAGCTGTTTTTCCCGTTCATCCTCTTTCGAAACGTGCTCGCTCTCGTTGACGACGGGCATTCATGAATAAAATATTAACTTCCGCTATTGGTGCTTTTGCTCTTGTCTACCGAAAATGGAATGCCACCAGTGTTTTGTGTGCGGTGGCTTGTCGTTTTTTAACGTTTTCCATAAATCAACAATGCGCACGGACATCCCGCGAACTCCACGCACTAGCAATTAACAGTAACAGTAGGGCCGAACCGCTAGAGGGCGCTACCAGTACTCAGTCAACCTCAACGAAACCAATAATTAACGTTCCGTGTTTTGTGTGTGATTAGCATTTTTAAGTTGTTTTGGTTCAAATTGTTCAATTCAGAAGCCACACTTTGGCACACGATTTCATATGTAAACGTTGTACAAATGATTTGACATGGGCATTTTCTTCATTCATCAAGATACGTACGTGTCGTGTCTAAGTTGTTTTGCAATTTAAACTAAATACTTCCTGATACTCAAGATACTTATTTTTAGTGTTGATTATGACGTTATTTAACTTGTATAATGTCTTCAAGACATTTCCTGCTGGTGTTTAATACCTCGCTCAAACTCGGTTACATTTTTCATACATGTAAAACATGTTTTGTTACATAGTGATAATTAATCTCCTTAAATGCCAACTGTTTAATTTATTTTTAACTCCATATTGTCGGATAGTATGCTGTCCAAGTGCAATTACATTAATAACATTAGCAAGAGTCGCTTCTCGAGTTAAACAATCGTAAAGTCAAATATTTAGCAACACAACAATTACGGAACGAAAAGTTCAATTAACGAATCTATTCGATCCACCACAATAAACCTGCACAACTAATCGACCCACAGCGCGAGCATAAACACGGACAACTGCTATCAATTTGTTGTGCTTGGCCCACGACCGTCCAATTGCGCGATGTAAACTTTTCTTCTCCTCAAATCCTGCCAAGAACGCCAAGGATTTCTGGGCGAAAACGATGCGGCAAATAATATACCGGTCTGGCTGAGGGAGGCGAAAAGTTTTAATTAATTCCATAATTCACTCCACCAAAGCATCTGCGATTGCGGACCACTTATAGGGAGCGAGATCTTCTTCGCGGACAGCACGGAGGGTGGTGGACAGCATTTCTATAAAATGGCTTCAATTTATTTCCCCCAGCTGCAAATATGTTTGCGCTATTATGTTTTCTAACGAAGTCTGTCACGCAGATTGCACACTATTCTACAAATTCAATCCTTTTCCCATTGGATTGCATTGGACACTGTGTAGCAGAAAGAGTGACTTTCTAAAGAATTAGTTTCATCAACTAATCATTATCAAAAAATCATCAACACTATAAAATATAAGAATAATTTCGTTCTGTTTTGTTCATGTTTCAAAATATTCATCTCACTGAGAGTCAACGCGCATCCTCCATATAGCACACTGTTCGTTGGTCATGTTTTACGTTAATTCTGCAACAAACCGTACCATTTGCATTCTCCGTAAAACGAAGCGGAAGATTTACATTCATCACCACCCGTATCCTGACTTACCTTGCCGTCTTTCGAGGTGGCCCCTACATCCTCCCAATTGACTCGGAAACTAATTAATTGTCCACGGACCTATGTACATTCCACAAATTATGTCAACAAACACTGCCGGGTGCCTGGGTGTCTTACCTGGATGGTGGGAAGAAAGAGAAGAGCATGATACTATTTAGAGAACACATAAACATCAGCCGTAGTAGTAATGGAAGCCCGTGCCGCGCATCGGACGGAAGTGGTGAAAATGGTTACAAAATTATCTTGTTATCAGCCCCAGAGTTTGCTCCACATTCTCAGAGCCCGTGGTAGGCATATAATTAGTGTGGTAATTTTCTTTTAAACGACACCAACACCGGTAGCGGCGGTGCACCGGTCGACATGCGCGGGAACAACACCGCACTGGAGCGATCGGCTCAACTCCTTGACGAGACCAGGTGGAAGATTGTTTGACGATGTACAGAGAGGAAGAGAGAGAGAGAGAGTCATTTTAGGGCGACATCGTGTTAGACAAACGTTTGCTTTTCCGAACGCGTTTTTCGGTCGATTCGGTCAAGACAGTGGCATCGGTAAGCAGCTGGCGGAACAGAAAACAGAAACAAACCGGTGACAAGAAAAAGGCTGGTGCCCCACTCCCCGCTGGTTCCTTCCATCGTGAGCGTCGTCGTATCTGTCTTTCCTTTCCTCGCCCGCCATGTTTACAGAGGCTGTGACACGGGTGTCGCGCCGTGTATTGTAAACATTCTTCTGCCACCCACTCAGCCCGTGACGCGAGGTCTGTGGCAAGTGGCGGCCGCTAATGACACACATTATTTACCGTGAAGTAAAGCAGTCGTAAAATAATGAACATTTTGTTACAATTTCCAGCTGTGAGGTACAAGCGATGGGTTTATCTAATTCACTGATGCGGAGCGAGCTTTACAGGCAGGGCTTAACACCTACACGGGAGAAATTGTTGGGTGATTTTAAAGCATCATCCCGAAGGGTCTTGTTTACCTTCCGATGGTTTAGATTGAAATTTAAATTATGTGCAAATAATACCATCCGCGAAATATGTTACATAAATACGAACGTGGATCTAGCGTAAATAATTATAACGTCTTCCTTCCCTCACAAAAACACAAACAGCTCCTCCGGGGTATATCGTCTCAAATCAAATTTCCGTGCACATCGTGAGATCGAGACGTTTATCATGCCAATTCTCAATGTAACACATTTCTGTGTGTTTTTGACACATCAATTTCGGTTGTTTTTATCCGCTGCAGTTCCCTTCGCACCGTTCCGCACGGCGATCAATATCTTGGGTCCCCCCGGGTGGGAGGAGGAGGAGGATGGAGAGTATGTGTGCGGGATGATGATGGCGCAGGCCAGCGAAGGACACGATACGCTAAATGACGAAGTGACGATACCGACACGGACAGGGACACGACCAAGGCAGTGAACGTATATGGATGGTGGTACACATAATGCTGCTAGTGGGCAGATTTAATTTTAGATCTGTGTTGCTCTCAGGCCACGACCGGCCACAAAACTGGCCCAGCCCGGCAAAATCGGTCTTCTATTATTGCCTCACTCCATTTCACTCGCTACCCGCTCCTGCTCGGTACGATCGCCCTTTGCCGGACACACGAACCATGACGAATTAATTACTTCATTAAAATCTAATTCACCGATGCCATCGGCAATCTTCGCCTCGTCAGCATATGTACGGATTCGCGCCCATCGCAAGGCATCTTAATCGCGTCCGATACCGCAACACACAACTGACCGTCGCCGTTTTTGGACACAGCGGTTCGTGCAATCTGTGGTGTGAAGTGCGTTCTAACATAATTCCAAGCCGGACCGTACCGAATCATTCGTGCTCTGCGGATCCGAGTCCTCCTTCATCTTGCCATCACCGAACGTAACGTGTTCATTGATCTTCGTCACTCGTCGGTGTCACTAGCGCACGACCAGTCGGTGATGGAATAATTGACACCTCGAACAATCACGGCTTGCGATCCCTGTCCAACAATCGCCCTAGATTATAAACGGCCAACGACATAATACCTAACCCTTCGTACGATCAGTGCTGCGGATCGTTACAAGTCACCGATCGATCAACCGATCGGTCGCGTGAGTATCGTTTTGCTGCGGCTAAGTGGAGCTCGCACAGTGCCGAATAATTAAACGGCAAATCACGCACACGATGCAGCTACGCGATCGTCGTGTATTCAGGCCACGGGGGAGCTGAAGTATCTGGCTGCATGGTATGGTACGGTACGGTGTGCGTGCGAGAGCCTGCACAGAGCATGCGGGAGTATCGTACCGTGAGGCGGATCATCTCACTTTCTCACTCGCTCTCTACCTGCATTTTTTGTTCACTAATATAGAGAGCCATAATTTTGATGTCTAATAAATCATAAGCTAATAACTCGGATAGTATCAATACTAGTGAACGAATTTGAAAATAAATTCTGGCCACTATTAAAACGATCTATCCCGGTTTGTGAGCCTCTCGCTCTATCTCTCTCTCTTTCTCACGCAAACACACAACTGATCTCTCACGCACTACTCATCTTTCTATTCGCGCGCGGGATCCCAAGCTGATCTCTCGCAAACCGCGTTTCAGCGCAATCTCGCGCTCGCACCGAAGCCATGCTGGGAATACAAACGGCAGCGATAGCTCCATCTACTCGCGCATCGCCATCTACGAGACAGTTATTCTCCCGTAGTGTACCGTAGCTGCTAGTAGGGCCGGGTGGTGTTGTTAAGCGCTCGTCTTACCGCGTTACTTTCGTTTTATACCTACTTCACTCGAACAGTTTCGGTTCACCATTTGTTTTAATGTGTACTCTGTTGTGTCAATCGTTTAGTTCACATTTTAGTACCGTTTAAGTTTGTTGTTTTGTTTTAATCACTTTGTCCGGGTGCCCTGTTTTGCACTGCACCGCGCTAAGAAGTTACTAGTGCCAAGCGCCCCCGTACCGCAAACCTACCTCCCTACACCGCTCGTTGTGCTTTCGTCGACCGTTTTTTTATATTAACCGTATTTGGATTTTATCGTCCGTTTTCGCGTCGTCCACCGCCGTTTCTCATCGGCCATCGCTAGCACGTGCGCGAGTATTTGTGCAACTGTTTGTGTGTACTCGCGTGTGGCATCCTTCGTTTTTTTGTTGCTTGTTCATCGAACGCCATCATCGTCATCATCATCATCACCATCGTCGTCGTCGTCGTCGTCGTCGTCGTCGGTCGCTGTCGTCGTGTGTCGTGTGTACTTCAACCCATCCGTCCCGCAGAAGGTGCGTTGAGGTGCATATTTACATTGGTGACAATTCACTACCATCACTAGGGTACTCTTCGTGCCGTGCTTCTAGGAGTCTTGCCGGCCCGCTTCACTATGCCACCTGTTGCCGGTAGTAGTGAGGTAGACTTGTCTTGCCGGCTCTGATCATCGTCTGTGCCCTCCATTTCTTCACCCATAGTACGATCGTGCTTCGACCCTCAAGAACGGTTTTGAGCGGTTTCATAAACTTATTTTTATTTTCTTTCTTGTGTCCCTTTTTCGGTCGCCTTTAGCCGAGCCCTATTGCACGTTTGCGTTCGGCGCCCTTAGTTTGTGTAACGAAAGGGAAAAACGACGAAGATCAGGATACACTTTAATCTGGGCAACGAAATGCTCCTCGGAAGCATCCGATTAGACACTCTGAAAGTATCGGCCATTTTCTGTGGGCATTGCCGAATCCGTATCTACATGTATGGAGAGGCATATGTTTTGCACACGACTACCAATCGACAGATTAATTTAGCAAGAAGCAAAAAGCTTTCACCAAACGTCCAATATGGTGCATGTGTGCAGTTACATAGTTGCCTATCAATATGTTTGCCCAGCACTTATTTCGAGTACCCTAAAATACGTTGCAAGACAACTACGAACGCAGAAGACCCCCTTCTCTTGCAGTTCATTAATCCCCGTGACGATTGTTAGCCGTACGCGGAAGGAGTTAGCGCACCTTGGAGGCATTCTTTTTTATACATTTTGACAAAATAAAAATGAATGACAATCCACACCGTAAGCTTTTTGAAGATTATCCCACAGGAAGAAACTCGTGAGTGCCCGTTCATGGCGTGCGGAATCGGCGGTAACGGTTGATTGAAAGCGGAACCTAAACGACATTGACAGCGGCGTGCCGTGCGCCGTTCGTGTGCCATGGTGGGTTCTCCTGCCAGCTACTGCCTAGTATGGTCCACAACACCACCACTATTACCACCATCGGCAATGGTAGCGGCAAGCATCGTTCGGCCATATTTTATTCAACCTCACTCGCTTCATGCGTCTGCCGTCGACTCGACCGCGCTCTGCCGTTACACGGTCTCCATTTTCCATCCATCAATCTTTGCTCCACTTCTACCCGCCATTGCCTGGCACTTCGGCTTTTCGTTTCGTGTTAACAACATCGGCTCACCCACCGGCCGTAGATATTCGCATTTGACAGCCAACTAAACAATCATGCCAAAAATACGACGTTACGATGCCCGCTTGGCGTACGTCCTCCCTTTCCTACCATTCCCTTCCCATGACCGGATCGCCATGCTGCCATGCTCAAAGTGAAGGAGCACGCGCCAAAAAAATCCACGCACAAACAACACAAACCGAGGACGACTGTGGCCGTTTACCAGAGGTTACTCATTCGGTGTCGGCAGGCCACAACCTGTGGGGACCTCCCGTTGTCTTTACACTACATTTTTCCATCGTCAGTAGGGCAAAGCAGCGCTTTACACTACCGCTCGGTGTCGTTGGCGATTAATGTGGTTTTGCATTTGACACTCGAGGCAGGCGGACGATCGAGCGCCGAAAAATCAACGTGTGTCGAATGCATCCCCACACCAGTGACCAGGTGTTTGTTCGGGACGGTCTTAACTGCGATGAAAGGAACGAAAGACAAAGTCGCACATTCGCGTGCACGAGAAATTATCCGCTAGTAGCCATTTTTCGGCGGCTCACAGACACTTTTAAACTTTTCTACATTCAACGAAAAAACATCTGTGAATTAAAATCGTAAAACATGTTAATACTCAATAGCCGAAAATTTTCCTTTACAATTTACAACAACATTACAACATTGGCACCATTGTTTTTGTGCCGATCGAAAATCGTTCCGCAACGATTCATGTGTAGGACTAACGAGTTAAATCTACAGAACAGGAGTAGGTGTGAATTGAGTTGTTTCCTTTACTCACACAAGCACTCGCTAATCTGTTCTAGTGGTCCAAGTCCGCTTGCACGACACACTCTAAAACGTCGGCAGCAGCATTGCGCGCATGTCTTCAATCGTCCAAATGTCAACAAAACGCTTTCGCAACCTCAGTACTGGCTCCGTACGCGCTCATATCACGTATTACAGCAGTTACATGGTTGGGTCTGAAAATTAGAATACCTATCGCAGCAACGTGATGCGGGCAAACTGTGCGAATGTGTTTGCTTTGAATTTGTAAGGAGGAAAACATTAAACAAATATCGTCTACTAGAACCGATGCTTCGCCGAACGTCGACAGTCGTAACGAAACCCAAACAAATGTGTTTATAGGAGAATGGAAACGGTTGTAGAATTTTCATATTGCGCCATTACATCCAAACGACTGAGGGGATGTTGTAGACAAAATTTTTCAACTGTTCAATTTGAACATCACTATTGCTTGTAACTTTAGACGAACCTCGCTAATAGAAACCTCTTTTCTGTTCTCTTTTTAGTGCAACTTGCTGGAACCGGTGAAACAGTTTACTGATAGATAACGCAAACAGAAGCACGCATTGTTTCGATCGAGTCGAAACAAATACGACATTCGAGAGCAGCAAACACCACGTGCTGGATCGTGCTTTCGTCGGAGTTTACGGTCGTGGCAAGGACAGCACTGAAGAGATACTACCCTTTGAGCCAGGAAGAGATCGGAGAGTCTCAACTTAGCAATGCAGTTTTAAATCCCAACGACCGTCACACGCAAAGAGCGATTGAAAACGGATAAGCTACCCTTAGCTTGCAAACAAATAAGAAAGCGTCTTAAAGCAGAGATATCTTACAAACAGTCACGGATACTTAACTAGTTTGTAAAGCTTCGTGTGTTGCCCGTACGTGTTAGTAGCTGCAGTTTTGTTTGCTTAACAAAAGTGGATCCATTGCTTGGCCGGTATATCGGTTGATTCATCCCTTGTCGAGCGTTTTGTAGTGTTGCATTAGGGCAAGATACGTATCGAAAAAAAGAGGGTAAAGGAAGGAAAAGCGTGCAATTGCAGCTAGCGACGCAGAAGCGGAGAAGCAAGTCGAGCAAAGCAAACCGTTTAGAGACAGAGTAACCATAATGTCTTCGAATCAGCAAACAGCAAGCCAACAATCATCCGCAAATGCATCACAGCAACAGCAGTCGTCCGGCGCGACCGGTGGCGGCGGTGGCGGTTCCGGGAACGATCGTGTGATCGACAGTGTGCTCTTTCCGCCGAAACACAAGCTCACGCTGTCGGAGGTGTTCGACTCACACACGGGCAAACCACGCCCGGACGTGCTAAAGCAACACTTTATCCTCGAGGGCCGGATCGAGGAGAATGCGGCGTTGCGGATCATCCAGGAGGGGGCAGCGATCCTCAAGGCGGAGAGCACCATGATCGACATTGAGGCCCCGGTAACCGTGTGCGGCGACATTCACGGGCAGTTCTACGATCTGATGAAGCTGTTCGAGATCGGCGGTTCGCCGGCGTCGACCAAATATCTCTTCCTCGGTGACTACGTCGATCGTGGCTACTTCAGCATAGAGTGCGTCCTGTACCTGTGGGCGCTGAAGCTCTGCTACCCAACGACCCTGTTTCTGCTGCGCGGCAACCACGAGTGTCGGCATCTGACAGAATACTTTACTTTTAAGCAGGAGTGTAAGATTAAGTACTCGGAGCGTGTGTACGACGCGTGCATGGACGCGTTCGACTGTCTGCCGCTGGCGGCGCTCATGAATCAGCAATTCCTCTGTGTTCACGGCGGCCTGTCGCCCGAGATCCAGGAGCTGGACGACATTCGGAAGCTGGACCGATTCAAGGAACCGCCCGCGTTTGGTCCCATGTGCGATCTGCTCTGGTCCGATCCGCTCGAAGACTTTGGCAACGAGAAGAATTCGGACTTCTACTCGCACAACACGGTGCGCGGATGTTCGTACTTCTACAGCTACAAGGCGTGCTGTGATTTCCTGCAGAACAATAAGCTGCTCTCCATTATCCGGGCGCACGAGGCGCAGGACGCCGGTTATCGCATGTACCGGAAGAGCTCGACCACCGGCTTCCCCTCGCTGATCACCATCTTCTCCGCACCGAACTATCTCGACGTGTACAACAACAAGGCGGCCGTGCTGAAATACGAAAACAACGTCATGAACATCCGGCAATTCAACTGTTCGCCCCACCCGTACTGGCTTCCGAACTTCATGGACGTCTTCACCTGGTCGCTGCCGTTCGTTGGCGAGAAGGTGACCGAGATGCTGGTCAACGTACTTAATATCTGCTCGGACGACGAGCTGATTTGCGAGGGCGACGATACGCTCGAGGAGGCGAACGCACGCAAGGAGGTGATCCGCAACAAGATCCGCGCCATCGGCAAGATGGCGCGCGTCTTCTCGGTGCTCCGCGAGGAGTCGGAATCGGTGCTGCAGCTGAAGGGCCTGACGCCAACCGGTGCCCTGCCGCTGGGCGCCCTGTCCGGTGGCAAGCAGTCACTGCACAACGCGCTGCAGGGCTTCTCGCCGAACCACAAGATCACCTCGTTTGCCGAGGCGAAGGGGCTGGATGCGATCAACGAGCGAATGCCACCGCGACGCGACACCACACCAACGCCCAGCGACGAGAAACCAATATCACTAGCGGCACCCAAGTAATCATATTTCTAATTAATGCTAATAATATATTACACTTACTATTAATAAAGAGAAAAGAAAATCGGTGAAACAGAAAAGCAACAAAACAAAACAACAAATCCTGCAAAGCAACAAACTGCAATTGGCAAAAACAAAACAAAACAAAATAAATACCCAGGTGACCCAGGCGAGTCCCAGCAAACACAGGCGGCAGCAAGCTGCAAGCAAATGAAACAAATATTTACGCTATTTAAAGTGGAAGAAACTTCAGGCCAGGAAACAAAATCGCTGCAGCAGCATAGCCAGAGCAACATAGTTGAGGAAAGACAAGTGATCGATCGTACTTTCGGTAGGAGTTGGGGGGAAATAAAAACACAAGCTACTCAGTCACAAAAGCAGAAAGACTTAGTAATGGCGTATTGCGTGCCTGTGCGAGTGGCCAAAGACACTGAACAGAGCACACGTAGCAGCATAGCGCGAGGTATAGGGCGGGATGAACACAAAACTTTCTTCTCCAGCAAAAAAGCATATTGTTTTATCGACCTGTTAATGATCTTTTGATGCAAAAGAAATCATAAAACACAGGTAGACGTAAGATTTTAGAGAATGAGGCACAGGAAAATAATAATAAAAAATCAGATGCACTGTTCTACATCTCTGCGTGCAGAAGGCATTGGCCCTGTTGGCATTAAAACAATGTTCACAAATTGCTTATTACACATGCATCAATCGCATCGAGTTACCGATTTACCGATGCATTTCAATCGCATCGTGTACGTGTGTGTGTGTGTGTGCGTGCTTGCGTGCATTTGCCCAAGGCTCTGAACAAAACCGGTCACAAATGGGAAAATGGCATGCGTGGTGGCGACAGGTGGACAAGCCGTACAGAGCCCTATATTCCTTCCGACAGATAGCAAAAACAATCGTCGTTTGTATTGTTGAACATGTTTTAAACACCGAAAGTGAAGCGACGTGTCAGAGATTTAACAAGCAAAACAAATTAATCTTAAATAGGCCATACATTTACATTCATCCATTACCGTTCCCTCACTATCCCCATTCTACCACCTTAGCACCGATTTCTACACGCGTACATACAAGCGTAGATGGATGAGATTTGTTGCCATTTTCAACGTGACCGTATCGCTTCCCTCCCTACCCGGAAAAGCGTTTTCGCTTTCTTCTTGTGCGCAAGTTGCATTTGTTCCTTATCCTTCCACGGTGCACCAACTGTTCGCTAATTCTAAACGCTAAAAAGAGAATACAATGTTTTGTTGCAAAACATTATATAGAACACATCGCAAAGAAATGGATAATGAGAAAAACACTAAAGGAATATGCTGTTTAAACAAAAAATATCACGTCACAAACTCAATCAAAGAATTCAATTCTTTATAGATAATTACTTCACCTATCGAAAAGCTTTACAAATAAATAGTATTGCTCTGGAATGCAAGCCAACTCTAGTATCAATGTCCTGTTTGAGAGAAGCCATTCTTCATGCTTTTGAGTTTCTGTCCTCCCGGTCTCGATTCATCTCGTTGCCACAACCGACCCTTTAGTGGTCCACCACTTCGTAGCGTAATTAGAAACCTAAACCGTAACTCCTTATATAGCTATCCATCTAACAAATACAGGATCATTCACAACCGTAACAAGAGAGCTCTACTACCTTCGGTTTCAACTCTAGTTCTTGCCCTCCTGTTTCGACCACATGCAAAGAGCGAAAGAGAATAACATGTGCAAAGCGTGCAATTTTGATCAACTTTTTTCGAACAGCAAAATGTGTAGGAGATACTCTAAAAAGACACAAGGTCACGATGGAATAACAGAAAGTAAGACAGCGTGTAAGACTTAAGTCACAAGAAGACCGTGAGCGAATATGCGAGCTGAGATAGGCAGAACGAATCTCTTTTCAGCTACTACTTTCAGATTTTTCTTATCAGTTTTAGTTTAGATTGGCAAGGAGCCTGAAGATGACAATCGAGTTCCTTACTGTTTAGGGTAAAAATTCATCTTTCCCTTTTTTGTTTACTTTTCTTGTCTTTTATGTCTGTGTTTATCTTTCTCTTGCAGAGAATGAGAAATAATGAACCGATCTTTTCAGCTGTTCCGAATGTTTACCAATAGTTCTCCTATCCCGAGATGTGCACCTCACTTTTCTATGTTTACTTTCTATACGAGCGCGCAAGACTTAAAGAAAGACATCGTTAATGTTCGTGATCGTGTAGGAACAGAAGATGGATGCATAGGAAGGGCCACTTCACGGCAAATCCACATCAACTTGAATTGCTAGACGTCAGTGGGGAAGCGAAAGTAAGAACATACATATTATCCGATAAATACATAGCAAAAGCAACAGGAACACAGTTTGCAAATAAGTGTAAAATTGATTAATTGATAAGTAATATAATTTTATCCATTATTAGACAAATACACAAAACAGTTTGATCGTACGTCAAAGAGATGGGGCACGATTAATTGAATGGCACGAACATGCCCAACAATAACAAACATGCCCGTCTAGGCAGAGCTGGAGGTGGAGTAATATAAGGATAAAAACGGGGACACAACACAACAGCAAAACAACCAACATGGCAAAATTTAAACAAATATTTCTACGCTTTATTACAAAAAAAACGAAGACAAACAAACAAATTGTTGTTTCGTACCAATCGAGGATAGGTTCACACGCGGAGAGAAGCAATTACACAAAAAATACACTCACACACATGGTATGGCATTATCCGAAAAGGCACACGTACACATACAGAAACCCACACATACACCGATCGATCGTTTATGGTCGTTTATGCAAAATCAGCTACAGTTATCACAGGCGTAAAGCAAATGTATGGCATCGTTATCGATTATTCCCAGTGTTTATGTACTTTGAACGGTTTAACTACCAACAACTGCACGTGATATATACACGCACATGCAGATACGAAAACGTGTGTAGCTACCCCTTCAGCATCGTTACGATCATTTCAACGTTTGCCTTCGTATCCGAAACCCTTTTCCCTTTTCATTTCTATCGCGTCTGATGTCAGATCAGAACATTGTTGAAGCAAACACTACACTACACTTAACTTCACTCACAGTTCAAGAAATTTGAAGCAATATTACGCTTTCTACGGGCATACTGTTGTCTCTATTCGATATTCTCATCTTCCTGCACATTTCCCCTGGAATGATTCATTTCTATCTGATAAGAAATAGGGGCAAAAAACAAAAGAAAAACAAAATGTAACAAAACATAAAATTATCGTTAAGAAAACTATCCTCCAAGCAAGTACGCAATAATGTTAAAAAACTAACAACAGCAGAAGTAAAACACATGTTTCAATAATGCGAAAAAGTGTGGCAACTGAAGAAACAAAATACATTACTCAAAACTCTACTGTGTTACGCGATCTGACGAGAGAAAGAGAGAAAAAAAATGTTTTGTCTACTACCAATTTTACTGCTATTAAGAAGGCGAAAGAGAAACGTTAAAATAAAAGTTTTTAAAATCTGTTCTCCTATTCTAACAATGATTTCTCTTCAACTGTCATGTTCTTTCCTTTTCACCATGTTAACTTTAATCATCACATGTTTCAATTTTTCTGTGTCTTTTGTTACTCCACTTCAAAAGGATTGATTAATTCTTTTCCTATCTTGTGTCTCTCGCATACATTTTGATGGTTAATCGTCTTTTTGTGTCTCATTTTCTGTTATTTTTTTTCGCTTTATTTGCATCCAAACTTACCATTTTAGAATTTTTCTAGCATGATTGCGCTTCAGAACTGAATGGAATAAAAAAGAACACGCATTTTCTAGTTAGCTCAAAACTAAACAACTCGCTAAGGAACTGTTCTGCGATCACTGATACTTGGTCTTGTGGAGAGTAACGAGAGCATTAAACATCTTTGCAAGTTATTATTAAAATATAGTAAAGCCGAATCCTTGTCTGTTATAACACCATCGGTAACATGGAAAAACGAAACAAAACAAAAAAAGAAAGAAAATTCGCTAAAGCCATGAAAGAAAGATAAATGGAATTTAATTGAAATGGATGCGCGTAGAAGAAGAAAAAACAACGCCGCAACAACTTGTAAACAAATTATGTAAGCAAAAAAAAACACTTAAGAAAAAAAAGGAAACAAATTATCTTGTGCAGTGTGTACTTTTTAGGTGTAGCATTTCTTTCAAATATTTTCTTATTGATAAAAGTGAACCAAGCGAAGAGAAAAGAACAAAATAAGACAAGTATAATATAAATTAACATTTGCTTCACATCTGTTAAAGCATTCGACCGTCAGGGTTCAACGGTAAAGGACGACTGGTAGTACTATTGATAAAGATGTGGCGCAAAAAAAAACCTAACTCCTTACAAACAGCTGCAGCATGGGAGTGACGAAAAAAAAAAGATGGAGCAAGACGACCTTTACGATGGGCAAAAAGCGCCACGAGTAAGTCGCGCGATTAAACAAAATTGACACAAAACACAAAAAAGGAAACCCAAGATAAAAATAACAAAACAAACAAACTATGATTAAATCAACATTTAAGCAAATTTATTAAACGATATTTAAGCGAATAATTGACTACAACAGAACCCGCATGTGCAGCCAATGCGAGTGCGCTAACAAAGATAAGGTGCAACCGGGTGAGTCAGCATAGAGCACGGTGAGCAAAATCTTGCGAAAATGGGCGTGAACCATAAACAAAACACAGAGGAGGATCTTTCGAACTTTATAAAGTTTAGCTAAGCTACATTACTCTCTCACACACGTACACGGATATTGATACATACACGGAGAAGAGAAAAAAAACAAACACTACCACACACATCCACGAAGGGACATTCTTTCTAAAGCTCTATTGTCCGCTATCGAAAAGCAAAAGAAAAGAGATATACAAACACACAAACAATGGGTGGAAACGGTGGGGCAACATGAAACAAATAACAAAATATAAAAAAGTTGTTAAGATATTCACACATACACACAAAAAAATGAAACATACAACAAAAGCAAACCACAAATCATCTCTAGCTGTGTTTTCATCAATTAAAAGAAAAGCGAAACAAAATAAAGAAACACAACCAAGATGCTAGTCGTACAGTGCGTTTTTTACCCCTTTTTGGTTTGATGTTGCATTAGTTTACTGCGGCGTTGTCACGTGTCACGTGGGGACTGAGTTGATCTTCTCGGCGGCGATCGAAATTCTCACAGGGAGATAGAAGCACACACTGACTATGATAAAGGTGTACGCTAGTAGCTAAGTATATCATTTTCCTTCACTGTTGGTTACTAAGTTGTTTTGTTGTTGATGGTGATTTTTATGATGGCCAGTTGCTGTAACATGCAACTACTACGATGCGGAGAACCGGCCCACGATCCTACAATCGGATCCCGTTCAACGATCGGTGCCATCTGGTGGTGGTAACCCGAACGAACGTGCAGAACCTGGACTGTCGATGAACTCCCGCATTGGAAACGAAGTACGAAAAGAAACACTCATTGCTGATTACACTGCACGCCCACCATACGCATCAACGGAACAGGGAGAAGGAAAAAAGAATTAACGGAAAGGTCAGCGGGAGACCATGGTGATATACCCAAAGTGTCCATGACGGGCATCGGTAATTGAAAAGGAAATCATTATGCAACTTAAACTAATCAACAAACTGAACTAACTAACTAACTATGCTAAACCACTGTAAGCTAAACAAAATCTAACAATGTAACAAAACACTCTAAAGACTTCAGTTTACGTGCTTAGTTCTATCTCTACATCTACCAAAAAAACGAAACTAAAAGCAAATATATATATCATTGTGAACATTTTCCTTTTTACATCTTGTAAATCGATAAAAGTAACAAAAGCGCAAAATGTTAGTATATACATAAAAAATATTTAAAACAATACAAAAACAAAAACAGAAAAAAACAGATTTTGGGAACGTGCAGTGAACGAGCTAAGCGGAACGCAATTAGATAAATTAAAAACAAATGTGCATTTGTGTACCTAATCACAAGCGAATGTTATGCAAATTGTGCAACTTAAAGAAGAAAACAGATGCATTGGTAGTACCATCCCTTCCTTCTCCTTTCCATTGTTTACTGATTTTTAGGAGTAGCAAAACAATCCGAAATTACAAGTATAGAAAAACAAAGTGTGTTAACGCAAATTCAACAACACAAACAAAGAAAGTAAAAACAAACAGAATTATTTATATAATTTTTGAATATATTTATGAAATGAATTTGAATGCTCTAGAAAATTATTATATCTGAAGTAGTAGCTAAATGGCTCATTAAATGTTGTTTGAACAACTTCGAATAGGGTGTAACAGAAGAAACAAAAGTTGGTTGACGAGTATGGCACAACTCATTTAATAGGTATGGCAAAGTCGAAAATCGTAAAATGGGTTTTAATCATTGCGTTATTATAGCGCACCTTCAATCGGACTGCGGTTCCACTTAGAGCACCCTACTTAACAGCAAAACCTGCATAACATACGCATATGATGACGAAACATATATAAACGGTCATTATACGCATACAAAATATTAGCAAAAACAAAAGTAGTTATTAGATAAGTCGAAAAAAAGATAAAGAAAGGAAATGAAAACACTCGTCTGCAGAATTACAGATGAACAAGAGATGATGAGGAGGAGGTGTCATAGTAAAAGTGTTAACGATATTGGCTCTATGTCTTGCAACAACAAAAAAAGCAAAAAGACATATGTCCTTTGACACACCGATGTGTGTGCTGTGCTACTTAATAATTGTTATTCAATAAAATGTAAAATTGAAAGAAGGAAAAGCAAGTAAACAAGAAACTACTAACTGCACTACGGCGCATTGTATTACACAGAGCGACTAACACATTTAACAGCAAACATATAAATCAAGCCGATGATGTGCTGCTCGTCAAAGAGCAAGCATACTCCCTCAATAAAAATTTGAAGTACGTAGAACGAATTAACGGAACCCAACCCACACAGTCTATGATTAGCGTTTTGCAAATCCGTCTCACATTACAACTTAGATCCAACTCGAGTTTTCGGAATTGCTTCGATGGATAAATGAACTAACCCACAATTCACTCATTTTCTATAACGTACCGCATATTGCGACACAACCCAACACCCAATGCGATTAACTAATGGCAGAAAATGTTGAACCCAATTAAAGCACGTACCAATGTTTTGCAAAACAATCAATCAAAACACACTGAACGATGAGAAAAATAAACAATTTAAAACCCGTTTGAAACGGACGCCGGTAATGCTTTATGTTCTCTTTCGACCCAAACATGGCATGGAAAATTAAACGCTACACAGTTAATCGTACTTACTAACGTGTTTAAAGAAAGTAATAACAAAAAAAAATGAAACTATACGCTTGTGTAAAACACGCACCAACATTTCTCGCCTATTACTCCTTAACTTTTCTGACACGTCTTTTTTTCCTACTTTTTCCCGTGGCTAGGGAGTTGGATGAAAAAACAAACAAAGAAACAAAATGGGAAGTAGCAAAACATATTGATACCAAAAAAAACAACTTAACGCATTCTTAAAGTAATTAAAAATCAAACACAAAACACACATTAGAAAAGCGAACCAAAGCACGCATTGAAACAAAACATTGAGAGAAAAGACAACAACGCCGTATAAGACACGAAGACAGGAGATGGAAACATTAATGATAAGATCCTCAATTGAATATAGAAAATGCGCATTTGATGTCCTTAGCTTTCCGTTGTTGCGTTGTTCGATGTTCTCGGTACGTTTACCTATGGAAAGCACGTTATTCGTCTTGTTTTGTTCTAGAAAAACACACTTTCCACAGGCGAACACATTTTGATCGAAACTGTTGATAGGTATAAACAGAGTAAGTGAAGCGTACTCTGTATCCTTTTTCCGCTTGTTGTTTTTTTTCCACCTGTTTTAATCACACCTACTGTTCCTTAATTAAACTTTTGAGCGTGTAAAGTAGTGAAACGGTTATGAAAATCAATTAGCAATTAAACACCCTGTCCTGCTTATTCTCGATGGCGTTAATCGTTGTTATTTGGTGAGGTGAAGCATTTTTCTTCCGTTGAGAACTTCTTTCAACTCTCCAGACAACAATACTGTTTGCCATATTCGTTTGTTTCGGCGATAAAATGAAGAAAAGTTTATCTTTATACACGAAGGAATCTACAGTCACACATTTGTTTAAACAGAATGCAACATCAATGTAAGGCATAACGTAAGCACACCGTTGCATTAAACAGTTGTTGAGGGAATTGACTTTCATTTGTCAGTAATGGGAGTGTCCTATACGTGGACACTTTTCTTTTCATAACAAAACAAATAAAGCAAACATACTCTAGATAGTGAAGATTTTCGTTTTTGTGCATTATTTAATTGCTTTTTCTTTTGCGTCCGTTCTGTAAGTGTCGGGTTTGGTTTTTGATTGGTTCCAGCATTTCGTTTTACCATTATCCGAACGCGTTAGCAAACACATGGAGAAGATGAGCAGGCAAAAATAAAACCATGGAAAATTATTATACATTGTATGAATGAATTTTTGATAATCTAATTATATGTATTTTTGAATTGTATTTTATCGTGGAGTAAAAAAGAAATAAATATGTACCTATAAACCGAAAAAATTGAAATAAAACAAAAATCATCTGAAAACAAAAACAAACGTTAAAGTTTCACTGCTTCTTGTTGCAAGCCGGTAAGCTGATCGTGTAATTAGTGCTACTCGTTAAAGTTGATAAATAAAATGAAACGGTGCCACAAACTTAAACAAACACTGCCCTGTTGCAATTGCTCAAAATAGAAACGAGATCAACCACAGCATTACAGCTCGTCAGTTTTTGGGACACGTAGACAGACTGGCGGGATTAGAAGCAAGCGACAATAAACCTGTGCGCTCCATCCCGCATCGAAAGAATCGTTGAAATTAAACTCCCAATGTCTTCTATACTCCGACGTCTAGAACGGGGTAGCATGTAAGGGTCTCCAGATAAACTTCCCACCCTTTTGGATCGGACGTGATACAATGGAGAATAAAATCACATTCCATCCTATCGTCGTCATCGCTTGCGTCTAGACAGCGACAGGGACTGTCGTGCAAAGTATAGCATGTTCTCACAACCCGCAATTCCAGGAGGAAAGTGACAAAAGAGAGGAATCTAAACCACAAAACTATGTGCATACTTTCGCGTGATGGAAAACGATTATGCCTTTTTGAAGAGCGCAGTCCTTCTGGTTGCGGCCCTAAGGCCCTAAGGACCTAATTGCCCACTGGGGCGGACAATCAGGCGCCTTCAGCTAATAACCAGTTACTTACAGTGCAAGGAATACATCCCTCCCCTTAGTTCGCCTTCACGGACGGATTACTTCGCACCATATGATCAACAATCACTTCGAGGAGTCACCGAACCATCTGCCTTGACCTCTGTGCTTCCCACAACACCATATACCGACTTCCTTTTCCGCAGAACGCACACGTTCTATACATTGCTATCTCACCAGACCGTGACTACCTACCTTGTCAGTGGTCCCGGTGTTTCGCTGACCGCCTTTAACGACATCCGCAATTGTCGGTGGAATGTGCCGAGGATTGATTCACGTCGTCGTCCGCCTGCCACCGGTGGGGCCACCGCCCCATCGACCGTTTGCTGTGTTTTCCCCGTTTCCGGATCGACTGTCACCAGCAGCTGTTTTGCGGTGTCCACAGGAACTTCTGGATGTGTGGCTGCTGCGATGATGATCGCCGGCTTGTGTGCGACACCGGTATCGTCGAGCAGTTTTGTCCAGCAACCGGCTGCATCCGGATCACCCGCTTCAAGTGGTGTCCGTTCCGTCGGTCGAACATCTTCCAGTAATTTGGTCATTTTTGCACTATATAAAGAAGTTTCTTTCACTGCCAGATTTTCCTAACCTCAGGATCCTGCAAAGGGATGGAAGAACGTGTTATTGAATGATCTTCAAATACGTAACAGATTCTTTGTGGAAGCCAACTCAATGGAAAACGTGTACACCATAAATGTCGTGTGCGCGGCCCTGACACTGAACAGCAAGGTCCAAATCGTTGCAAGCGCTAGCAACGATGAAACGGCAAACAGATAAATCCAATCCGGCACAAATAATCGTGCAAATCACCCGTGCTACTAATTACAAGACGCCCACCATCACCCGTCAAACATGAAAAAGGTAATCGCTTTTAATTGCTGTTACAACTTCGTTTCAAACCAATTGCCGCTGGCTTCCCCGACGACATCCTACCAAAGCTCCGATGCTACATCTTGCGAATCAACCTTAAGCTGGCGAACCCTGTTACCAACTCATCATTCGCAATGTCTCTCGGTGGCACCTACACGCATCGTTGCGCTAACTTGTCCGGGCAAGCGAGCAAAGCAGCAATTAGCAGCCTCACTGACCCAGTGAGCCATGTTGGTGCGTACTTTGGCACGAAAAGATTATCATAACGATGTGATGTACTTGCTTTAATCTAATCAATAGTGATGTAGTCGAGATCGAGTCGAGGATAACTAGTCATCATTGCCACCAAATGGCTTTGGCGGGAGACGAATCGAAAACCCTTCGAGGCAATGCTATTTTTGGTACTGACATGAAGGCTTTCGATGCTGATTAACTAGTGCCACTGTCTACCACGAAAACAGTTAAGGATGAATAAATATGTGAAAGATTTTGCAGACAACAAGCGAAAGATATACAATCGTCTACAAAAAACATCTCGCCTGATCCTCAGCAAATATCTAACGCCCTTCTTGTACGCTATTTACTCACCATTTGCAATTAGTGCTAACAATGGTGTCGGAGTTCTTATCAGTAAATCTACCGGACGCAAGGCGCAAGAAAAGATCACTCCTGCTCGTGTCTATCGTCGAGCACAACAAAGATCATCGTCCATCTGTGGAAGTGATCAGGTTCTGAGACGTTTGTGTTTATCGTTCCAGCTCGTTCTATTCATTCCACACGACACATCATCTAACCATAATATAACGCTATCTACACAGGACTTCACAAAGCAAAGTGTCATGCACGTACCCGAAGTCGTTTACCCTTTTGTCGTTGCCCCGTGGCAAAGAATTCTCTCGCTAATCCAGTCATCGCACATAAAACGACATCAGTACATTCAAGAAGCACGATGCCTTCCGTTGTCGACCATGCAGGAAGTGTCATTCTGGTGTCGAAATTGATATTTCAGTTCGCCATTCGATATGCGGTCGGTTCAAGAACGTTCTATTCATTTCCAAACGAACGGATCGTTCAGGTGTAAAATCAAATTCCGAATGTGCAAATAGAGATTGCATTTCCGACTCCAACTGCATTACTTTTCCCCTTTTTTTATTTGCTGAACGTCTTTTTGATGGCTCATTTCGCTCAGACACACATCAATCATTCGTCATTTAATTACGCGAAGGTGTCAAATGGGATTCCTGCACCCGGTCCCGGCGGTTCGAAATTCCATACATCTTGGACATTCGCTCCTATAGTCAGCCCTTTCCCGTGTGATGGGTTTATACCTTTTCCGTTCGGTATGCACCCGGTTTCGCGAGGTCGTGTACATTCCAAGGCCATGAGTGACATTGGCCGATCACATTAACTACCCGCACCTACAACGATTTACCTCATCCAGTCGCTCGATCGTCCGGTGGCGATCGATAAAGGGTAATTTATCGTTTGAAGAGGAAGAAGAAAAAGAAAACAATCACACACGCACACACCTCATTTAGCGTAAGTTCTCGCAAAGCGGGCGTGCGGAAAATAATTACCACCAACACCTATTACACTATCGACACCCTGCGGTGTGCAGTATGAGCTGCAATGCACCGTCCAGTACGCTCGATTTAGCAGCGCAATGGCGTACAGAACAGATTTTTTAGCCCTGACCAATGCAAATGGCAAGCATAGTAACTGATTCAGCTGCAGTTTCAGTATCTCTACTAATCCATTTACCTTTCCCGTCCTGATCGCATCAGATCCGTTGCCGTTTGATAATTATACCTACATGTTTGCTATAGAAAGAGAGACAAAAGCTGTCCACCATCCAAGGTCTAGTGTCACGATCACGATCAAACGGTCGTTAACTGGATGAAATGAATTCTTTTGTACTGCACCCGTGCATGCTTGTGATTGCATAATGTTGCAAAATGGTGCATAAATTTCGTAGCACATCCGACTCAAATTATTGTGCTTGTATCGTAATCAAGCAGAAAAAAATCTCTTGAAGGAATTATTCA
Source organism: Anopheles minimus (assembly GCA_000349025.1). Taxonomy (NCBI): domain Eukaryota; kingdom Metazoa; phylum Arthropoda; class Insecta; order Diptera; family Culicidae; genus Anopheles; species Anopheles minimus. The sequence goes on from KB663610.1 coordinate 943,747, forward strand.
TTTTGCAAATTCATACTATTCTCCTCTGTTGTTATTATGTCACGTAAAAAAATATCATTTTCTTAATATATTCCTTTTTTATCTTTTTTATAACTTTCCTTTGAAGTTTGATGATACTTAAAAGTCCAATTTACAGTCCTGAAAATACTCTAACACAATGAGCATGAAATAAGTAAATAAAAAAGCCTTCCATTTGTAAACGATTAATTAAAATCAACACCATCACACGGCGACATTAACTATATAACACATCAAAATAGGTTCAACAAACGAAACACTCTGCAAAAAAAAGGAATATAAAAACAACCACAAGTTCCACTCGAACAAAGGCATTTGCCTATGCGACAGTGTATATTTTTAGCTTGTGTGCTATTCTGATCGACGGCTAATAAACATTTTGCATGCTCTAGCACAATTGAAAGTACTACGCACCGCAAATTGCTTCGAGCGTAAAGCGGCGTAATCTGAAACTAAACCACTCACCAAAGGCGAAGGAAGAGAATACGACTGTCCTCTCGAGACATTCAGTGATTTAGGGGGAACGATTTTGTGTGCCTTCTCCGAAAAAAAAGAAACGATTAACCGAGCACGACTCTAAAGAAGATGTTTATCTTGGTGCGCGGCTTTCCTTTCTTCTGTTGTATCAATTTGTATTCAATACACCCTCCCCGTCCCATTCAAGATCAATGTCAGCTGCTGGCGGTTAGACGACGCATTCCTTCATAAAATGTGAAGAAAAACGAAAATAAACAAACCGTTCATCGATGACGTGCTTATGCTGTGCCGTTTAGTGGTGACATTCAAACGATGATCACCAGGTGAAGGTGCGGAAAAACACATGTTTTCCACCCAAAAATTCCAACCCAAAACACAACCCCCTGGTAGGAGATAGATTCGAAGCTTTAAATAGGGCGAAATAGGAACGGAAGCCTCAAGAACATTTCGGGTTAGAATGACTAATGAAACGATGACTAATGGGACGGAGAGTCTAAATTAAATCTTGCACTCGAATTGATGCAGAGCCAACGGAAGCGTTCAAGTTTACTTAACAAAGAGCAAGAGCAAGAAATGTCGAAGATCATTTTTTCGTTGTTCAAGACATGAAACACTAATTCGGTCAATGTATCATAAACATTGTTATTTGACAAATTAAATTGCTCGTAATGTTCGGAACATTTGCACAAACAGCGGTCCCTAAGTGATATTACCTACACTATAGCGATGCTTATGAGCGCCTTCCGGTATGTCCAGACGCATGTCTTGGGCCCGGTGGATGGTTTTATAAATTAAAATAAATCCTTCAGCCCACGCGTCAACACGCGTGTACTTTTTTGTTTCTACCAAACCACGTTTTCTGCCATAACTGGATAGATTTACATTTATCTCTATTTACATTTTAGCTTAGCCACACGCCTTACCTGTCTGGAATTTTCCCTGCAGTGCAGAAGGTTTTTTACGTTGTTTAGGAGGTGTTATATTTTCTAGACACCCACAAGGTTTGCGTGAAACTGGATCTTCGCATTTGGTTGAAGTACCCTAGCACCTGTCCAGCGCAATATAATATACCGTCACGTGTATCTTTTCGGCACAAACCACAAGAATCTCTCCCTGCCTAAAATCAGCCATCGCAGGAAATGGTGTCAGAGTGGTCAATAAAGAATAATTCCGAAAGATTGTGTTTCACTCGCCACAAAAAAAAGTGCTTCCATCGCACAATTTTGTTGGTTGAGTACCGAAGTAAGAAATAAACAAAAATTCACCCAACCAACCTGTGTTTTGTGTTTAACAAGTGCGCGTTAGAATTCGGAAAGAGTTGCGGCTAAACGCATGGAAAACTCACAGCTGGTCAGAAATTGTCGTTCGAAGGCAACGATGTTAAATGGTTGTAGTTTTAACGAATTTTTAGAAGCTGACAACATCACAACTCGCAGTAAGTACGCCAAATGGAACGACTCATCGTCGTCATTGACGTATTTGGAGACGTTAACATAAACAGAGCACATTTTGGGGTAAAATTTGCCAAGATGACCGGAGCACACCGGGGCAGTGGGAGGTGATCTTCCGTCAGATTAGGGCTTTAAGTCTTATCGTTGTTAATTTAACGTTACGCCACAATGTGGTAGGATTATACGGCACCAGTAAGCCGGTAAGTGAGAAGATCCAGTGCAAATAAATACCGGTAATGCACAAATAATAAGCTTCAGCACAGTACCATTTTCCAACCGCGCTGTTAGTTTCCCGGAGATACGGACATCATGCTACCGTAATTCGTTGATTATTTGGACAGATAACGCGTAGCGAAATGACGTCTAGTGTACGACAGTGTTGGGAAATGTTTTATGCTGCGAAGGGGCCACCTTCCCGGTGACAAGATAATCCTCGAGCAGATGAAACCTAGCGCGTCCTTAGCGTGCTTAGCGCGCGACTTTGCCATCCAGCTGGGAGTAGAGCGAGAGCCGGTGGTGCTCAAATTAATATCACTTAAGCACACGGATGGATGGATGGATAGATGAAGAAGCGCAGTGCTTAAGCATCTCGTGACCACCGTCGTCAAGACAATGACAAGATGAGCGGACAAAACCCGCTGCCTGTCCTCCCACCCTCCCGAAAAGGGGCGAGGGAAGCTGATAATAAAAAAAAAACTCTTAATTTATTGAAATTGTTAGCGTGCCTGTCAGCAACGGTGACGGCCGTTAGCGGAGGTGTTTAAACCTTGAACCAAATAGCCGAGAGGAGGAGTCGTTCCTGAAGGAAAAGAAAAATAGAAGACGTCGAGACATGGTGTTGAAGTTTGTAGATGTTACAGGGAAAATCAAAACCTTCTTTAGATTACAGAAATTAGTTTCAAAGAGAAAAAGACACAGAGAGGTGCGTAAAGATGCGGAAATTGATCCAAATGCGTTTAAGGTACTATTTTATTCCCTTCGGCAATCAAAAGGATTGGTGCCGGTTAGCGAAGGTAACGCACTCGGATGCAGCGTGTAAAAACACATTAGCTCAAGGTTAACGAGACTGAAAGCGACATGCGCATGAACCTGTTGCGTTACATTGCGAATCCGTTACAACGCGGTGCACCGTGACTTCGCTCTGGCACTGACCCAGTACGCTAGCTAAGCTAACCGCGTGTGTTACCGGTTGGACTGACAAAAAGAAGGTTCAACGTACTGAAAACTGGGCTTTTGATTTGGTTATTTTCGGCTCTACTTGGGCTCTACTTTAAGGGCAATTATCAAATAGGATCTTGTGATGTTTAAAACAGCTGGTTGAAGTGTTCCAAAGATGTTGTTATTCACTGTACATACTAACCTTGCAATGGATGTCGTCTAGCGCTGGTTCTATTCTATGTTTTGCTGACGGTTAACAACATTCCGTAACGTATTTCTTCCGCTTACAACACTTTGTTGGACGATCGCGTAAAACAATATGACATCACCATAAAACGCTCACTTCACAATCAAACATAAACCACAACTGGGACCATGTCTGCTGCTCGACCGAAGCCAGATGGCTACTTGATCGCAAAATATAAGCTTATCGCCACCTCCACTTCCAAACCTTGAGCGTGTTGTTATGTTTTGTCACTCGGATAGCCTATCGGAGGAAAAAACGGTAGAGACCTCCGCGCGAGTGCCCTCAGAATTATGGGTTTGTAATGAAAATAGAGGGAAGTCCGAATGCCGCACCTGCAAACTTGCTGTAAACACACGCGCTCGACCGTACACGCTGATTCCTGACTATTGGGGATGTTTCCCAAATGGGATTTTCCAACGATTCTTGCACCACAACAAAAGCTCCGGATCCACGCGGATGGTTGGGGTTTTATCTTATTTTGCCACTTGATCTGACAAACACACGGCAGTGACTGTTAAGCACTCAAGCTTGATTTAAATCCTTCTCACGGTTCACAGATCCTTGCACTTTTAAATTCACAAACACGCACGAATGTACGCACGACCAAAGCACGTTTTGGTCAGGAAGGCAAGGATAATTGCACAGCTAACGGGAAGGAACGTTGCAAACACACTGCCCAGCCTGCGGTTGACAACCTGTGCGCATGCGCAAACACGCACACTCGCATCACCCCACCCCTTTTGCAAAGTGTCCACCCTTTGTGGCCCGTTGGGAGGTTAAGCGCGAATGTGGCGAAGGAATTGCGTACTCGTGTGTACGTGATCGCAACTGGCAGAACTTTGGTACGCGCGCGCTGCTACAGCTGCTCGCGGAACAACGGAACGGTGTAAAGGAAATAACGCGCGCAATCGCTCGCGGCGGATGGTTTACTGACTGATTCCTGCCGACGGCAACGAAAACCGACCACCGGGTACCACACACACCACACTTCCGCCTACATGCTCGTCCGTTCTACCGTGGCATTGTGGCGAACAAACACATACACACACACACACGCGCGCAGACACACAGCGGAGAGTGAATTGAGAGTGTCCGCAATCATTTTCCACACATGCGACGCGTATGCTGCGAGACACGAGATATAACGTCGCGGCAGCTCGGAACTGAGAGTTGTACATCCGCCAACGGATTCGGCGAGTACACAACAGTGTACTAGGAATGTATTTTAGAAAAAAACCCCAACCCCCCTGCAAAGTTCTAGACGACCAGGGTACGGATGCTCTCTAGCCAGTTAATTGCTTTTTCATTTACCAACGCTAGGAGATCATGTGCCCCACACGGTTTCGCCACAAAGGTCATTAATATCGCTGCGAGAATGCGGCGTCCTTCGACGTTTTGCAACAGCTCCCGGCGATCGTCATCCGTTCATCACTCACACTTCATTAATGATGATCAGCTGTCGATCAGGAAGACCTACGCAAGGAGCACACGCTCTCACACACTCATCTAGCGTTTCTTTCGCGTTTCACCAAAACACGTGTTCGCAAGTCCCACTACAAACTGCACCAACACCAAACAAGCTGACGCTTCCACTGCCGAAAAGATGAATTGCCGATGACGCATCATCGTGTCGCTGTACACGGACAGAAGGGGGCAAGCGAAGGGAAACCGCGTTACCTGATGCGGTACCTAGACGCACAGGTGGCGTCTGAAATGCCGTCTAGCGCGATTGTCGCCAATGCACCCATAAACCCCTTTTGTTATCCCTTCAAACGAACGAGGAATCAGGTGCAAATTTAAATACCACACAACACAAAACACTCTCTCTCTCTCTCTCTCCTTTTCTCGCTCTACACTGTACTCGTCCAACAATAAAAAAGGGGTCCTTTGCCTCCTGAACCCCATTCACAATACAATAGTGGTACCGAAACTATAGCGTGACGCTTGTCCACTCCACAGAAAAGAATGCTCCCGTAGTAAACTGGCGTACCGCTCTCGTGCTAGAATTTACTTGTTTGCAGTTTCTTCATGCATTTTTTGTCCCGTTTCTACCAAACAAACGCTTTCACATACACACTTTTACACACCAGGCAGTTTGCTCCCATTTTCTCGTACCACATTGTTGTCCACGCGTATGCAAAATATCGAACGAAAACGCAACGCACAAAGCCGAGGGATTTTCTTCATTTTGGAAACATTTTATTCCGTACGGTTTTGTAACTGCATTGTACTGCTTCAGCCTTTCATCCCTTCGCTCAGTTTCTCGATGAAATAACAATCGTCCCAGCGCGGATGGAAGGGATATTCATAGATTTTCTATTAACCTCTTCTCCTCCGGTTGCTCGTAACACTATGCTGTATAAAAAGCCTAACACTATAGTTTCTTACCCGGTTCATCTGTTCATTTGCTCCTAGTAAGTTTCTGTAGGCGCACACGTTTGTTCGGGAGTTCCCTTCTTTCCCGTCGACCGACAGCTGCGTATTATCAAGCAAAACGAAGCTTCAACTCTTGATTCTAAACTGTACATCGTCACTGTTTGGGTTGAACGTAAGTAGTAACGGAACGCATATTTAGCCACAACTACTTTTACGGATCCCTGATCCCTAAAATCAAACCCTGGTACAGATAACTGGTAAGCTAACGAAGCAGAAATTGGAAATCACATTTTTTTAGTCAGATTGTGCATGATCTTCCTGTTTTATATCCGTCCTACAGCCGATGGCACATGCGATTGACGGAAGGGTGGACTTATTTTTTGTATTATGCCATACACGAAATAGTAACAAAACTTCTACTGCTTTAAAGGGCGCACGACTGTTAAATGTGCTTTAGAAAAATTTACAGAACCGAAAAAAGGGACTTTGCTCCACAAACGATTGCGCACTCTATTTTGGCTAATACTCAATTTGTAGCATGATAGCTTCTTCCTAAAGCCAATTGTTTCCAACCAATAACAGCCGTCCGGGGCTGCCCTTTCTACTCTCCAACACACTATACACTATACAAACGCTAATCGTTCCTTGTTACAATTAATGTAGTTATTGTTACTTCTATTACGACTCATTTTCTTTCCTGTCCTCTTTCTCTCTGTGCATATTTGTTACAGACGATTGGTTAGCCTGATGATGCGCTTGATGGATTGTGTCTTAATCTATTCGTTACTAAAACTCAAATAAAATAGAACCAGTTAAACGAAAGCCTTTCGGCATTTGTTTATGTGTGTGTGAATGTGGCCAAGCACAAAACATACACACAAACAGGATACGCTCCCGGTATCGTTCCGTTGGATATGATTGACTAAGAAAGTTTACACGAAATCTGCGTCTGTTGTGTTGCTTAACGGATCGTGTAGCGATATGGTGTTGTTAGCGAGTGTGTAAAATATATTATATTTTCACTAATAAACTAAGCGTTATGAATAATTCGATCAATTACAACTGGAGCCTTCCCGGACATACCACACCACTCTACGCCCGATGTAAAGGGGATCGAAATGAAAGCAATCCTTCCCATCCAGCGCATCCCCAAACCATCCTAGTCGGGCCGGTAGATTGGCGTTTTCGGTATGAATTCTATGAGCAGCACGTACTCCATCATCGAGTTCGAATCACACTGCTGTTTGCTGAGGCGCCAGTGCAGTCCGAGCTTGTGATAAAGGTGACTGTTTTCCCACTCGAGCAGTTTGTTTAGCGTATGCTGCGTCTACGGTTGGTGAAACGATTCAATTAGTTTGTCAGCGAGATAGGGGGAGGTTCGGCTACTTACCCTCTTACTTAAACATATCACAGGCCATAGAGAACATCCTAATGTGCAGCAGCAGCAAACGCAACCACAGAATAGCCACTTCACGTTGACCGGTAGCGTCTTTTTTAGCACGGCATTGATCCGCAACACGGTTGCTTTGAACTCTTCCGGTGCAACGCGCGAAACCAGACCGGCTGGAAATTGCACATTGAATCGATTGCTTAAGCCAAACCTGCAATGATGAGTACAAGAAGAAGAAAAAAACATAGTTAATACGTTTCATAAAAAGGAAAAATGAAAAACCTCGACCACGTAGAAAGCTTCCGAATTAGTTTATTGATAACTTTGTTTCATTCATTCACGGAGAGCCGGTTCGAAATCGCTTAAGCGGAGGATTAGCAAGAACATGATCGTTTATTTACGTACGTTGGCAGTTGTTTAGATTCGATCTTCAACCATTCGAAACTGATTCAATGGGTTAGACCACTGCCAGTTGCGTCAGTAGAAGACACGATCACTCGAATAGTGAGTGCAAAACGAAAGGAAATGCCCACAGAAAATCTATATTCGTCGTAGTTAACGATTCTTGTGCATTCGCGTAAACTGTGGCCAATGTTTAGCTAGCACGACGTGATCGACACCGCTGGACAACTGCATTAACGGAGGGTGTATTTCGGAAGGCGAGAAGGGAGACAGTGTGAAAGTAACAACCTTCATTGAAATGCAAGTCTCAGCATCGGCAAAGGAAATTACTACGGTCGCGAAAATCAATGGCATACGGCACATGGCACCACCTGCATGCGATTGTTTTCGGCCGCGTGTATTTCCAACGTTTCGGTTCCATTTCGCTCTCCATAAATTTAGCCCCGTTTTAACTTTCGCCTTTCATCACTGCAGTCAGCAGTGGCATGGCCATGTTCGGGGTGGCGGCATTCGTCATGCGTATCTTTTTTTTGCGCTTTTCTCGCTCTCTCTCTTTCTCTGCCGCTCAGCTGGGACCGATAGCAACAGTGGTGACGGGTCTGTGTATTGTGTAACTTGGCACACAAAAACGAAATCGAAACGCAAACCCACCGAACAGCCCAAAACGAGAGGCCTCGCGGAGAAAATGAACAATCCATGCAATGTGGCGTGGATCGATTGTGTAAGCAACCGATGACGATGGCCATACAGCTTTGAAGAGATAGTTTAGATGGCGTTCTAACCGTTTGTTGGCCACGCGGATTAATTAATCCATACTTACACTGTCATATTGCCTGCCCCACGGATCACAATCGGATCCGGAACCATCTGCACGTGCGCTTCCTCAAGATTTTCCTCCGAAAGCTCCTGCTCCTCGTAGATTGCGTCGAAATCAGCCATCATTGTACCTCAAAGGTCTGGTGCTGGACTACTCGCAAAAGGCCTGCCTGCTTAGATCGGTATCACAAAGGGCGTCTTGCTGTAGCGTGTTCGTGTGGTGCAATCTTGCCCAAAGCAAGCGGTGTGGCTTTTGTGTCGGGCGGAACTGCACTCTACGATCGCACCTTCTCGCTGCGGCCGTATGTGGTGCGTCCGTTCTTGACCGATAATTTCCCGTGGCGTATATCTCGGCGGCAATGCACGCACCGTCCGTTCCTTTCAACTCTGCGCAATGTAAACAAAAGCGGTGTATGCAAACAAAGAGATTCCACACCCACGGTAGCAGCAGCGATCCATTCCTTCAAACAATCTTTCAGACACCATGAATGTCCGCGGCTTATTCACTGCCCTCATCAAAGCAACCCTTCCGTATCACACGTCGTCCGGGACGGGATAGGGCAGCGGTGACCACACATTCGATGCTACACTTTCAACTGCACTTTGCATCGCCTACGAGTAGCAACAGCGCACATCATCTTCGCCACGAACGGTGCACCCGATGCACTTCGTATGCATGAGTTTGCATACGATTAACACGCACACGCACGCATATTATAAAGACATTTTTTCTTATTTCACACACTGCACCCTGCAGGGGGTCCTTTTTCGGTCGCAAGTTGCTCGCTGCCTGGCGTCACGATGCAGACCGTAATAATACGTAATAAGCACGGCCCTATAGGCTAAATGTTGCCCTTCTATATGCCCTTCTCTAGCACCGATCGACAGGCGAAAAAAACTGTCTATCTCACTGCCTGACTGCTGCTGGTCTGGCAGCTGGTCTTTGCAGATCCTACCTATCGGTAGCGCACTTTTAATGGTAGCAGAACGCTTTCCACTGGAGACGAAGGGAGTTCTTCGAACGATAGCATCACTGGCCTTGATCTACTGGTTCGTCTCGATGTTCCATTGCCCCACACGAAATGAAAACACAGATTATGCAGTGCAGTTATGGGGGTTCTCTTTGTTTTTGCCCCCCTTTGACAACAATCTTGTCCTTTTTCGTGTTTCCCGAGCAGTTGCTTGACAGCTGTCATACCGTGCGAAAGGCAGGTTTGCTCAATCCAAAAAAAAACTGTTGCTTGGAAATCAGATAAAAAATCTCCGTATTTAATTTCATAGCTTCATATTAGATTAGTTTAAAAGCTTTATATTCCATCCGGAAGAAGTTACACTTGGACAATACTATTTTTATGGGCATAAAAACAGTAAACGTTTTGCTGCTGTCATTGTGCTTGAGGTACGATTGTCAACGAACGAATCATTATCGAACCTTGCGTTCCGTTTATCTTTCCACTCGCTCGGTTTTGTTTTGGTATCAGGAAGCGTGAAGAAAATTCTTTTCCGTGAAAATTACATTTCACAGCCTTTGTAGCATCGAACTGGCCATGTCACTCAAATCACAAGACGATATCCCGCTGGCGGATGACGATTTAGAAGGTAATGATAGGAAAACGGCTTCAAAATCGACCCACTCGCTAAATGAATAATCATTTGTTTTCCTTTCCGATGCAGTCATCATCAACGATGACGAAAGCTCCAAGTATATGTGCAATGGCCGTTCACTAGATTCGATTGCCAGCTCGTACACGAATGGTAACTCTAGTCCACAGCAGTTTTTGGAAAATGAAAGCCCCGATGCGGACGAGCAGGAAGAAAAGGCCCGTCTCATCGCTCAAGTGCTGGAATTGCAGAACACGTTGGACGATCTGTCCCAGCGGGTGGACAGCGTGAAGGAAGAGAATCTCAAGCTGCGCTCAGAGAATCAGGTGCTCGGACAGTACATCGAAAATCTGATGTCCGCCTCGTCGGTGTTCCAATCGACCACGCCGAATAACGTGCAGAAGAAAAAGTAAGGTATGAACTCTCGTGACACCGAAATGCTTCTTCGCTGCAGCGACAACGATCCACTTTGAAGCCAAAGATATTCCACGAGCTGTTGCTATTGTAGTAGAAACAAAGACACACCATCGCATAAAGTGGTGAGCGAACGCACCGTACCGGCACCATTAGGCTAATGTAAGGGTTTTTTAATTAATATTAACGCTTGAAGAACACAAAATCTGCCGGCATGTGGTGCACTGTTGAATTCACGCCAACTCGCGAACCTGAATACAACACACTCACGCCTTTGCTATAACCAACGGATCGGGTACCGTTCGACTGTTGTTAGTCTGTTTTCCTAGATGCCTTGGCTGGGCTAAGCATGTTTTGTCACTTACGTTTCTTCAGTGTTTATTACCGTCAAACGCGGTAAAGCCGTGCATTCCGGAGCGGGGTTTTCTAAGCTTAAGTTTACGCTAATTCAACCCGGTACTATCGTCGCTACCATTTGCCCCATCTATCTGTAAGACAGTAAATGTTAATCAAACGCTAACGAGGTAACATGTAACAAATTGGAATACTCTACTATATTTATTTCGTATTAAATAAATTGCAAACTGACACGCAACACCTGACTTCTGAGTTTTCCTACATCACACAGTTGTGCGCCCACCGTGGGTACGGTATCACATCCTTAATGTTGTGGACATTCAACATCCACGACAAATACCTCTCAAATCCCAGACCAAACCCGGCCGTCGTGACGCTTCCGAATTTTCGCAGTTCCAGATACCACTGCAGAACGTCCTGGTTGGGGAGTTTCCGTTGCAGACGATCGTAGCTATCTTCACGGACACTGCCACCAACCAGTTCGCCAACATGCGGAACGAGAAGGTCTAATGCGTCGGCAAGCAGTGGATTTGCGGCATTTTCTCGCATATAGAACGACTTGATGTCTTTTGGCCAGTAGCACACAAATACCGGACCTTGGCAGTGATCGACCAGGAACAGCTCCTGTTCCTTATTGATTCCTTCCGTACGACGTACAGGAGATTTTAACTTACCTGCATTCGCTTCCAGTATGTCCATCGCTTCTGCGTACGTTAACCGTGGGAATGGTTTGTCCATCCAGCCAAAGTCCATCTCGAGCTTGCCCTCGGTGGTTAGTTTTCTAACTAAACTTAAATCTGCTGCACTTCTTTGCATTACACTGGAAGTAACCTTTTTCAGCATATCTTCTATCCGTTGCATTAGCTCTTCGAGTGTGTCCATAAATGCTTCCTCCAGTTCTAGCATGTAGAACTCGGACAGATGAATGTTGGACTTGCAGTTTTCGGCCCGGAACGTTGGCCCGAAAGTGTACACCTTGTCCAATCCGTGTGACATCGCTTCCAGATGTAGCTGACCGGAAACCGTTAGGAAGGTGGGTCCATCGAAATACGCATGGTCGAGGGGAATGTTTTCTTTGGCCATACTTTTCAACAGCTGATCGTTCAGAGGCTTCACCAGGAATGCTTCTCCTGCACCTTCGCAATCGTTGGACGTTAACACGGGAGTGTGGATCTGGACAAAGCCATGCTGGTGTAGATACTCGTTGTACGCACGGGTGGCCTCATGTCGCACGCGAAACGTCGACGCCATGGAGTTTACACGCGACCGCAAGTGCAGATGGTTTCGGATGTACTCGGGGGTGTACGTTTTCTTCGGATAGAACGGATAGCCCTCGGTTAGGGGACATTTGCCAAGCTCAGTCAACGTTTCCACGTGTAGTTCGAGCTGATTTCTGGGCGAAGCAACGATTGTACCACACGCTTCAATAGAGGAACCATACGCAGTGTCGAAATGTTTCTCCTTGTTAATGACTAGTTGAAAGTTTTGCGGCACCGAACCATCATTTATGTCCACAAACAAGTTTCCCTTCATGTTTCGTACGGATTTGACCCATCCCTAAAAGAAAATAGAGAGAGAACACCGGGTTGCACAACTTCATTTCCGACATCCCGCCGGCCCATCCAAAAGATCGATTTCCGGTCACATACTTTTACGTTTACTTTGTTCCCTGGTTTGCAGCTTTGTGCCGAGATGTCTTTTATTCGATAAAAATGGTAGTTGCGGGACGAATTCCGCAACAGCATGCGGGTACACAGCAGAGCCATTCGCGTGCACACTTTTCTATTTGCAGTTTTGTTTTGAAATCATGTGTTTTCTGTAAATGCTTGACATTTACAGAAACGTCAAAGCCATTTGCCGACAAGGGGAAATGTTCCAAAACTCGCTACGCACTGTTTTTTCGTCAGCCAATACCGGTTTGCATTTTGAAAATGAAGATTGGATTTTACCCGGAACGGGAGGCATGCTGGAATGTCCCAATGACCATGAGTTTCCGTATTTCAATTTTGGTTCGCCGTTGTTTGAAGGATTGCCCTGAACAATTCAAATCGTCTAACCGCCCCAGTGTCCCCGACCCTGACCGCTTTGTCGTTGTCATACCAACGATTGGTAACGAGTCGTCCATAGAAACCAGTCCGGGGGTTGTTTACGTGGAACCTTACTCTTGAAATTTTCATAGTTCCAAGTAGATCCATCACCGAGTCGCAATGTTAACGAAGAAGGAAAAGCTGCTTATCCGTCCATGGCAAATGCAGCGCTACATCAACCATCGGATAAAAGTGGTAACGGCCATGCCGGCCATAGATTTTCATCCACCTCCGGAACGGATTCACATCGCCCAAAAGCTGAAGAAACAACAGAAAGAGCTCGAGCGAAAGGAGAAGATAGAGCAAGAAAACATTCGCCTACTGCAACGTCTCGGTGCCATTATGAGCAAGAAGCGGTTGGATAACATTTGGACCTACACACGACCGAAGTAAGTTGAGAGCGATATTTAGCATTAAAACTCCCACAATACATTCATATGCCCTCGATTTGTTAGTTTTCTCCGTCGCGAAAATATCTATCCCGTCCGTCCAAAGACATCGCCCGATGCAGGCGCCCATCGACGATCATCCGCCAAACCGACAGCAGGAGGCAACCTTGGTAACTCTATCGGATCACCGCTAACGAGCTGGACCAAATCAATCCGATGCAGTGCTTGCAGTGCACCGGCCCGTGTTGCAATCCAGTTGAACCAAATCGCACCAGAGGGACGCATACCATGGGCTCCACAGCGGAAAACCACCAACCGGAAGTTGCTGCAGGAGGCTGAAACGGAACAGCACGAATGTTGCCGATTCTGTTGCTGCTAGAATCCAGCCACTACGCATGCTGACGGTGTGAAAAACGTTATATGAACAAATGAGTAGCTGCACAGGGTAGTAGTTTGTTTACATTCGGTCTTGTATTTTCATCACCCTTTTTCCGACGGAAAATAAACACCACAACACACCACTCACACTTCACTTAAGCGGAATAAAACGGGAGCTGTGGGTGGCACCGATACCGGGACGACCGTGCTTGACGGGCTTGTACGTCATCGAGAACTCGCCCAGATAGTGGCCAATCATGTCGGGTCTGATTTCCGTCTGGTTGAACGTCTTGCCGTTGTACACACCGACGGTAGAGCCGACCATCTCCGGGAGGATGATCATGTTACGCAGATGAGTCTTCACGCAAGCCGGCTTCTCGTTCGGTGGCGTGTTCTTCTTCGCCTTGCGCAGCTTCTTGATCAGGGCCTGGGGCTTCCTGCGCTGTCCACGCTTGAAGCGCCGCTTAGCCCGGCTGTGCATCAGCTCCACCAGGGCCTCCTGCTTCATGTCCAGCAACTGGTCCAGATCTACACCGCGGTAGGTGAATTTACGGAAGGTACGCTTCTTCTTTGCTCCATCCTCGGGTGCTTGGTCAGCCATGGTGGCGTTCGGGATAGATCAACAGATCACTACGTCCCAAATAATCCGAAATTTGCGAATAATCACACGGCGCTACGTCGTCTTGCGACCAAAAGCGGGTTGAAAAGAGCGCCTGTCAAACGAGCGGATGTACATCTGACGGGCGTGAGTGCCTGTATGCGTTTCTCTCTGCGTTTTTGCTGAGTGAAAAGTCTGCGTTCTCTATGTGCGTTTTATTTCTTTCTGCTGCATGGACACACATTCAAAAAATGATACGTTATTTTTGTGCTACAAATTGGGGCCTTTCGACAGCACATCCATTCTTGTTCATTTTTCTCTATTTTGAAATACACCATTCTCCCATTATATCACGATTGCAATGCGTGTATTTTCACATTAAACACCCATTTTAATTCAATTTCGAAGGACTTTTCTACCAATATCGGATGTATTTATTCTTACCTTATGAGTAAAACAACCAGTTCAATAGTTTGTATCAAGTCAATTTTGTTATTCTTTTCTTACCCCAGAAGGACACAAATGAAATAAAATTTGAAAGCTTACACGGTTCACTATGAATTTTGTGTTGTTATTGTAGATTTTTTGTTGTAAATGTTTGCAGGATGTTAACCGTCCTGTGGAGTTCAGGTTCGAGTTCCTTCTGGTTCGTTGATAGAGATAAAAAATAGTCCTGTTGCTTTCAACTGTATTACATCTGGATTTGTGTGTGAGAAACACAGCAATTTTGCTCTGACCGTAGATTCACATTTTCGATTCGCGACATTTCTTTACATCTCCTCCTGGAATAAATGGTACGTTTGATCTCTCTTCTTGTGTGGGTTTTTTGTGTGACTCTTATGTGTGTATATATATAAAGAATTTATACAGATTTGAATCCCTGTGCACGATGAACAACAATAGGAAAGCAAGTCACTTTGCCTACTGGTTCCGATGCGCCATATTCTCTTTTTTGTAGGCATCAACACCATTCATCCCATACCGCAGTGTTGGCAGGGACCAATGGTTCGCTTAAGGAAAGGAGGGGGGGAAAACAACGTAGTGCGCCTCCACATCAAGCCCTTTCCGGACCCAACTAAACACTTTTGGCAAGAGGCAAATAGTTTGTAAAACATGTACACTTATGTTAGGGCGGCCGCTGAACACGCTGCATTCGGCGTGTTTGCGCGGCGTACTGGCAAAAACACAAACGCCAGATCCGTACTGATACACGCGCGAATGCACGCAGTCACTGAGCACACCACCGTTTTCATCACTGGCGTCTTCTTTTATGCCCCGGCCGTAGGCTGATCAACTATTCCATTTCATTAAAGCTTAACTGAATGCGGCGCTCTGCACACGGTGCATTTCCCTTTCGACACCGTACAATATCCTCCCAATGGCGAAGGATACCACGAATGGAGCGAGAGAAAGAACGAGATGGAGAGTGGAGAAATGCAGGAACAGACCAGCAAGGGTCATGCTGCTGCTGCGTACCCATTAACAGTAGAGAGTTCATATCAAATCAGACTTTGTGGATCGCTGGTTCGTTGGCGACATATGTTACAACATTATCTATACTGTTCTCCCATTCCCAAGTACGTCTGCCACCCGCCGATTGGGGCTGCCAGAGAGGGATGTGCACATTATCTGTAAGTGTATGCAATCTTCCCTCGCAAAAGCTCTAGTTACGTTCTCCGTTTTATTTTTCTAGTAAGTCGTAGAAAATAAATTACTTTATACTTGCATTAATATTCCGAGATGCTCTACTATTTGCAACAATGCAGCGCTGTAGAACCATCAATTAAAAAAAACGATACTATTTTACAAAAATATCCGTATGCTTACTAATGCGAGCGCGCCAAGGCAACCCACCACAACGCATTCCTTCTTCCGCTTCCGTCCCTTGGTAGTAGTACCCTTGCATCCCTGCTAAATCTTCCTGCCCTTTTTGCTGTGCTTTTTACACCCTACGGCCCCCCACCATTCGCTCTCAACATCATCAACACTTCTATCAATAGAAAGTGTCGTTAATCACAACAAAACATCGCTTCAGCCTCAATTATTGATGGCGCTGCCGATGCATTCTAGGTTTCTGTTACTTTCTTCTTTTGCTTCCTGAAGCGATTTTCTAAAAATTCCTATTTCTCTCACTCTTCATTTACATTTCCGCTTAATTAATTAGCTTGTTTGTTTTGTTCCTCACACAGCCCTCGCCTCAAGCGATACATCGTTTTGATAATCCCGATCGCGATCGTGTACGTCTGACCCATAGATGTGGGCGCATACACATTTGCTTTTATAAAAATGCCAGCATTCAATATATTTGCCCTGTTTGTTTTTACATCTAACTGTTATGCAACTGGACACCCAATTGTGCCCATGCCGTCTCTGTGGCGATATGCGCCTTATGCAACGGATACCGCAATACCGTGTTGTCCTAGGACAGTTTGATGTACGCGCTCCCCTTGCAACGGATAACACATAAAGAAGTGAAAGTAAAACATAAAATATGTCATATTAAAATTCAACCGCTGCTCGCTCGCTTTTTTCGGGGCGAAAGTTTGCTTCCGTCGAAAGCTAGGAGGAGATATTAACGTTCCGTTTCCTTGTTTTCTGCCGCCAGCGGGATCTATGTACAGCGGGTAAGGGTAGTCCATTTGGTGCCCCCTCCGCATAGAATCACAATTATTGTTATCGTGGCTTTCTGTTAGCACGCTCTTAAAAGAATTCCTCAAGACAGCACACAAGCCTTTGTATGCGTCCCGTTTGGTGTGTGCATTGTGTAGTATTTGCGTGTTGTGTTGTTTGTTGTCCTGCCTTCCTCAGTGTTCTTGTACCTTTATCTCCAGGATTGCTCAAATAATTCTTCCAACTAACTCCTTTTTATTCGGCTGATCTGAACAACCTGTGCAGAAAGTGTGTGTGTGTTTGTTTCTGCTTTATGCGGAAGGCCTGATGCATATTATACCGCCGCCTCTCGGAAGGCCATATTTCATCGAATGAAAGCGAACAGGTTATGGTGTTCGGAATTCATCTAATCCAAACCGATATCGGTGCGTAGCTGCTTTTTCTCGATATCTTGTCCTGTTGTGAATGGTTTCCAGTCGGCTAACAGTGTTGCTAACAGATTCCTCCGTTCGCTTATCCTTCAACCTCAACCTCTCGATTCTTAGTAAATATATAAGAAAGATACAATGACATTGCTTCTGTTTTGTGATACGCCTCTGCTCTGCCCGTCTGTTACCCATTTTTAGCTAAGGGATTTCTTGGACATGGTCTGTGGTCGTTGGTGTCGGGCTATGGATCGGTCACAGGTCGTGTTAGTAAGGAAGAGATATATATCTATACGAATAAGTCATCAGTCCTTGAATTCCAATAAATATCGATATTTATGTGTTGCAGTTCGTGGGTTTTACAGATAGCCCAATCACCACTGTTTGTAGAGGTGCATATTTCTGCAATGAAGTTCACTTTCATTGGTTTATACAGCAAATGTTCTCTTGCATTTTAACAATGAATCTTTATCACGAAAATAGTCCAAAATGTTGCATATGTACCATATTACGGTATACTGGCTATCATTGGCCAATAATGCAAAAACCAGTAATGAATTATCGATACACTTCACGTACTCGGTAGAAAATTAACTAATACGTTAACAAAATGATGCGTCCTTGTCCTGAATCATAATAAACCCGCGGTGCGGTTCTAAACTCTCATGCAACATTACCTAGAGCACCCACATCCGAGTGTGGTTCACTTTTCGTACAAAACGCATATGGAAGTAATGATCAATGCCAATTTGGCACCGTCTGCTATGGTACAAAGTTAAGCAAGTAGAGCAGCAGTTTAGATGCAAATATTTAAATCATATGTGTATCAAAATGTGACTGGTGAAGATATTTCTTCTTCTACTATTCGCTATAGCCTACGTAAGGTGATAGCTGAGCAGATAAAAATTTACCAAATAAATGCTCCTCCATCGATGCAGTCGTGCCAAAAGCCAATGTCCTAAAGGTTGTGTTCGTATCGTAGTCTGCTGTGTCGTATTGGATGGACGAGCAACATCGCTCACGGTTTGCTGACGTTCGCTTATGTACCGGTGTCTTGTGTGGTTCATGGTTCTGATGTGCGATGTGCAGAATCCCATTCCCTCCGCTTTCCATCTCCGTTGTCCATTTAGAAGTTGAATCCATCGCGGGGAATGTTCGGATTCTGGTTGAATTGGAACGTGTTCTCATCGGCTACAGGTCTTAGGTCATCCAAGACTGCTTCATCAACCTGTGTAGAGTGAAAATCTCATATAGTGGCATTCGAAACGAGTGATCATGCAAACAAATGATCAGCTTACATCATCCGAGAAGAACTGTTCGATGATGTCGTACGCCAGCTTATAAATTTCAACATTTTCGTGATTTTGCAAAACTTCAATCTTTGAAACACCGTCACATTCCTCGATCAGATTGGCGACGTGTTCTGCGTGGGGTCCGGCCAATTTAAGCATGTTGTTGATACCGTCCAGTACAACCTAACAAATACAAACAATTAAATTACAATTACGCACCACAAAATAACATTTTTCGATTGTTTTCACATACATTGATAACTTGACAATCCTGGCACATCAGTAGATCGCAGAACGGTGGTACGGCACCATCGTTGATTAACTGTGCGACCTGTTCGCGGTTGCCACTGATCGTTAGGTTGCTGATCGCCCAAGCCGCCTCCTTCTGCGTGTGGAAGTCGCCGTGCTTTAGATTCTCGATCACCTTCGGTAGCAGACCTGCATCGATGACGGCTTGCACCTGCGATTGATTTCCCGCCGTAATGTTGGACAGGAACCAAACGGCTTCCTTGCGAATCTTGTCCTTACTGTGCGTCAACAGTTTGGGGAAGTGCGAGAGTGCGTCACAATTCAGCACGACCTAATGAAAACGATTGTAACAAACCAAAAAAGGATCATTTTCTGCATTTCGATTCAATTGTTTGCCATATTCACCTGTGTTTGATCATCCGAGCCCGTAACGATGTTACCGACCGCACGTAGTGCAGCTGTCTGTACCTTCACCTCAACGTGCGACAGAAGCGGAATCAGCTTCGGCACCACACCGCTGTCGATGACGAGCTGAATCTGCTCGTTGCCACCATCGGTCAGATAACTCAATGCCCACACCGTGTCGACCAGGATGTTGATGTCCGTATGATGGATCAGCATGTTCAGTGCTGGCAAAATCTCGAGGATCGTGCTGGCCGGCGGCGGCGGATCCTTGTTGCGACACAGATTCACAATTACCCAGGTGACGTTGCGTAAGAAGGGAATCGGAATTTCCGGCTGAATGAAGGACAGCAGCGGCTGCACGACGCCGAGCTTAATCACGTAATCCCGCAGGCTCGGACCATCGCCAATGATGTTGCCAAGGGCCCAAACTGCCTGTTCGCACACGTTCGGTGCGGGCGAGTTGAGCAGATGCAGGAAGAGTGGAACGGCCCCAGCACGGACGACCTGGTTCGTCTGTGCGGACGTACCAGACGCAATGTTTGTGAGGGCCCAGGCCGCCTCAAACTGCAGCACCTGGTTATCATCCTGCTCGAGACAATTGACTAAAATCGGAAGAATGCCGCTTTCAATGAGATTGTTAATTGGAGGATTGCGGTCCGAAGACAGCAATCGACGAGCGGCTTGCACTGCGGCCAGCTGTCCCTCTTTGTCTTTGCTATTGCCAGCCTTCTCGACCAGTTTCTTCAGATTCGACTGTAGTGTGTAATCCTCCTCGTCCGTCGATTCTGCCGTCTGAGGAACGTTACGCCGCTTGAGGATCGTCTCTTCCCGTTTGTTTTTGCGCAGCTCCACCGTCACCTCCGTTCTCCGACGTCGCATTTCCTGCAGGATGTAGCAAATTTGTTTATTCATCCATGGACACGAACCTTTTGCGTGAATCTTCGGGCTGCTATTAGTGCGCAAAATAATATGAAAGCACCTGCGCTCCCAAAGGTCAACATTGTTCCAAATTACCACATCCATAGCAACCGAAACCATATATCCCAGGATGACCTCGGAGCGCTGCTTTAGAAAATCGCATCGAGCCATTTTGACTCAACGATCCAACACAATCGTAAAAATAAACATACACGCACAGTGCTGAGCTTCCCTCTCACACCTGCTTTGCACACGCCGTTCGCATTAGCGGCTGCCGGCCACACCGTCGAATCATTCACGGCGCAGCACGTCGTACAGCGCGCTGCTACACATTTATGATTACGCGACGAGCCGATTCATCATCGCGGCCAGGAGAGCACACACATCCGCTACCCTTCGCCGACACACAAAAGAAGGAACATCGCGAAATACCACATTGCTCTTCCACACACTCTCGATTGACGTTCAATACAAAGGAAAACACATCAAGAGACGGATGCGTGTTACGGTGGCATGTGGTGGAGCGGATCTTTTGAGGGAACGAACCACAGAACATTCTCGGCCTTATCTGAATCATATTCTACTGCAGTTCGCACAAATTTCTACCAGCAACATCGCACACATTCTATCACCGGAGCAGGCCTCGATAGCGAGATCACCTTTCCATCCTCGTGTCGTTTAAAACGGAAACGTAATTCACTGACACAGCATCGGCACCGAGTGACAATGTACATATCCCCCGTTTGGCACCTTCCACACGCCCCTTGCAAAGCGCAAGGGCCAGAGCACCCGTACAAGGTACAACATCCCGTGATGAAACCCGTGTCCCCCATATGCATACTTACATCCAGATCCTTTCCTTTGTTTTTGAATCCTTGCATACGATTCTTCGACTGGGAGTCTATCGACGCCATTTTCGTGGGGAAAAGCAAAACTGCTGGGAATTGAACAAAACGTGCTGCCCCTGACTCACTCTCGTTGCTGCTAGCGTTCACTCTTTCGCACTAGCACAAGGCTTGCTTTTCCTTCCCGTTTGCACCAACACTAGATACTTCCAAATGCGATGGCAGATGGTGAGGTAAGAATGTGCCGTAAAAACGCGATTCGCGTTAAACAGCCTTCGATGTGGAACTTTCCAGCGCACGGAAACACCTTCGGTGGCACAGTTCTGCAGGATTTAATGCGAGATATTCAAGATTAGATTGTTTTTTAACGAGGAGCAAAAAGGTTGCTGCTCTCACTGTAGTTGATGGGAACAATCAAGGTGTATAAATAGACTGCAGGTCCGTTCATGACAGAATCATTGACAGCTCATCCTATGACAACAGGGGTCCGTATGTCCGTGGTTTCTGAGATTGTGAAAAAAGTTGGCAAAAATCGACACCGCAGCTTTTCGGTACGAAATAATGATATTTTGCTCCCATTCAATCACATTTATTCATTGGTCAATATCCCCGCCTTGTACATTTTCGTTGGTGTAGAGTCGCAGCGGTTTAGGTACTCAATACACCTTGGTCTGGATACGTGCACGCAGTTTGCAAAAGAACATCCACACAAATAGTCGTTGAAAACATATATTAAGTTAAAATGTTGAGTGAAATCAAATGCGTATGTAATGGAAACCATTATTTAACAATGAACGAAAGTTTGGTTGAATTAAACACGCAAATACGCAAAAAATAAATTAACCAACATGTCTTTGAATATGTCCTGAAGCTCGACAGTAGTGCGAAGGCGGTGCGATTGTGTTTTGTTGATGGAATGCAAAAAGTCTGTCGCATCGCGAAAATCAATCCGCACGCACAAATTCATTCGGGACGAACCGTTCGAAGGTAGGATTTGCTCTGTCGCGTTTTAACTCGGTCGATTGTTGTTGAGATGTGGCAAACTGTTTAATGAACAACTGCGGGGGTGCAGATTAGGCCGTGTACCTTTCTCATCGCGCGCGTGTGTGTGTGTATGTGCGCGGTGGCAATCACGACAGTCTTTCTGGAAGTGAAACAGATTTTAACCTTAGCAAAACCTTGTACGCGCGATGCAATGGTTTGCAAACGATGGAATTAAGGCAACCCGGTCAGCCATCGTCATCACCGTCGTGCTCTTCATATCAAAGGCCACCCCCGGTCGGTTCGAATCATCCGCCACCCACCGATGGTGATGTGTTGTTGTTACCCCGCTCCTGTCCGTTTACAGTGCGCGTACGAAGGAAATGTCTCGCGAATCTGCCCAGCATACGAGAAAAGTTGTGTGCCATCTTCGGGATCCAGCTGCAGGAAGTGCTGCAGCACACCGATGAACAGCAGTACCAGCAACAGCAGTTCATCACCTTCCAGGTGCTGGACGAAACTTCCGGATGCCAGGTAGCAGTGGGCAGTGCTCTGAGCGGTTCCATCGTATCCAGTGGCAGCGGTGATCTAATCGGCCAAATCCAGGTAAGTTGAGGGTTTTCTTAGTACCATTTCACAACCGGGAAACGATTGTGTGATCTTGCGGAATGCAGAGAACTATCGAGCAATCCGGAGGGATAGGATCTAGCGAAACTCGTTTTCGTCACATTGTTTTACGCAGTTAGCATAAGCGGCCCAGCTTCACCTTCAACGATTAGACGCCGCTAAGCAACGCAAACACTGGGGTGGGGACGGCTCAAACCGAACGAAAGTACGCAGCTGGTTTTCGCTGCTGTTAACGTTTGCTAGCACCGAACCGGATCAGCACGGGTCAAATCAGATCAGGCCCGTGGAGTGCGCAACGGTGAGGTTGCATAAATTCTATGTTATCGATCAATTCAACCTTTTTTCTAGCTTCGAAAACCAGATCGCTTTAAGAGGAAATGCATGGAACTGCTTCATTTGAATATGCTCAAACTTTTTAAACAAATCGAAGAACAATAGTGTGATCGTAAACAACGATTGAAAAGGGCTTTCCCAAGTTAGCCACAGTATTTGCTGCCTGATGATAAGCGATCGTTTACTTCCGCCGTTTCCGGTCTGGCATTGTTTTTTTTGTCAATCGATCAAATCTGTACCGGTGTGGGACGAGTGTCCGAAAAGCCAGATACTGCGGTTCTCCAATCATCAACAATTCATTTTAAAATAGCTCATAATCAGTACTATTGCCATGCGGTTAATTGTGCGAATTGTCTTCAGCCATAAAACGAACCGGCCTGCCGTTTTTTCAGTTATCATGCAGTCCACACTCCCTTTGGCTTTCTTTGGTGGCGGCACGTTAGCTGTTATCAGAGCAATGCTTTTTTCCACATTGCGTTTGGGATTCATTGCTGATAAAGGTGATGCTGAGGAGGGAGGTCTAGGTTGGTTTCGTGTTTTCGGATATAGCCAGAATGGGGCGGATTTTTGTGTTCTGTGTGGTAGTTAGTGGAGCGGTTCATAGGGTGCCACCTTGGAACTGGATTTGCGTCACCATGAATCGCGATGAATTGAACTGCGGACAGTCCTAGAATGAAAACTGTATGGCCGTTCAACTGTTCAAGAATTGTTGTTCCATTACCATGAAGATCTTCTCCCAGACGCGCTGTCAAGATGCGAATCTTTATCCGTTGGGGTTCATTATTTCACACGATCGCACTAATAAAACCGCCAATGGATTGTTATTATTAACGGTTCTGTAGTGTAGAATTTAGAACCTGTCATACGGTGCTGTTACTGATTGGTTTTGTATCGATCTCCAGCCTCCAACAAGGCACGGCGGCGAACCCATTGATGATCGTGTTTTCTTCACCGAGCGCGGCAGTGCCGTCATTGGGCTAAATTTAGAACGTTATGCTGAAAGTGTCATACACCTTAACGTGTCTTACAGGTTGTGAACGCTAGAATGTGTGAGAATCAACAAGAAACAGCAAGAAAAAAAATAGCAGCTAGTTCTTACCGGTTATCCCAAGGTTGTTCCTGTCCTAGCGATCACTGGCGTCCCAGTCGACGTGACCCACCCGCACAATGCCCACAGCAACGGCGCTAAGCAAATGCGTTTCTCGCCCCGTACTGTCACTTTTACCCAGTGATCAGAAATCGCGAATGATATCAGGATGGTAGCGAACGAAACGGAAAGTAGGTCAAGCAGCAGCGTTCAAACGCCGATTGAGTGTAAATTAACATCCAAAGAACATTTTCTAAAGCAACATTCTTTGATCGATTCGGGAAGCAATTATTGGTGCAGAAATCGATCGCGTAAAGCCGGTGATGATCGTAAAATTGCTCACAAATATGTTGTTTTCGTTGTACTGTGCGTTCGTCAGAACAAACAGCGAAAGATGAGGAACCGAACCGCTATTAAACCGGCGGACACCGCAACGGCAGAAAGATCGAGACCCCAAATATATGCAAAACGCTAAAAGAAGATGGAAATCGAATATCGCGAGATGAAGGTAGACCAGTACGGTTTGTCTGCACCAGAACAGTTCAGGCTGAAGGAAAGAAAAGGATAGATCGATCGCTCCCATCGAGTGGAAGTGGGAAGGTGGTGGCGGTGGAAGAAGTTGAACGCTAAACGGATAATTTTCAGAGTCAGTCATCCAGCGACGACCAGGCAACAACCACAAACCGACCGTTACCTCCATCACCGCAGGTCGCTGGTCCAGGTCGATCGGACACATCCGGGTTTGAATTTGTGCAATAAACTAACCAACATTAGCAAACATCGATCGCGCGCCCGGTGTCGAAGCCGTGGATGGTCACCACTAACACATACAGCTATGTGTTCCGCATCCGTTCACGCTGTCATGTGCGGGTATGGGATCGCACTTTTGGCCCAAAGACGCACATCTGACGCATGCTAACACCAAACGGTAGATCAGCATGATTTGGATGATATGATAGCGGCTTCCCAAAGTTTGTACTACATAAGCGTGGAATGACGAGCGCAGGTCAATGTATGGGAAATCCCTGACGCGCCGTCGTAGCTAGCGGGCGCCATTACCCATTAATGTTTTATGACAATTTTTAAATGCCCTCCAAATTGTTCAGATTGAATTCTATTCGAAATTCGTCTCGTTCCTATTTGAAATTCGAAAGATCGCGATCAATCATCCAAATATAAATCTATGCAGGTTTTAGTCTGCTGTCCGTTAATAGAGAACCAATTCGGATGTACTATGGTACCATTATAGTCGCAAAAATTCTGGGCCATCATAAGAAATTCTGTCAGATTATTATCAGTAGTTTTGCGAACTCATAGCCTCAAACATGAGACATTTTGTAAAACAGTGTCTCCGGTGGTTGTTACCAATCGATCGTTAGATAACACCGTCAGTTTCTGTTATTACGCGTACCAACCACTTCTCACTCACTCACGCACGGCCTCCAAAAAATCCCAATTCCATGCGCTTTTGCAGTTTCTGCTGTAGACGTGTGACGGTTATGTTCGGGACTGTGGGAAGTCGCTATGAATGTAAAACGAAAATAACCACCTACCACGCTTTGCACCGTAGTAGTAACCCGCGCACTGCATTGTTTTCGTGGCTGGTGTGTGTGTGTGTGTTACAGGATGAATGAGTGGAAACCGGATATTATGCCGGATACGTTCGCAAATTTTTGTTTCGCCAAGTTCTTCATCTTGGCTTAACGACCTATTAGGTCATGTTTGCCATGCAGCGGCTTACCTAGACCCACAAGAGCCAGGTCGCGTTTGTAATGGAGGCCGGTCTAGATGAAATTAGATTCACGACCCTCAGCATATTAAACCGATTGTCGAGGCTCGGATATAAGGATCCTTTTCTTTTTGTTTGAAAGTATGAACGATCGTGATCTCTTGTTGGGACATATTTAAATGAAGCAAATTAATAATAGTAGCTAAAAGAACTACCCTTAGGGTGGCCACCCAATCTGAAACTCATATAGTGGAATGTTACATACAGTCAAGGGAAATTTGCAACTCGCCTGTCGAATTGGAGATATCTGTCGAGCGCTTGGTTCACTCTGTATTACAGTTAAGCTTTAATTAACAACAAATAACTAAAAATGACTTTCACTACTAACTTAAACTGACTAAAATAATGTTTTATGTGCTGTAAAGCAATGTTTAATGTTAATGTTAACATTTCCAGAAGTTCCATAATATGATCTGGAACCATCATGTTTTGCCCATGAGGAATTGAAGTGGAGTGAACTTGGGTAAATTAGGAAAAACCGGGAAAAATCGGGAAATTGAAATCCTGATCCATGTGGTCACTCTGTACTGTGCTTGGATGTTTGTTAAATGCCACCGAATGTTTTGCCTCCATTAGAAACAAACGCTCGGAAAATGTGACCAGTGACTCAGTAGTTAACCCGTTGGGAAATCCACTACATTCAACAGTATAACATTCTAATTTGGATGTTGCTGAAAACCCCCACGTATATGATGTGTTCAATGCATCCAGGTTCGCCTTTCTTCATTGGCCACTTCCGGTTGGTGCGAAGATCGAATCTATTTGTCAAAAGCAAAACAACTGCCACACTTAGCGAATGGAAAAAGCCGGATATAATGGGAGTCGAGCGTAGAGAAGAGGTGTAGGAATTCCCAACCGTATCGAGGGTGGAGAGGGGGTGCAGTGGTGAAGGGTGGCACTTTCACTCACGCTAAAGTTGTCGCACATGCCACACGACGACTGGCAGCCAGAAAACATTCAAAAGCCCGACCGATAAACGAATACCACCGCGAAGGGAGAGTTGTGGCCGATCGTGCATTCCTTCGTGCACACACCGCCGGTCGCATCTGTTATCTTCCGGTCACAACCTGGAGGTGAGCCTTCGGCGAGTGTATGAAATCCGGATGTGAAAATACAACCCTGCCCTGCTGCTCTACTGCCCGGTGTGATTTTGTAGGTGGTGGTGGTGGTACTACAGCCCAAAGTAAGCGCAAAATCCGGTTGTCGACGGTTCGCATGCTGGTGATGATACGATGCAATCGCTACCAGCTACTAGCGGAGATCCGGATAGATAGGACGCAAATTGGACAAACATCGAAAGCAATTTCGCTGACATGTGAAAGAACACACCCTCAAAATTGAGAGATAATGCAACGATTGATAAGACCGTATCTTATCGCCAGAAAGGCCGATTTTACACATCAGATGATGAATGTCCCCACAGCTGATCCGGTACGGAGAACCACTGGTTCCTTTGGGGCTTGGACACAGACCATCCGTCAATCTGTTCATCTTTTACAAGATTTTCTACAATATGCTTGATAAGTGTATGTTTTCTTATGTAATTTAAGGTACACCCGACAGTCGATTCCGGATCTGTCGTTAATTGTGTCCATAAACGCTGGTTCTCATGAAGATGTTGTAGCAAGTGTGCTGTGTACTACACCGTATAGCCGTTCGCACCGAACAAACACCTCCACAAAAGGTGGATGGAAAAGAGCTGCGAAACAAAGCTGAAGATAACGCGAAGTCAAACGAGCCTATTAACTCAATCTTCGCCTCCTCCACTGCGATGGCTGAAGCTTCGATCTTTCCTTCGGCTTCGGTGGCAACCGCCAGAGAAGAAAGAGAAAGCGTTTTCCCTTCCCTCCGACGGACGGTGGCGGAAAAGCCTACCAGCGACTGCAACAGCTGCCGTCAAGGTCCGGGAGAAAACATTTCGTTTGCTTACCGTTGTGTGCCGCGTGGCCAATAGGGAAAAAGGAACGAAACGAATCGGACGATGGATGAACGAAAGAGAAAGGTAAACGAGATGGCTACGAAAAGGCAATTGTTTTGGGTGGCTTCAATAAGTACCCAGGCGGATGTTGTTGGTGGGTTGCACCCATATTAATGCACATAACCAACCACCCACCCACCGAGACAAACTCACACACACTCCCTAGAGAGAAAAAAAAGCTGATCGTTGAAGCCGGATCCGGAAGATCCCGGCGAAAGCCCGTCCTCCAGGAGGATTTGTTGGAGAACATTTTGTGAAGCAACGGTGTGAAGTTTTGAAGAAGATCGAATTCTATTTGAATCAACGAAAACCAGCTTTTGATTGCGGATATATGGGAAGATTCGTTCTCTATCTTCAATGAATAACCCCCTTTTCGATTCCTAATGATGAGGACGCGACTGAAACATTCTTCGCTGCATCCTTCCATTGACGAGTGTGAAGATGGGAAACAATGGCAAAGATGTTCTCATGAGAGCGTGCTGGAAGAATGAATTCCGACGAGATTTGCATCATTTTAACGGGGGGGATCCGCGAGATAATCGCGGTTCGACTTCTCTTTCCCGCTTTCACGCCTCTTTGATTCAACTAGCGCGGGTTGTCTGCGATAGTTTGAAGGTTTGAAAGCATCCATTTCCCTCCGCTTGAGTTACAGGTGTGAGAACTGGGTGGCAGGTGGAAGGCGATCTTGCGGGAAATGGAGGTGCTACTCTAGGGATGGTGCTATCTTTCACATCGCGCAAAATAATCCACAACAGCAACAGCAACAGTAACAACCTGTGAAGGTGAATCGCGCGTGCGTCGTCGACTCGAGAAGATCCGCAAACCAGCTTCTTCACTATCGCGTCATTGTTGTTGTGTTGTGTGTGGCAGATTTCATTCTGCCCTCTGACGAAGCGCCGGACATTGTGCGGGCACTCTTTCCTCTCTGTTTCTTGCGGGGGTTTTCTCTCCTTCATGCCTGTTGAGCTCTCTGTACAACTCTACAGCGGGGGGAGTGTGTACTCTCCCCATTGGGGTTGTTGATTCACACACCCATACGCACACGAACGACGTACGGTCAACCCCCAAGAGAAGCACTCGGTAGATCTTTGTCGCATGTTCGGTGATGCCCTACCGTGTGTCCACTATTCGGGGAGCTTTCGCGAAATAACGCCAAGCTTTCGGGGATACTTGAACTATTTTATTCCCCCACAAGAAACACAATCTTCTTTCCACAGGACCCTCTGGAGTACTCGTCATCAGCACCCATGTGACGTATGTGACATACTCTCACAAGCCAATCGCACGCCACCATGCGTCCATCGTGCGTTTTATTTGCGTCCTCACGGTGTGCTTCAAGAGAAAAGAGAGACTTTGGCGCTTCTCTAAACATCTCGTACGTCTCGCCCCCACCCTCTCCCCCTGCTTGTAAGCGATCCACTCATCCGGCAGGGTTCACCGATCCGTTGATGGTGGGGTTGGCTACATTGGGTCCCGAAGTTGGACCGCGCGAGAAATCGGAATTAAAATTTTGCTACGTCAAATGAATGGAAAACAGTTGTAGTCCACTGCTCAAGACGAGCTGACCGTGCGTGTGCGTGTGGAGGATCGCGATTTGTGTGCCTCGTGTGTCCGGTTTTTTGTTGTTGTGGTCGCTTCAGTGTCTAGTGTTCGCTCACGTCACTGTTTGGGAGGTCGCTGAAATCAGGCCATTTCCATTGCCAACTCGTCGCTCGGTGCGATTCCGGATCTTGGCATATACGTGCTGTTTGGTCGTTTCGGTGTGTTACTAGTGTGTTCACACTTGATTTTATAACCATCCGCAAAGCAAATTGCGGACGTTGGGGATTATAGTGCCGCGCCAAAATCAACAACTGCGTTTGTTCATCCACCGCAGTGCGGAGAGCCTTCGTGTGTATATACGCCAGTGCACGTGTACCGAAAGAGGATGTTTACTTGGAACCGCGAATAATGTGATCGTGTCTATTTGTGTGTGTGTGTGTGTGTGTGTGCTTGAGACGAGATCATTGACGAGTGCACCAGGGCAGCAGGGGGTGGGGAGAAGAAACGAGAGCGATCAAGCGGAAGGGAAGAAACGATCGATCGCGGATGTGATCGTGGTTCAGTGTTTGGGGAGCCCGTGTGGAAGAGTGGCACCTTGATAAGTGCGAAGAGATCGAAACGGTGCCCATTTCGGTGGAGTTTGTCCTGAGTGGTGTTCCGGCTGGTTGCGTCAAAATCCGCAAAGAGCAATCACTCACCGCAGCAGCCGCACTTGATGGTGTGGTGGTGGTTTAGATCGTCACGATCGATCGACGATCTGCTGACGTCACGCTGCGGCGCATAAGTTGGTACGGAAGGTGGCAAGAAAAAGCACCACCGTTGCCCCGATCACGAGTTCCAGCACGACCAAACTGTACGCGCAAAGGAGGCACCGCTGCGTGCGCGCTTGTATGCGACCAGGTGATCGGACGGTCCCACAAGGCGTGACGTCACTTGAATTTCGTACATTCCCCGTACACAAAAATCCGGGTTCTCTGACATCTGTACTTTGGACGCTTGCCTATCGCTGTGACGGCCAAAGGGCTGAACGGGTGTATCTGTGATTTGAACCGTCCAACAACCGTGCGATATATAAAGTGCGTACAATCCGTCTTTAAATAAAGCGTTCGCCTTGTGACACACCTATATTAATTCCGCGACAGCAGCAGATCGTCTCCAGTTTGTGGACGCGCGTGTGTATACGCGAAATAATCAATGAAAAAAGCTCATTCTGCGCTTTCCTTCAGGGGTGATCATTCATCATCAGTTTAATGCGGTTATAAACTGCCGATTCCTGCAGGTGCCAGACACGGAACCAGTTCCTACTTTCTTACAATCCAGTTCTCAGAGAACTGTAGCGGCAAGAAAAGCCGACAAAATCTGTCGCAACAATGCTCATCACTACGAATTTCAATCAGAAGGTAAATAATTAATAAGTTATTTATTTTCGCTGCTGGAGCATCCCAAAATATTGAGATATTTTGTCAGTGATCGTGTATCTAGTTGAATTAATTAGAACACAAAGCGTCTTTTCCTCGGTGTGTTCGTAATGCTTGCACAAAATCGTTGAAGAAGGCACGAGAAGGTGACGCACAGTGCTGTACCTTCAGGTGTCATTCATCCGTCGTCTACATCCGGTTCACGGTGGGATGGATTTTTCGCGATTCAAGCTTTGTGTGCGGAATGTTGCGTGTGTCTTGTGTTGAACTTGCTTCTCAAGAATGATCGTCGAGTCATTTATTCTAGTACATGCTATAACGAAAACATTAAACATGAGTACAACGCATTGGGTAATTCGAGACGATCGCTAATGTAGCTGTTTTAAAATCTTTTTTTCTTCTAGCAATTCATTGACTCACTATGTACGAACGAGGCCGAAGATTCCAGCTATGATAGCGACTGCGACGGTGAGGATCTCTCACACGAGCAGGTATCCCGCACGACCAGCGACACCTTGGGGCAAGAATTTGCCGAGTACATAAGCGTGGGCCCAAGTACCGGACATCATCAACCCCATGGGAAGGACGTCTCGCCCAGTGCAAACCCGACCGGGTCTTCGGTAACGGCCTTACCCGAACACTCTCCAGGCTATCAGCAGCGAGTGGAGTTTGCACTGAAGCTCGGTTACACCGAAAAATTGGTCCAAGCTGCCCTGCAAAGACTGGGACCGAATCCGGCCCAAAACGAGCTGTTGGCGGAACTGATCAAGCTTGGATCACAGCCCGGGGCGAAATGTGGCAGCGAATTTACCGAACATCACGGTACGGGCGATGCAGGAGGGCTGGGACTTGCAGCGGAACTAACGGCTTCGGTGACCGGCCCCGGAGGATCCGCGTCGTTGGTCAACGAAGAATCTCTACGTCCGATAGTGATAGACGGGAGCAATGTGGCAATGAGCCACGGTAATAAGGAGATGTTTTCCTGTCGCGGTATACGGCTGTGCGTGGATTGGTTCAAGAACCGGGGCCACAAGGACATTACAGTGTTTGTGCCGAAGTGGCGCAAGGAAAGCTCCCGCCCGGACAATCCCGTCAAGGATGGTGAGATTTTGAACGAGTTGGAAAAGGAGCGTATGCTAGTATTTACCCCATCGCGTTTGGTCGGTGGCAAGCGGATGGTGTGTTACGACGATCGATACATTTTAAAGGTGATTTGTCTTGCTCTCGGGCGCTTTGCACTGTGGATGGTGGAATAATGAGTTTTTTTGTTGTCTCCCCTTTGTAGCTTGCAGCAGATAACGATGGAATCGTCGTATCGAATGACAACTATCGCGATCTGGTGCAGGAGAGCTCCGAGTTCAAGAAGGTCGTCGAAGAGCGGGTACTCATGTATTCGTTCGTGAACGATCGCTTTATGCCACCGGATGATCCGCTCGGCCGTTCGGGGCCCACGCTAGACAACTTTCTGCGTGTGCAGCCGCGCAAAGGCGATCCACCGCCACCGTGTCCGTACGGCAAGAAGTGCACCTATGGGAATAAGTGCAAGTTCTACCATCCGGAACGAGGCAGCCTACCGCACAAGTCCGTTACGGAGCGGCTGTCCGAGTATGCGGCGCGCCATCTGCAAGCACGCAGCGGACATGACCTGTCGGGCGTTGCTGGTGTAACCGGTGCCGGTGGTCGCAATGCAGTGCAAGGCAAATCGCTCAGTGTTCCGCTGAGCAACAGCAGCAACGAGACTAGTCCAATCAATGATAAACGGAAAGCATTATGTAAGTGAAACCTTTGTTACCCTTCCTTTGACGTCAATCGGGAAATGAAGTACTGCCACAACACCCAAACTGGTTGATACCGCCTTGTGGCAAGCAGTCCGAGACATTTGGTGTATTTTTTGCATTACGCTAGACGATAGGCGCCATGTCTTTAATTGGAGGTATCAATTGATAAGTAAATCGTAGGCCTTGGTCGTGCCGTGTTGTCTTCCTACGAAAATCGATCCTTCTTTCGTGCCAACGATCCGTTCCATATCTGCCTTTCCCTCTCGTTACACTCTTCTCCTTGCTCTTCCATCATTCCTCTTGAGCTGTGGTAGTTGTGTCTCATTTAGATGTTAGATTAGGTTAGTCTTGAGTTAGGTTTATTACACTTGTTAAACCACAGGGGTGGACAATTGATGGTAATAATTAAAAAACGTTTTCTTTTTGTTTCTTAGGTCGCACAAGATCAAACGTACCTTCGGAAAGCAGCAATACCCCTTACGGAGGTGGAGTCATGACACATGCTCACGGTGGACACTCGGACATGTTGCCGCTTCCCCATTCCGGGCAGCATCCAGTCGTACGCCAGCAGCAACAGCAGCAACCTCCAGGAGGTCCTCCATCACAGCAATTGTCTTTCCATGCTCCGCCAGTGCCAGTGGCCAGTAATCGAGCCCTGCCGTGGGATCTTTCCCCGCAACAGCAGCTTCATCAACATGCCAGTAGGGTGGACGTGCAGCAGATATTTCCCAAATCTCATAGTATAGAAAATATATCTAAGGAACCGCCACCGTACGGTCACGCCGGACTGCATCATGCCGGTTGCTACGGTGCACAACCACTTTGGCCGCGACAGCAGCCTCCATCCCAACAGTCTCCCCAGCCGGTATCTGGCACCGGTGGAGGTGGTGGAGGGGGTGGTACGGGTGGAGGGCCAGTAGTACAGTCACCGTTGGACCAGAGCGATCCCAACGGGATGGTGGATAACGTGAATCTGCATCGGAAGCTACAACGTCAGCTCACCCTCAACCCGGCGGGCTGTGATCCTCGAATATATCAAATGCAAAGGCTTCAACAGCAAGCGTCCCAGCAACATAATCCCCCGCCACAAACCGCTTCCCAGCAGCAGCTGTCCCCGCACCGACCATTGGCCCCTTCCCTTAGTGGTGGCAACCGTCCATCTCCACCTACCCAGTGGGAACTTCATCAGGTGAGCAAGCAACCAATTGATCCTTTCGATGGTAAATGAATTAATTCCTTTGCCTTTGTACAGCATGTCACTCGTATTGCATCGGCTCCTGATTCCACACGCCCCTGGGGTCACAATGGACCACCGCCGGCTTCATCCTCTGAACCGCATATCAACCTTGGATGGTCCCCCAGTCCCGGTCAGGGTGGTCCTACACCAGCACTACAACAACAGCAGCAGCAACAGCAACATCATCAGCAACAGCAACAGGACCGTCGTCGGTTGCATTACCACCTGGCCAGTATCTTCCCGGAGGATCAAGTACAAACCGTCATGCAGATGTACCCAGACGAAACGAATCCGCAGAAAATATGTGCCGCCATACTGGCCATGTATCAGAAGAATTAAACGAGACGTGGTTGAGAGTTGAGAGTTGACGCCTCGAACTGTTATCCCCCGGACGCATGGAATACTCAAAACACTCCGTATTGTTAAGTACATTTATATATTATCTCTCTCTCTCTGTCTCACACTCGGAGACGTATCCACTCACCACGTCACCATCTCGCGTGCCCAAGTTACATTTTTACGACTGCAAGTAATCCTTATCGAGTAGTAATATTATTATTTAATTATTGGGACCCTCCCCCCACCCCCTAAAAAATTGCGCAAAGGTTGGCGTTCACAACGCAGCAGGATTGCGTTGACAGAGTGAAAGCCATTCGGATGGCGGGGCCGAAGGATATGCATTAAAGTGGAAGGTAATAGTACGTCTTTATCTCTGAACAGACACGGGAGGAGACGTTATGAAGGGCAAGTGGCAACAAAAAAAAACGGGAAAAATTCAGGTGAGCGTATAATCTCAAAAGATTTATTTTTAAAACAGTTTCTTCGTTGTCGTAGACAGCGGGGTAGTACTCTTCCATATAACGTTACTTCCACAACATGTATAGATATCGACGCGCGACAAACAACATATTTAAATTCATAATGCAGAAAGGATAAGAACAAGAATGTGTAGCAGACGAGGAAAAAAGAAGAGAGGCAGGCGGGACAGGAGAAAAGGCTTTGTTGTACAAAGGAAAATACATCTTTTGAAATCTATTGCAATTTTTACTACGCTATAATCTGTTAAAATCGAACAAAATCCCCCATCTCTATTTACTCACTTTCCTGTTCCAACACACATGCGCACACCACTATATACAGATGGTTCGTATGACGATGACACGAGGTAAGCTACGGAAGAAGGTTAGGCTACTAGATTATGACAACCCATGCTTGCGGGTACACAGAAGCGTCCGTATTTCTTTACTTCATATTGGAGTATGAGTTTGTTAAGCTGTGTGTGTACAAAAAGGATATCCCGTTCTTTACTCATTCTAACAACTTCCGTAATCAATTCTTCCACACATTGCAAACAGTATTCCGTTCGTTTTGGGTTTAGTATTACCGATATACTACGAGAAACTACTAAAAGCTGAACTATCATTTTGTTTCTTGTTTTTGTTTTCTCTTAACGGAAACGGATACAAGAGTAAAAGAGAGACAAATGCAGGAATACGTTTGAAGATAAATATGAAAGGAAAGGTCCGCATGGATGGGTTTAATGCCTATTTTTATTTCCCTTTTATGCTTACAGGTATAATGTGTAGTTTTTAGAGAAAGTTATACATAAAAATGGGGGACATAAATAATGAAACTCATTCGCGCGACACTCGGATGGGGCAGGGAATGTACAATGTCGAACACCGGAACGGTTTGATCGTCATCTACAGCAAAAAAGTTAACAGTCGCAGACACATTAGTGCAGGACCGATGCATGATGTTGTGTGGGTTTTATTTAAAGTTTGTTTGCTGGTGAAAAGTATTAAACCAATAAAAATATGTGATCCGGCGAAACTTGTAATCTGCAGAAGGAATATTGTCTCTTTATTTTAATGTACGGTCGTAGAAGAAGAAAAAGTATATCACAAATTCTTTCGTAAAGACAAATGATCGACACCGCCATTCATGCTATTACCGTACGTTTGAAAACTCTTTATTGTTTATTCAAATCATAAAACCACACTCTCACATGTTAAAAATAATGCAAACTTATATGCACACCGCCAAAAAGCTTAACGTTACAACGGAAAATTTTCGATTGCCTTATCAAACGATAAAATATTAAGACAAGATGCGTACTAGTGCCATAATTGTGTTTTTTTTTCTTCTTTATGTTTTTGATTATTTTATTATACCATGAAGGTCAGTGTTCTCTTTTTTCCATATTGCTACACCACTTGCATCCGTAGCAGATCATATGGACACGTGGTGAGTAGCCGCTTTCACATACAGATGCGTTAGTATTAATAGACGTTTCTACACGCAAGGAATATGTGTTTTTTTTCTTTTCTTCGTGTGACTGTGAATTCACTTGTTTTATTGATTTCATATTCTATCCCAATCCGGATAACGACGACAATGTTCACATTTCCGACAAAAACCCACCGATGCATTGAATCTATATCCGCATTCGTGGACCGATGCATTCCCCCACGTGCGGACAAAAGCCCTCTTCAATTCCTATTCTCGTGTAGGAATCCTGCGAAAGAAAAACAACACTGTGTTTCCACCGAATAGCTGCTCCAGTAGCTCACTCGAAACCGATATTGGGAAACTAGCAAATAGAATTCAACAGATGTACAGTAGAGTTCATTTGTGTTACGTTACACAGATACTAAATTATAAACCGAATAATGGAAATTGGCATAAGACAACGGAGTGAAAAACAAAAACAGGTTGTCCCATTACCATCCCCTTACAAATCCACACTTGTTTGTTTGTATCTAATCGCGTTCGTTTTTCTTGACTAGCGTTACAATGTTTCTCTCTCTAGCACTTGATGTATTCCATATGGTCATTGTTCCCCCAAAAACCATACAATTCCATTATCCAATTATGCTAAATGCTAATTACAAATCCAACTAAACTTATCAAACCACAAAAGACAAACGCCCGTATCGTCCCCCATTCCAACACGGTGTTTCGTCATTTTCCAATAGCACGATAGGGTCGATTAGTTCTGACACGATCACCGATAAGTAAGAAAAGTAACAAAAATGTCTAAGAATAAGTGAGAAAAAAAACATTTCCCCCGCTGTGTGTGAATGCACCGCAATTGCAATTGTGACCACGTATGGGACCATACATACAGTTTCTGATGCTATTTACATGATCGAACAGAGGCCGGACGCTTCGAGGCCACTCGTTACCCGTGGCTGTCTGTTCCAATCGATGCCCTTGAGGGACTGTTTCAGCTCATACGCAACATCAGTTGTTTCTTCGAACGCAATCACAGCAGCATCCGCTGCGGCCGTCGTCGTTGCCGCCGACGTTTCTTTATTATTGGACTGTTCGGAACCGTTCCTGTCTTGCCTTTCTTCCCAACTTCCGACACCATCCTCGTCCAGCGCAGTATCACCGTGGTCCTGCTGTGTGTTGCCACTGTCCACCACACCGATCCCTTGGCTATCCTCATTAAAATTATTCACACTAACACCATTATTAGCATCGCTAGCTTCACCGTCATTGGACGACGACAAACCATGGCCACTGTTTGACGGCTGCGCTTTCGTCTTTGTGATGTTGATTTTGATTTTGTTCGGCACCACTGTGGCCGACTGCGGTGCATCCTGCAGCTCCACGTTGCCGTCAATCGATGCCTTCGGTTGCACCAGCAAACCCATCTGGTTGGACGAATCTGATGGTGATGGAATGTTTTCTACCACAACATCGTCGCAAAGTTCTGGAAAAACGATACGTGGGAACACTATAAACACTTTCTGCTTTGTGAATGGCTTACAAATTGCCTAACAATGTGTGAAAAACAACTTACCCTCCTCTGCAGCATTGTGGCCGGTTGCCCGAGAAGATTCATCCACCTCAACCAAGCTCGACTCGATTGTGCCGACGTCCTCGAACAGGGCATCCTCTTCATCAGCGTCATCTTCCTCCTTCGGTTCCTGTTTTATCTTAACGTGCAGTAATGAGGCCGCTCCTTGGCCATCATCAGCTGCTCCAGCATCGGCAGACACAGCATCGGCCGGCTTATCCTCTATCTCATCCAAGTCCGTCACCTCAATGTTGGGTTCCTGTATGAACAGATCCTCATCGATCTGCCGTTCTTGGAACTCTGGCTGCCGGGGTGATTTCACGGTTGCTGGCGCTTCTACCGCTTCTTCATGACCTTCACCAGCTGCACAACCGTCGGTGTCTTTCTCACCGTTTGGCTGTTCATCACCATCATCATCGAGGATTTCTTCCACGACGGGCTCCACAGCGGGTAACACGATCACGTCATCATCGTCGTCATCGTCTTCCATACCTTTACGAAAATCAAGAAGAGTGTTAAATGATCGTACTAATCCTGTACGTTTTTACCAAAACCATGCTCTGCTTACCTGTTGTACCTTCCTCACCTTTACCATTAGCCGCATTATCGTCTCCATCACCAGCTTCACTCGTATCCATCATTTCGTCAGTCTTCTGGCTCTCGTCCAACGACGCACCAAGCGTCCCGTTGCCCAGCGTGGATTCGGACATCGTCAACGATGCTTTGTAATCCTCGTAGCACAGCGGATGGTACGTGCTACCATCGATCCGGATCGCATTCTTCAGATGCCACTCTTCCGTTTCCTCGTTGTAGAAGTGTTCGAACATATCGTGGCACATGTGACACTGTCGATCATCTTCGTCTGAACCGGCCGGGCAGCTCGGCTGCGGTGTGTCATCGTGGGACATAAACTCATCCCCATCGATAGCACTGCTCAGTCCTCCGCCACCACCAGGACCACTCTTCTTCAGATCGCACTGATCCGTCTGCTGTGTTTCGAACCAATTCTTCTCCCGCTCCTCCAAGTCTTCGATCTCCTCGTACTGGATCCAATCCGACACGTCGTAATACCATTTACGGGAGTGTGCCTTTCGTGCCGAGTCCCGGTCACGTCGATTCTGCCGGAAGTGCCAATCCAGATGCTGACTGTACTTCATTGTCTGCTCGGGGGGGAACCGTACCCCACAACTGCTGCACTGCATTCCGGAGAAGAGCTGATGCACGATTGCCGTTTGCCGTTTCTTCAGAGTGTCCGGTTTGTTCAGCAGTACTGGCTCAATTTCTGGAATGGGTGATTTATCCTTCTCTTTGGATTTACTGCCCGTATCTTTCGGGTCCTTTTCTGCTGTAGCTGCTGTTCCACCGCTCTCTCCCGATTGTGAAGGAGTGGGTGAAGATGATTTACCCGTGCCCAGCTTTGTGATGATACCGGCCGCTACAATCTTTTTGTACAATTCCTCTACATTTATGTTCGAGAGAAGCGGCAATCCGCCTCCCGAAGATAAGGCGTTTGGTTGTTGCGTAGAACCTGCCCCAGCGGTGGCCGTCTTTTCGTCGGCTTCTATCCGATAACCGGGAGCATTCTTCCCCGTTGCACCACTTTGCACCGCCATCGAGGGCATTAGATTCGTGAGATAATCTAATCCAGTTGAGGTCGAATTCTGAGTAGGCACCACCGGATGGTGCTGACCAGCCGCTGGTGGAAGGTTTTTCATTGCTCCGAAACCAATTCCAGGCGGCCCAGTGGCTGCTGTAGGCGGGGCGAACGGCGGATTAAGCGGTATCGGTGGTGACAGAGTGCCTGAATCTTTCGGAGGGGTGCGCAAATCGCGGTACATAGGGGTACGGATCATGTCACGGATATACACTCTACCCGGCACTACGCCGTTTGGCAGGGCCGTGAATCGAATGTAGTAATCACGCTCGCGCGATCGCACGAGCATTGGCAATCCGCCGTAATCCACCGGAAACGGTTGATCGTCGATGAGAACCGTTAGCAGAAAGTCCGCAAACTGCAGCCGATGCATCACGCCGTACACTTCAAACATTTGCATTTTGCAATCCAGAAACACCGGTATCATGTATTTTGCATCGACAATCATGTTGATTTTGCCGGCTACAAGATCTTTACGGCTATCGCCTATTTTCACCTGCGGTGCTGGACCGGCGATCTTGAACACTCTCGGCTTGGCGTCCAACATTATCGTCGAGGGGTTATCACCGAAGTAGCATTCGTACCAGGAATCGTCGATGTAAAGCTCCCTCGTGGGAGCACCCAAACGCATCTGATACACTTTATTCTCAATGCTTACCGATTTGTACGGTTCATTGAAACCTAATTCGAACGTTTCCCTATCGTCCACGACGACCATGCGCGCACCCTTTTGAAACCCGATCTCTTTCGGTTCGTCCCAGTTGATGAAGATGACGGCAATTTCGTCGTAAAACCGTATCTCCCGTTGGATACTGTCGATGTTGATCGTGCGTACGCTATCATTCATCTTGGGCAGTGCCGGATTCATCGACAGTCCATTGGCGGGTACACCGCCGAGCACACCCAGTGGAAGCGGACCCGGAGGTGTCGGAAACCGAGGCATACCGTCGGTCATCAGCTGGAATGGTGCCTGTTCCCAAGGGCTCGGTACCACCATTCCGGGCCGAATACCTCCAGCTAATGGAGGTACCGCCATAGGCCCACCGACGACGGGTCCAACCCCACCGGGACGATTTGCCCACGCTGGTCCGGGTACAGGCTCTACTCGGTTCCATTTCGATTCGCGTATGCGTCGTGGATCTGTGGGATTAGTTTCTAATTAAAGTACGCTCTTTTTCGCACAGAAAATCACACTTACCTCGCTGTACCCGAATATCGGGAGGCGGTATAGATGTTGGTGGAATGCCAACGCCTGCAAATGGTGCCACATCGAAAGGTTTGCTGCTACCAAGCGGTGGTTTTCCATCGATGGGATGAATTTTACCTCGAAAATCGATGGAACTATCCTTCTGCTCGGTCATACGCATTCCCGATGCGCCCGGTGTCGGTACCGTGACGGACGTTACAATCACATCATCATCACCGCTCAGTGACGCATTATCATCAATTCGAATAACAACTGGTTGACTGTCTTGACGCTTTACCGACTCTATGCGCTGCGCTTGTCGAATCTTTTGCGTTTCGTTCAGCTGGATCACCTGCTTCATGAGGATATTGTACTGTTCGGGCGTTATCTCACCCTTTTC
Source organism: Anopheles minimus (assembly GCA_000349025.1). NCBI lineage: Eukaryota > Metazoa > Arthropoda > Insecta > Diptera > Culicidae > Anopheles > Anopheles minimus. The sequence goes on from KB663610.1 coordinate 984,469, forward strand.
CATCTGTTCCTGGGCCTGGGCGATGATTGTTTTGATATTCGCATTCATGCTATCCATCGAATTGTCGTCATCCTCTGCTGGCTCGTGAGGGAACGGGCTTTGATGTGGAAACCGTTGATCGATGTCTCCTGGTTTGGCAAGAGAGCTGATCGATCGTCGCCGTTCAATCGGGTCATCTGCGACAATCATACATTACATCAGTTCGACTCTACCTTCAACTGTGCTCCGCAATACATACCAGGCAACTTGTTGTACAACAGAGGTCTTCCAAGCTTGTCCTTTTCGTGGTTTTTGCTCACATCTCCAAGCTTTGATCCGTGATTGCTATTAGTCTTCTCCGAAAGTGGAGATCGCAAGTGATCTACTGCATTTTCCACCTGTACAATAACGCAAAGAACATTACCTAGAGTCGTGCAACATTATTAGCCGTGCAATTCATTACCTTTGCAAAATCCATTTCCTGCCCTTCTCCGGAGATCAGCAATGCACCTCCAATCGGTAACTGTCGCAGATCGACGTCTTCGTTACCAAACAATCTGATAAGTGAAGAAAAACAGCATTAGTAAGCTTATTTTAAGTGCAAACGATTGCACCACCGAACTTACGCATCGATCATTTCCGCTTTGCTCTTCTTTGCGTTGGGTTCCTCGTAATTGGTGGAACTGCTACGCTTCTTGCCACTGGAGAAACCATCCGCGTCCTCCAAGTCCTCCGATCGCTTCGATGGAGATTCCTTCAACGTGCCCGACCCAGATGCATCGCTCTTTGGCCCATTGAGAGACACATCCGGATCCGTCATATGTTTCGGCGTGATCAACTGAAGAGGAATTGCTCGTAAATCGATATCTTTAGCAATCATAGCCGAAAGAGCTTCTTCGTCGTCTGTGGCGCTATTATCTGTAATAAATTTGTTTCATTAAATATGGCTTGTCTAATGCAGCGCTTCTGACAAAGGACGGGCCACTCAGTCTTTTTAACAGCGCTTCCTGTTTTTTTTTTGCTTTTCTTTCTGCCATAGCCGCTGCTGCTTTCGGGTTTTATTATTGAACTCGTTAAATGAAACCGAACACTGAAGAAATCGAAAGTCCATTGAATCCTCACAAAGCTGAGCAACTACTCGCGCTAATCCGAACTAGACGCAAACAGGCAAAGAGCAGATCAATCACGAAAATGACAGTGAACAAGGTGCAACGACGAGAAGAACTTTAATTGCTAAAACGACATCGACACATACCGGAGCGGAAGACTCTTCATCCCTTCGGGGGGTTGAAGGGATTTCGTGCATCTACCAACTTCGTTTTTATTTTGCAACAAACTGTGCCTTTTCGCTTGATACTGTCTATTTACTTTTTGCTGCTGTTTGTTTTAGATAACCCTATCGCCGGGAAGAACCCGTAAGCCGAGAGTTTTTCCAGCGACAGAGCTATGCAGCGGAAGCCAACAGCTGCAAACACTTCTTACACTAGACTCATGTTCTCTGCGAGTGTCCTGTTTCCCCGCACAGCAGAGAGTAACAATTGCCGCCCGCTATCTTACACAACCATCTCTTCACAGGCATATTATGTTCAACCCATCCCTGACCTTATTTGTAATGCACTGACGAACATTGCAATTATCGTTGGCAATGGAGAACTGAAGCGTTTGCCGAAAATCAACACAAAGATACCGGATGGGGTAGTAAATAATAGGGTAATGTGAATGGCGCTCTTACTTTGTACTTCCGACGCTTTATGCCCCACCATCGTCACAATCGTTTCGTTCGTATCCTCCGAAAGCGAATGTATTTCAGGAACCGGCTCATCAACTTTGGTCCGTTTTTGAGCGCCACCGAAGCGAAAGTCTACGCTCTGCTGCTGCTCGGAGGAACCGGCACTAAGCGAACCCGCTACGGATGGATACTCGCCAGCAATGTGTTGATGTTTCTTACTATCGAGATTATTGTTTCGTGCTTGTTGAGATGATTTGCCACTAGCGCCAAACGTGTCTGAAGAGCTCTTGGTGTCCGTACGCGATTTGCCTGCTCCTTTTGGACTGTCGCTTAGATGCGAGGATGAAGATTTGTCCGTAGCGAGTTTCTTCTTCCCTGGCGAGTGTGGTGACGATTTTCTGCCGTGTGGTGAACCATCGCTAGTGCTATGCGAGCGCTGTTTCCGTTTTTCGGTACCACTGCTACCGGAACGGCTGGATGAAGAGGACTTGCCTTTAGCAGACGATCGGCTGATTCCAGAGGATGAAGACGAAGCGTGTTCTTTGCGTTCTTTTCTCGGCTTCACATCGTGATCGCGGCGTGACTTGTGCGAAGTCGAACTACTGCTGCTAGTAGAAGATGATATTTGCTTTTTGCTACGAGCACCCATCCCTGTTTCATCCAACATAGAGTCAGTTCTTGCACTATCGCTGGCTAGCACTTCGGCTCGACGATTTCTTCCGCCGAGCTGCTCCTTGACAACTGCCGAAGACTGTTTCGCGACCGAAACGCTATGATTCGAAGCATCCATTAAACTACCGACAAAGGGGGGCGGTGGAATTGACAGCGGCCCCAGACCAGTCTGATGATTATTTACACCCCCGGCCGATGTTAACGTTGCACCACCAACACCACCAAGCGGATTCGTAGCTTGTTGTTTCGCCAAGCGCGGGTCGCGTGTCTTCACCATATTGATCATGCCTTGTGGAACGGGAGCAATGCGACTTTTCGGGATAACCCCCGGCGGTGGAACGGCTGTTGAGATGATACCTCCGCCTGCAGCAGGATGCATGGAAGGATGACCAGGTAAACCTTCCAAGGGCTTTACTAACTCTACCGACGGCTAAAATTAAGGAATAATAAAACAATTAGCACCTTCTTTGTGATGTCATTCCAATTTTGAGATTTCCCATTGTATTACCTCTTTAGCTACACTCTCCGTTTGAATGCTTAGTTGCTTTTCCTGCTCTAGAATGCGCTTCTTCGTCGTGAGCAATTCTAGTTCCAGCTTTCGTGCTTGCAGCTGTAACAACTCACGCTGTTTATCCCTTAATTTTTGCTGCATTGCTAGTGTAGGTTCCTGGTATTAGAAAAAAAAACACGTATTAAACCACAACAGCTTATCGGAGGAGGTTTTACATTACAAGAACATACATTTCCTTTCAGGAACATAGGATTCAAGTGAATGGATGATGCCTTTGGCTTCAATTGTGCCGTGATTGGCCATCCTGGATCGATCGAGTTGATTTTAACATCCAGTGTGTAGAGCTTGGACTGTTGAAACACTTCATTCCAAGTTTGCCTCAAGCTGAACATTTTTTCACGAATCTTTTCATTCACCTGAAACGATTATTGAACAAGAACGATATTACTATCACCGTGCGGTGTGCCGTGCTCCTGTTTTACATACCGTTTGAAAAACTCCGCAAAACATATTCACTATGACCTGACTGAAGAGCGTCTGATATTGCTTGCCCACATTCTTAACGATGGAATCAACGAGGTAAAGTATTGGCAGTTTTACATCAGGTGCGACCTATATTAAAATCAATGTACGTTACAACGGAAGATGTGGTGATTGCATTCTGGAGAAACTTATTCGTTTTTTCTCTTCTTAAAACAGACTATCGACAAAACACGTGGAGATGATGAAATGGATGGTGTTTAACGAATACCTTGTAAACTTGCGATTCTCACATTCCAAAAACAATAATAGCAAATTGTCCATCAAGAAATAGGAAACAATTGCATCGAATGCAACACATGATCGTTGTTCGGCGAACAACTGTGTTTGCATCATTTGCATATCTTTCTTTTGCACAAATACACTCCCGGCCAAGCACGCAGGAGTAAACTAGTTACTGTTATTAGCAAGCTATCTTTCCGATAACCGTTAAAAGCTTCCAGTTTACCAAACAATGCTACTCTATTCTTAAATTTCGAAAACAAATTATTAATTTCCTTTCTATTATGGGAGATCCGATTGCAGATACAGATTCACAGTTAGGGTGTTTTTTCATGTTTAATAAATAAGAACGTGAAACAAAGACAAAAGTTAAGCCAATTGAACGTTCAGGTAAGTTGAGGAAATTTTATAAATTTAACTCTGTATACTTCAAGAGACTGCAAAATGTGTTATCATGGCCAAGTGACCCTATTCATCATGTGTTTTGTTTGTATTCCTTCAAATCAAAGAATAGCATGTTCCATACTGTCCAAGAAGTTTGCAAATGTTAAAAATAATAATACTAAAAAAATAACATAACAAAATAAAACTGAACAAGTCCAGTAAATAACGTTTCGTTATTACATCGCAGGGAATTAAAAGATAGTTCGCTTCAGAATGATTTATTGTTCAATAGTCATTATTTGTGTGTACTTTTGTTTGAACTTTAGGCTTTGCCACCCCTTCTCATGCTTTCCTTTGTATGCTAGGTGTGGGAATTGAGTTTGAAAGATTGTTCAGTTACTCTGGTTATGATTTTCCGCAGTTATCTTTTAGTTGCAGTTGGCATCAATATAACTTAGGAATGCCATCGTTTTGTGGGTATGTTTATTGCTAATGGACTTTGTTTGGGCATTTGAAGCATACGTTCAGGACGTTTCGATACAGTTTTCTGCTGATTGCGGAATTAACAGACCGTGAATTTTGTACTATTTATTTTGATTGCGGATTCACTGCGGACCGTGCGTCATTATTTCCAACATTATGTTTTATGCACTTATCCTTTTTTTTAATATATAATTAATTGTGTACGAATGTATGAATTACACTATACATAAGCCTTTAGCTAAAAACCCGTATTCTATGTTGTATAATTCCTTTGAATATTTACGTTTCAATAAATTACTTTTTGCACTAAATAAATGACTCATGGCCCAAAACTGTTCTTCAGTTTTGGTTTCGTTTGTAGTATAAAAGGATGTTAAAATGTTTGTTATTATAAGAGTTTCGTAAAAGAAATTGGAGCAACTAATTTGCAAGACTCACGGAAGAGAGACAACAGAATGGCGTTTGGGGAAACAGATCGGAACGTAAGTGAAACATCATGATTGTATCTTGGTGCTGTATTTTTCTATAAAGTATCTTCTAATTCAATAGCTTTCCAATATTCTGCCAATTAATTGTTCAGGTTTACAGCAATAATTTTATGCTCAATCTGGGTACATTATAAGAGATTCCATGTACAATCTATATTTCCAGAATATGTACTGAAAGTGAATGATAACTTACAACAATTGATAATGGAAGGAATCTTTTAATCAATGAAATTGTTGCTTTGCACAAATGATATTGGATTAAGGTGTTCAACAAAGTGAATTTATAAATAACTGAGAAGGAAAAAAAAGTAGTTTATAACGTTAGTTTAGCAATATTATCTTTGTTCAGTAGTCGGTGGTTGAGTTGTTTTAAGCGCGAACGGGTAATGCGAACACTAAAACTCGTCCTGTCCCGCCTTTTTGGTGGTTGGATGGAAAAGAGAAAGGTCTCATGCCTCAACGCACGCACGATCCTTTTGCGGGATGTGCGTCCTGACAATTCCTTGCCATAAAACCCCCGTTTACAGACGTAGGTACAAGCGTTATCGCTAAGCTAATTTACACCTGATATCATTTAATCCATACTTTTGCATTCTAAAATCACTATCATTTTATCACATAACAGTTATATACTGCAATTATCTACCACTACACAATGTTTCACTCACGTTGCGTCTGATAAGGCTTGCCACTCGGGAGTTGTATTGCTAGTTTTTTTCTGTTTAAACTTAACATCTTTGGCTACGTTTGCTACCGGAAGCGATGCGCTTGTTTCAAACACCACGAACCGTTGGTCGTATGTGAACATTTAGCTGTAGATAATAGAATGGTAAGTATCGACATAAATTGTTTAACCTTTGTCAGGTGCTTTTCCACCGCGTTCACGATGATCTGGGCGTACTCGAGGTTTTCCTCGGCCAGTATTGTCAACATGTTTATCAACGGTTTGCTGTTGACATTCAGGTCGGCTAGACTGGAGAGATATTCTTTCTCGATCTGCTTCGCCCGGCTCTCGATTGCCGACGTCTGCTCCATCACTGTACAGGTGCCACCTAAAACCTTGGGCAACACCAGATACGACACGATGTGATGAGTCGCCTACAGCAGCAATTAGTTGCCAGGCTCAATAGCCCCGTTGCTAATCCTTCACCGCTGCGCAACAGCTGACTCCTTCACTGCACGCCAAGCAGTGGACAAACGTCCGTTGCTCTCTGCTGCTTTCACGTCCACTGCAAAAGAAAAACAAAAGTAACTATCATTGCATATATGTCCATCTTCCAGAAATTACATCAGCGGGTTTTGAACACAAAAAACAAAACAAAGGGGCTTGTTTGAAACAAAGCCCTGTACAGGACAGTGTAGGTCATTCAAGTCCGTCCCACAAAAGTAACAAAACATGCCCTAGGAACGGAGTTAATCCAAGCGCAACGAATGCTGCAGAACACACCTCTACACAAAAGTGAAGCTTATCAGAAATCACCTAGTACGACTACACAGAACTTTTGGCGCACCTTGAGCAAACCATTATGCGTAAAAGTAAACGATTGCTGCAACGTAGTTGGTTAAATCTACGTTCTTTTCAAGCAGTACGTCAGTACAGCATACTGACAGTACAATTTAACAGAAATGGAATTATTTTAATCGAACATTTCCATTTTTAAGATGAATAATGAGTTCTAGAATACTTCCTGCTTCAACACGCTCCAAAGATTCACAATTCACATTTCACGGCGAGCGTGAGTTTACGAAATAAAATAACATCGAAATCTTCCATCGTATTCAACGAAAGCTGTCAAAAGCACTTGGGGATTCAACGAAACACATCGCATTTCATCGCGCGGCTACGTTTGCTTCTTCTCGCATCTTGCTCTTCTTGCTTTTCTACAGGCGTTGAGTCACTCGATTGCACTTTTTCAATGCGGATTTGTGCCCTGAAAAACACATCCCCACCTAATCTAACACTCTCCACTTAACTTACCTATGGTTTAGTGTAGTATTTTCACAGTTTCCACTAGAATTAAATGAAATCACACTTGTAACCAAACAATTTTTCTGGACCAACGAGGCGCGTGCCTGCCGTGCTGTGAAAATTTTGCCACTTTATAATCGATCTTCGACGAACACAAGCTTTCATCGATTACTTTGATGGGTAGCGAAAAGGTGAGCCCACACAGTTTGCGGACATTTGTTGAAACGTCATTTGACAGTTGGTTGCTAATCGCACATTGCTGAATTCGGTGGTCCTACAATTCTTTTTACATATTATCTTCTGTTTTCCTTCTACCATTATTAAAATATTTCCACTATTTTATGAAGTTTAGAACTATTCCACTACACATGCGAGGTAAAAAGCATACAGAAGTAAAATTAAATCACGATTAATTGCTACAACGTTACGATGGAATTAAATGATAACGCGTTGATGGGTTTTTATGATTGCATTTATGTAAACATCCAACTTTTTGAAGATGTTCTGATATTCTACTGTAACGACTAGTTGTAAAACTACCGGTACATTTGTAACATAAAAATCGATTTAATGTTCATCGAAAAAACGAAATCGAAAATGAATAATCGTGATCGTATGAATGAAAAACATATCCCGAATACCAAAGCATCGCAAAAGCGAAAGGCCTGATACATTTCTTAATCTCTCTAGTTTGATAAAATTCATTACATTTACATATTTATTCCTATGCAAAAATAGTAAAACTGAAGCTGTATCTTCCTGGTATTTGTTTACACAGGAATTTTCCCTCCCATTGCTGTCAAAATCACGTTTCCTACAACAATAACAAACGTTTTTCTTCCTCGTTCTGCTAAATTAAGCGCATCAATTACACCAACGATGAATGAACAGGTTTGCAAAATGTACGTATTAATTATCAACAGAAATCTGTATGATTTGCTAATGTTCGTTCTGGGATCTTTCGCCGTAGCTGTGGCACAAAAGAAGCAAAGTACAGCTGCCCAAGATGCAACATGATGTACTGTTCCGTTCAGTGCTACAAAGCACAACAACACCTGGAATGCTCGGAGGGTTTCTACCGGGAGAATGTCGTTCAAGAGCTTGCATTACGGAAAGCTGAGGCTGATGCTGCACAATCGAGCAAAAATATGCTGGAAATATTGCAACGGGTAGAACAAATGGACTCCATGCCGGAGGAAGACTCATCATCCGATGCCGGTTCCAACCACGAAGACCAAGAGCTTGATTCGGATGATGAGGCACAGGAGGCAGAGCTGGCAAGTAGGCTGAAGGGTATCGATTTGGACAATGCAACTGAAGTGTGGGATCGTTTGACCGACGGAGAAAAGGAAGAGTTCCAACGGTTTCTCGAGAATGGCGATATTGTAAAAATGCTGCCCGAACCAAACATTTGGTGGACAAAGGCTTACAAAGTGGCTCTAGTACAGGCGGCCGCAGAGTCATCGGAACAGGAGCAAAAGGTGTTTGAGGATTGTCCTAAAATATCGCCAAACATCCCTAAACTGAACGACATCCTGCACGATGCACCTTTTCCGACGGTGCGACATAACATTGCCAATGTGCTAGCGGCTTACTCATTCGTGTACCGGTACTTCCTAGGCGATATACATGAAGACGCATTAGAAACCGTCGACTGTATGCTTGGTATATGCGTTAATCTAAAAAAGAACGGGATTTTCGACACACAGCTTATGGCGGTTACTTCCGTTTTCAGCGAGTGCTGTAATGAACAGCTCCCGACGGACAACGAAACGCTGGGCGTACTGAAGTCGGATGTCCAGACGTTGTTTTCGGGTCCGAAAGAGTGTGGTAAAAAGTATCGAAGGTTATTCCTCATATCAGCATTGTCCGATATACGTACACTATTCAGTAAAGCTAAACGGGAGCTGAAAGCTGAAGAAATTGGTGAACAAAAATCCGATCCGGTTAAAAAGGACGATGCCGATCTTAAGCACGTAAATGGTCCATTTTTAAGGAGTTGTGTGAAAAAAATAGATTTTTATCTTGCATACGCTCGTTCTTCATATTTATAGCTGTAGTATAGCAAGGATAGAATAAAGTACACACGAAGCATGTTATCAAAATATAATACTTCTTTTTATTTTCATCTCTTTTTATGAAATCATCTATACTCATCTTTTCTTACACGTATATACAATGTCTCATTGTACAAACTGTTCCCTCATTGTGCGGGGTTTACTTCGTAGTGGAAGAAACAAATAAACGTATAAAAGTAAAACTGGAAAGAGTATTAAACGATTCCCTAGCGCTCTTATCTTCACCAGAGGCACCCATTTTTTTCAACTGCTCCCAAGAACAGCTTCAATTCCTGTGTGCGTTCCCCAATGCCGTCCGATATTATTCGTCAAACAATTCTGTACACAAGCTAACACGCACCGCCCTTTGCAACCGGGTCTGGGAATAGAGCGCATCGCAAAGATGCGTGCAAAATAAGTTAAAAACGCATAATTAAAATAAAAACAAATGGAGGAAACAACCAACGCCCGCAGCACTGATGCGAAACACTTCTTTTGGGGCTGTGGACCTTCTGTGCAAAGGATCGATCCTTGCGATGATCGACAACGTGATGCATTTTTTGCGTTAAAATAAATATACTTATGGGTCTGCACAATGCTAAAAGTTGGTAATCTGTTAAATACTTTTTCTTTAAAATACGTTTAACCATAAAATAGCAAATCTATCGTTTAACGAATAATCCAACAGGCGAACAGCACACGCACGTACGTGGATGTGGAGCAAAACAGATGTACAACTTTGCAAATGTGAGCTTTTAACGAATGTTGTTAAAAGTAGCAACAAAACAAATGCCACAAGGTATGAGCTTGAAGGCCTCCTGTCCAGAGGTCAAAGCCTCCCCCACGACACGAATGGCCGTGGTGGTGTACGGTTAGGTGAGTATTTCAGTGCAAACCACAGCTGCCTTACCACATCCCGCTTCACTCTCGCGAGCGAAGTTACTGAGAACGGCGCTTTGTACAGTATCGAAAGGCAAACAAGCGTCGCGTACCAGGATGGGCCACCGGATGTCATTATAATGCGGCCGATACGGGTGTGGTGGACGAGGAAGAGCTGGTAGTAGTGGTGGTCGTGCTGATCGTACTGTGCAGATGGTTCAGGCTTTCGGGCGAATTGGACACGAGCACCGTTCTGGTGCTGCCATCCGTGTCCGTCTGCTGCTGTGCCACCAGATGAGGTAAGGAGATCTGAACCGGAAGTGTTTGATTATCCGCGGTAGGTACCTGCAACCGAGAGGTTTCATTAATACACGCTCGATCGATAGACTGTTCTCCTGATGTCCTTACGACCAGCGACGCTTACATGTATCGTTACACCTTGCGGAAGACTTATTGCACTTTGTAATAGATTTTGGGTCGATGAACTCTGCTGTGCTGCGGCCGATTGCTGACCAACAGCCGCCGCGTCTACACTATCTCCCGTTCCACTCTGCATGCTCCCACTGGTGGTCGTTATTGTCAAACCGGGAGGGATTCCCGTCGGTAACGTTGCGATCGACGTGCTCGGCGTACCGTTGGCCAGGGTCGTTGTCGTAGTGTTAGCACCATTAGCTGTGTTTCTATTGTTATTATTGTTATTATTATTGTTATTGCGATTGGACGCCTTTTCCTCCTTCAGCCGCTTGGTAAGATGCGATTTTATATGCTTCCGTAGATGATCCTTTCGGTAGAAACCCTTCCCACAGTCGTTACAGATCTAGAGAAACCGGACAGGGGGAAACAAGGAAGAGAACGGAATATCAGCTATCAGAGCACCACAAACGATCGTTCACTTACCTCCGTCTTAACACCGCTGTGTATAACGTAGTGCAGATTGAGATGCTCCTTCCGCTTGAAACCTTTCTCGCACACGTTGCAGATGAACGGTCGCTCGGGATTGTGGCCGAGCTTGTGCCGTTCCAGGTGCTCCTTGCGCTTCAACCCCGCACCGCAGATATCACATATGAACCGCCGCTCGATCTTGTGCACCACCAGATGCTGCTCGAGACATTCCTTCTCCGGGTAGGCCATGTGACATTCGGGACAGCAGAACAGTACCGTCCCGTCGATGGCGGTTGCGATGTGCACCTGGCCCGGTTTCTGTCGCTTCGGTTTCGGTGGTTTCGTTTTGTACTTGCGTTTCTTTCGTGCCTTCCCGCTAGGCGTTGTTCCATTGCCACCATTGCCAGCCCCGCAGGTACCGTCCCCATTCTCGCCCGGTTCGTTCTCGTGCTCTCGGCCATTGATGACCGTCATGCTGCGCGCATCCGGGGAACCTTCGGTACCATTTTCCCCCTGGCCCGAACTATCCGCCGGTCCGAACTGGGTGTTTTCGTTCGAATGTTCGTCCGTCACTTCCTGCTTGATGATGCCTGGACCTATCGTCACGCCCGACGGCAGAACCAGCTGCTGCAGCACATGGCTACCGTTCATGATGGTCGTCATCGGTGGGTTGGTGCCGTTGTTATTGTTGTTAAACTTTAAGTATGGCTGCAGGTTGAGGTTTTGCGGCGGGCGTGACTGCTGCTGCTGCTGATGCTGCTGCTGTTGTAGTTGATGCAGTTGATGCTGCTGTTGCTGCTGTTGCTGCACCATTTCTATAATGTTGCTATGCATCGATGTCGGCACGAGCGTGGGTTGATTCCAGATGGCTGGAGATTCTTGCTTAATCTGCCGCAGGGGAGGCGGATTTTCGCTGTCGATCTTTACACCGCCCGGAGACGATGCGTTATTCGAGGAGAGATTGGACTGCTGTTGCTGCTGGTGGTGCTGCAGGATCGTTGTGGAACCGGGGTTTTGTGAAGCGAGTAGCTGCAAGTCTTGGGGCTGCAGAGCGGCCACTATTGTCATACCTTCCGGCAGACCCTGGTTGTGGAGAACTTCTTCATCCTGGGGACTGTAGGCCACCGTCAGTACCGTTGTGCCCTGCTGGAATCCCTGTATGGGGATCTGCATTTGACCCATTTGAAATTTCGGTGTTTGCAGCGTTCCCGATTGGGCGGAACCCGTCTGGCCCGTCTGACCACCGGCCGATGCACCCATTTGCGACGGTAGCGGGTTTGGGTTTAGCACCTGAATCTGGACGGTTTGCTGTGCGTCGCCCGGTTTTGCACCTGGCATCGTGATTGGAAGCGTGATGTAGGCTGGAGATGCCATTGCTGGGTGCGGCATACCGGCTGTCGTTACGACCTGCCCATGCTGGGATTGTTGCTGATGGAACATTGCTGAAGCCGCACTGACGGCCGTACCATCCACTGGCCGTAGGAACTGCATAGCTCCCTCGCCTCCGGACACCAATCCCAGGACCTAAAATAATGGATGAATCGATTAGAAAATGTGTAGCAAACGGATAGTGTTCTCTAATGGTATTATGATCATCCCCCCTTCATGTACCAGACCAAAACAACGTGAATCGAACCCGGTTGGTTCAATTAAAATGTCATTCCCAAGCCAGTTTTTCAGCTCGATTCATAAGGTCAAAGTGCATCATCGTCGAGGCGGATGTATCCACACGAAACGCGCAAGTCAAATGACATTCACTTTCAACGTTTCGCCCCCCAAAAGTTGCCATTTGCTTAGCAGTCAGTACCCCGGCACAGCACGGACAGCTTGCGGAGGCTTTCTAGCGAAGGGTCTCTCCACAAAGCGTACCAAACAACAACCTAAATCCTTAAGATTTCCATCACGATGAAAATGAATTCATCCGATAGCCCCAAGTGCGCCATGATCTTTTCAACCACGGGTTTGGGTTTGCTTTCCTCATTGTTTCCGTTCCGGTCACCCTGTGTTGCTGCCGGATCGTTCCCACAACCATCGCACGACAGCACAACGGCCACGATCGCCGTGTGCGCCGCCATCAGCATTGATGATGATAGGCGCTCGACAAAAAGCTGAGTAAAAGTGAAAGTTTTCTCTCTCGTTCGAGGAATGAACTTTACTCGTGAGACCACGACTCGCGGTTGTGGCGGTGGTGGTGGTAGGGGCAAAGAGTAAAAGATAGACCGGAACGAACAGGAACCTAAAAGGAAATGGGCAAATGTGTAATGTAACGATCGCGCAGTGGGCAACCAATGCCGTCGAGGGGAGGAAAAAGAGCACACGCTGCCAAAGTTTTGTTGCGGCCAATGCAATTCAATCTCAACAACCAGTTTATGGGATGTTTGGCCTGAGCAGTAGCGGACATCTATCTTGTTAAGCCCGTTGGATCGTATAAAGTATACTGCTAGCTACTGCATTCATTACACTGAATCATGGGCGCATAATTATTTGCTTCGAAAACAAAGGGAAAATGATTCTGTTTTCCAATTGCATTCATTCTTTTACTAAATTACAAACTAAGCGAATAAGATTTGACATTTCGAGGTGCTTTTAGATTCAAAGATGTGATAGCTGTGTAGGAAGATCTACTTTTACTATTACTTTTGAGAGAGAGAAAAAACGAAAACAGAGAGAAAGAAAGATAGCGAGAGTTGTGTTGAGTTCAAATAAAAATGAAAGTTATTTCACGTTGTCCTATCATGTGGATTACCAGCATTTTGCTGTATGCAAAGTCAGCAAGACAAAGATCTAGCATTTCCTACGTAAAATGGTTTCATGATCCCATACGCTTTTGAATCTTTATGCTGGAATCGAGAGATCTGGCTCTAGGGCAACCTTCACATAATTCTTCTATCCTTGAATTCAATTTATCTATCTAGCTAACTCCTACAAATAGCAACGTACGCATTGATTGTACTCGCATCCACACATCACGCAAATCTAAAACGAGGGGTTTCTCGCTTACAATTTATGTCTGCCGTTGAAGTCACTCTGCAAAACAGAGCCACAAACATGATGAGAAACTGCAGCATTGAACGGGGAAGAACACACGATAGAAAAAAACCATTTCGTACATTACCCAGAAGTCACGAACAGCATAAAATACTGCCCGCCGTGTGAATGTGTGCCACCAATTCTTTGTTCTCGGGCACTGCATCCAACATGTTAAGTTTTTTTCCTATACAAAATGCGCTAGATGCAGTCAGTTTCTCAGACCTTTTGCATCACCATAACGTGCCCGCAGGTCATGGTAATGGGTAATGCAAAAAGAAATTTACATACAGCTTCGATTCTGGGTACGAACGCTCTCTCACCTGTCCATTAGATGTGGTTGTAAGATTCTGGGGAAACTTTCCAGCCGTGAACTGATTCGGTCCAGCAAATGGGTTCGTGAATTGTGAAAAGTTCATCTTCGAGCACTGAAAGTGAAAAGAAGAAAAGTATGTACATATTAATAAAGATGCGATAAAGTGAAGCAATGGTTTCACGACGTACGCATTTGAGTTACATTTATGCCTATAAATTTTACCTCTATGTAATTTTCATTGTCGTCCATTTTATCTTCTACTCCCTTCCGCTCCGTAACGATACTGGATTCGTTCATGAAGGCAGCTTTTTTCGGGGTTTATTTTTTTCCCCAACTTTTCGATTCAATTTATATTCTTGTCCACAAACGTTTGCCTTACTTTCGACCGGTACCGTTTAACGATTATAGTTTTTTTTTCTCTTCTTTCTACCAGCCCCTTTTTCGTTTCTAGCACGCCGTCACTGGCGGGCGTGAAGGTGACTAAATATATGGTACCGTATTCACATGCGTAAAGATCGCAGGTTCCGTTGAGCATCGGTCACATCGATCGAGCAGCAATGAATCGCTAACGGGAAACGGCAGGTAGTTCTCACTCGATTTCACATTGCTGCGCGCACGATGACGATGGCAACAACATCGTGTTTTACTTTCAGGACACATTTAGTTTTTTCGCATTTGCGTGACGACTGTACGGGCCACCGTGGCACCGTGCACCGAGAGGTTTATGCAAATCAAAACAGTTTCCAAACCCTTAACAACTTCACATGTGAGCAAAAAGGATGTATATTCGTAGCACTGTAAGCAATTATACAAATGATCGAGCGGAGATATTGTAAATCACACACAGACACCACACTGTGGAATAACTTAAGCCATTAGTTGCAAACGGTACACGCGGTGGATGTTGTTCAGCGGCGCACGGTAAAGGGATTTTTCGTTTTCTACTACTCGCAATTAATTTTAAACGTAGCTGATCACATTTGTACGTAGCAGCAAACATATATATATATATATCGCGCTATTGTACTACGACGGGCTGAACCGATCACTTTCAATCTTTAACACATCAGCCAACACACACAGCACAGTGCATAGAGCGCATTGAACGCAGATATAGTTTTCACACATTAGTGATGTCATAGATACATTAGGGTTTGCCTTTCACTCACTTGACCACCGTCCAAACAAGACAACCGAGGAGCGCATGGGAAGTTTTGCTGGGAAGTGTGAAATCAAATCTCAATTGCATTTCGTAACCCTTTCTCTTCGATGCTGTACTTCCGCTTTAAAGTTAGTCACCGTTTGCTCAAATGCCAGTTGGAGCGTTTAATCTTATGCTGCACTGTGTTAACGGAAACTCGATCGATATTTATCGCTTCACACAATTAGCTTTTAATCGTTGCTATAAGAAACATTCGATTAAAAATATTGGTAATCGCAGGAATGCATTTTTGGAAGCACACTATCCTTCATAACACTTGAAACATGCTTAATGCTACCACGTATACCACTATTGTTATTAAACGCTTAAATAAATTATCAGCTACAACATTCATTCAAGATGAAGCTAATTCACCAAATATCAATTGGAATTTTGGAAAACAATAATTCTGCTCACTGTCAATAAGCAAACACAATTGAAGGCACAAACCACGAACGATGTAGAAATCCAACAACGAGCACAATTCCACCAAGCGAACAGGTCAGAGAGGACGAGTGCTTTCACATCGATAGTGAAACTACTTTCAGTCACACGGCGCATTGATCGCGCATGTTCCGTTTTCGTGCGAAGGAAAAAACGATCCAACCACTAACATGCACACATACAAAGAGCACACAAACTACGATTACCACTACCACCCGGTACCACGGATTAAAGCCGTAAAAATATTGCGAATCTGAAAACTACACACGACCGACCCGGATCGCGGATCCGACCACTATGACGTCGGTGGCCGCGAGGCCGTTTTCCAGAGCAGGGGTTCCGCAGTTTGCGGATGTAGCTGCGATGATCATCGCGATCGTCGTCGTCGTCCGTCGTCGTCGTCGTCCGTCGTCGTCGTCGTTGATCGCCACGAAGCAGAAAGCCAACAGATGAAGAGAGCATAGCAGGCGCCGAACACGCGTTGCTTCGTAAAAGCTCGTATTTCTATGCTTTCCATTCGCTGTAGTAAACGTCAAGACGAAGCCTACTGGTGCAAACAATGTGCTCTGGTCGACGTAAGAGACGCACTGCGCACTTCGATTGGAACACGATGGAATTTTTCTTCATTTTTATTGCCCAAAAACCAAAAAACATTCCTTATCAGTTCCGAGCGGACAATTGTTTGGAAACTATATTATTCTATAAACTATTTCCTTCTCCAACGCACCTTACTAACCTTTAAGGGTCAATGAAATGTGCATACCTTCTCTTCTGTTCAACTTCATGCCCGTCTACTAAAAGATATATGAGGACCGATCCTCATAAACCTTCGCTCGGTATTGGTGATCATGATCGTGGAGCAACTTTTTAAACGCGATTCGCCGTGGAAACGAAATCCCCATTGTTTACCGACATGACATATACACACGGCGTAGTAGTTCGCTAGTAGTCGTATACACCGATCACCGATCTTACCTTCATCGGCAGTAGCGTAGCGGTGATGAAAGACGAACGGAAAGGCGGGTAAAGTATTACGCACGGCGAATCTAATGTTTACATAAACCATCACCATCACCGGATGATCTGAACACACTGCATTCTGGGTGTATGCGTCTCGGTAGTACGTACACCTTTAACAAATGATTATGAATCAGCAACACCGTATAGAAAATAGATAAAATATTTACAGAAGAGTTTCAAGCAGATTATAAGTGTTTTAGCACAATTTTAAAAAACAAAGTGATATTTTTTTAACTGATCATGATCGAGCTTGATCATTCTTTTAAAAAAATACTGTGAATACAAAACCGGATGTAATAAATCCATTAGAAGCAAAACAAACGATCGATTTCCGAGAGAGATTCTGTCAGAGCACAGAAAGGTTCGTTGCTGATACTGTCGTTTAAGTCTTTCGTTTTGGAAGGCTTCGTGGAAGGAATTTTCAATTAGTTTATAGCAACAATTGTCAACAAATTGATCTTTTATCCTAGTCACTACCCGAAGTTCCTCAATAACATTAATTTATCGTGGATTAAATCACTCAAAGTTGGCAGTATCGAACGAACTAGTCATACCGAGGCTCTCTCACACACACCCAAGTATTAGTCTTTTGATGCCTTAAGTAAAGCTCGAATGTAGATAATAATAGTGCACCGTCGTGTTGTAGAATAATGCCCTTTTAATTCCCATCCACCAAATCGACCATGGTGCAACAGTAGTGTGAGTGCACCTTTTCACAGACTCAGGCCGCATTTTCACACCACCATGCTCCTCACGCTACATGCGCTTCGTTCACTGGTTCTCTGTTGGCCTGTCCGGGTGTGTATGTGGCCCTTTTTTCCCACTGCAACACACCACCGTCATGGTATGCTCCAGGCCAGCGCACTGCCACGCCAATGTCTTATGTTTTGCGCGGCCAGTTTAACCTCCTCCCCCCACCCTTCCAACCCGCGGTGCATTCGTAGTCCGCGGGTACAGGGAGAAAGAAAATTTAGAAAGTGGAGAGAGTTTTATATAATCCACGATGTTGCCGCTGTTCGAAACCTCAAACCGCGATCGGGGGGAGGTTTTTGTGGTATCTTGGTAAACGGAGTGGTAGTTGTTTAGGTCTTGATTTTTGCCCTCCATCTCTCTTTCTCCGATTACCTTTGTTGATATATTTCTTTTTGGGTTTCTTTCAATTACATTTCTTACGTTCCCTGCACACTGAAGAACGGTTCGATCAGCTGTCTTTGTCTACCGTTAGATTCCATTGCTTCTTAACGGAAGTCAGGCACGATTTTCGTTCCGTTACAATTTCTATCAGCCCTGTCCCGATACACTTTCAATCGGGACTGATGGTAGCAGGTGGTTCAACGTGCATTTCGTAGCTAGAAATACTCCCTTATATCTGCGTACATATGATTTTACCCGAAACGATATTCACGGTAAGATCGTTTGCAAATGATCAAACGTACCTTCCCTACGCGTGGCGCAATGTTTCGTTTTCTTTTGTTTGTCGATTGTTTCCAAATTGGTTGATGCGAGACTTTCGCACGCTGCCTGCAACCACGAAAGACTTTGTTACGCCAACATCGTGTTGGGGGCTGATCTGTGGACGGACGCCACACGACCACAACGCTAACGCGGGGATGTATAGCTATATACACAGTGGAAAACACTATCACAGACCAACGATCGGTGGTCGTTAGCAGGAGAGAACCTCGACTGCGTTGCGCTCGATCGTCTTCATCTTCGCTGTCGTGAAAGATCAAAAGTTTCACTTTCGTTTTTCGCTCAGGCTCGCTCTAATTCCATTCACCTCACCTCACCCACTTCTGTCCGGAGGTTTTTGTGTTGTTTGTCCGGCATTGTAAAGCCGTTCGGGAGCTGAACACAATGTTACATTTTCTTTTATGCTTGCGGCGGAAAAAGTACCGATGGAAGGTATGGAACCGCATAAAAACAATCTTCCATTCCAATATTCCAAAATTATTTTAAAAAAACATTTGTGTACCTCCACAATTTTATTGGTGATTCTCTACAATAATTGAAGTAATAATAATTCGGTACAATTTTCATTTGATGAATTTTCTTCACACTTTTATCAGTTCCTCGAGTTCACCGTATAGCAGCTTATTAATCAATATGGAACTAACCAACCCCGTTCCCTTCTGTTATTAGTTCATTTGGATATTGTTATTATGGATTAAATATTAATGAAAAATTCACTAAGCAAATTCTCTCTTCCTTCGCACATTCAATGCTGTTTTTTGATGTACCAATTGTTGGCTAGCAAATAAACGCAATATAGAATGCGTACCACATACAGCTGCAACTGTCTGGTTGTACATGCCACATCTTGGCCGAGTGCGGCCAGCGAGCGGATGACAAAAATAAAATGCTAACGCACTGACGAAACCAACAGGATGACGTCGCTGTCGGTTTGGTAGCGAGAAAGGTGGACATGTGAGAAGACGCAATATTTGTATTGAGGGGAAAAAACATACAAAGGCCAGAAATGTAAAATAATCAACCTTGCACACTAGGGCTTAAAATGTATAACATAAATTGCAACCAAAACAATCGTTTATATGCATTTTCTTTTGCTACATTCCTTTTGAAGCAATTGATTTGCCGGAATGCATCCCTCATTCGCTTTACTAATGATGAATGCGATTTGGAAGATCATTCGCTCGAGCAGTTGCGAATGAAACGTGGCATCTCCCAAAAATTGCATCCCGAACCCGGCGGCGCTGCTTCAGACCGCAGACGGTTTGTTATTGTTTACTATATTAGGAAAAATAGATTTACTCACCGTGCTGTTGCGCCGCGGTACCGTTCTTGTGTTGCACGGTTATTTACTGCTGGCGGCGGCGTTCCCTTTTGGCTATCCCTTTGGTTTTGCGACTAATGCCGGCACAGTCGCTGCTAAATGAGAGATTAATGTGCGGTGCCCTCTTGGGTTGTGTCTTGAATGTTTTCCTCTAGCGCTCGTTTGCACAGCGAACGACGAACATGCCCTTCGCGCACTTCACTACTCCACAGAGTGGAAGCAAAACATGTATGCACGATTCTTCCCAAAGCTTAAAAACACACTGCCACGCACTAACGAGGGAAATGATCACAGAACCATACGTACATAGCTGTCGCAACGCTTCTATCCCGTGCTGGGTGTGCTGGATGATTCGAAGGAAATTACACGAAAGCAGCCGGAAGCAGACACTATTGCAGTTCACTGATAAAGATCACTTGTGTGCGGCGGTTTCAGTCGCCAACTTGACGACGGCAAATTACAATTGATCCCCGTTTCACATCAGGTAGCTTGGCACAGAGCAATAGCCTCTGGGGTTTTGTAGCATTTGTGATCCGATGGCGCTAAACAGGTAACATGCGCGGCCAACGTTAGTACGCACTACGAAACGATACAGTATTGGGAAGGGAAAAAAAACTTTCACAGCAGGTGCAGCAAACTACTAACGAAAACCAACAAATAAACTATGTTTATGCTCACGCAACACTCATATTATTTCTCTCCTCCAAGCATACGATGTTACCGAGAAATTTGTTCTGACATTATGGGGATGAAAAAAGCTAAAACAACAAGTACGATGGCAAAGCGTGGCGAAGAGAAGGCTGTATCATTGCGCGCGATTTGACAGCAGCTTAAATTATTTCCGTTGACGTTTTGGGTGCTCGCTACGCTTGTTGGGAAATGGGAAACGATGAAAATGTAGAATTCTTGTGAAATAAATGGAAAAAATCAACGTCAACGTACAGTAAATAGACGTGCTGTAAAGCCAATCCTCAGAACTCAATATACTTTCCAAAATTTATCATATTAGAAGCTCAAAGCAAGGGGCTCATGCAGGACAACCGAAGCTAGGGGATTTTTTTTTTTTTTAATGCATTCTAACAATTCTATTGGGGAGCAGCTCTTCCTCATCAACTTCAAAATTGTAGTTTCACAAAAAAATCATACGCATTGTGTGAAATGTTTTTGTGTTCTAGCAAACCCTTTGTCACATAGTAGCACAATGTACGCACCTCTCGTTCTGCACGTTTTAGCATGATTCTTGTTATTTTTGTTTTTTTATCCTCTTCCCAGTGCCAGAACAAATCATTCGGGAACATCATATGCTCGTGGGAAAGGAATAACACAAGCATTGCGTGAGCAGAAACATAGTTTATTTGTTGGTTTTCGCCAGCAATTGTTGCACTTTCCTGTCAAAGTTTTGCCGTGCGACGGCAATCTTTCTAGTGGCCACTTGTTATCGGTAAGTGTTTTGGTGATGTTTGTTGAAATTCCAGACGAAGCAGGAAAACAAAAGAACATACTATCGAAATAACTCAATAGATAAACGATATTGGCAAAATTGTGTATGATCCCATCTCTTTACACCATCGCGAGACGGTTCTTATTGCGGTTCATTGGCTTTGGAATGCGTGGCAATGCGTGAGGTACACCATCTACAAGTAAAATATCATTCTTCTCTGCTTGATATGAATGTTATCGCAAAGCATTTCCGCTCTCAGTTTAGTAGTTTAACTAAACTTAAACTAACTACGAAAACAAACGGTGATAAAAATTCGTTAAATGAAGAATAATCATTATAACAGAGATTATGTGTAAAATTGGTATACATCTAATTCTTCAATCTATTTCTGTATTTTACAGACAAAGAAGAATCAACGGAACTGTCTGTGAATCGGGTACAACGTAGATGAAACGGCAGCATCACCAGTCCCTCCCTCTTCAACATAATTCACAATGGCAGGGCCAATAGACACAAGGTAATATTAGTGGCCAGCGTTTCATATTGTTTACATGCACCGTTCCCCCACCATTAGCACGCTGCATATACGCATTATACTGCAATTTACGCAGTAGCATACGCATGTAACGAAACCGCTTCGAATATTGAGAATTAAACATACCAATGTTTTTTCCCCTACAGGAAACGTTCCCGCGAGGAAGAACAGAACGAATTTATGCCCCTGTCAAAGCGCATCAATAATCTACACCTCAACAACAGCCAACACAGTATTGCAGGCGGAGTGCTGCCGGAGCAGATGGCCGCTGGTGCGTCCCAAATGGTCGGACAGATACGGCAGCAGCACGATCACCACCATCATCTACACGGCGGTGCGGCAGGATCTTGTGCAATTAGCATCCACAACAACCATCATCTCCTGGGGGTAATGGGGGGCAGCAGCTCCAACAGTAGTAACAGTAGCAATAGCAATGCGAGCAGTGTCGGCTCGTTTCGAATTCCTGCCAACAGTGGTAGCAATAGCCCAGCGTCGACCATTTCAATCAACGGTGAAATCTTTGGTGACTACTGTCCGGTGCTAAGCGCCGAAGAAAATCCACACTATTTCACCAAAAATAAGGTTCTATACGATCTGTACGTCGAACGGATGAGTCGACTGCAATGAGCACACCGCACCAGGGAGAAGGCGGGCGGATGTTATTACCACTGATTTTCATACATTTAACACTCTCGAACAATCTTCAATTGTGTAATTAATTAGTTTTTAACAAAAACAGTGTATTTGTGGGGGAGATTTGCTATTCGCTTTTGTTGTGTGCTGTAGATGCGGCTCAAAAGGATTCAATGCTACCTTTTTTTTTGTCAGAAGCCAGCCGGATAGCCTTAAAAAAGCGGACAGCGTTTTGAAGCTGATGATTCTAAATAAAATCAAAATCATAAATTATTGAACGTAGATACATTGTACAGTGGAGTCAGACAACATGACGACAGGTTATCATCGATTACACACTTTATTTAGTCATAATGGACGATGTGTGGATTTGCGTTATATGTGGGGTTTGCTGTTTGACGCGATGCTTTTGTCTAGTATACGCTTTTACTAGGGGAGATAGACGCTTATTCAAAACAACTAAAACTCATGGCTCGTTTTCACTGTGCATGAAATACAATAATAGCGTAATAGGGTAGAACAATCACTACAATGCTGCAAAATGATGCGTTTATGAGAGTTCATCATGTCCATAACGATCATACCCCTAACGATCATGTTCCAGTTTCTAACGTTACGGGGGTATGTTTATCCAACGTTTACAATCTAATGGAATATAACAATAGTAATTCTAGAACCCTTGAGTGGCCCCCGTTACGTTTTAGGGTGAACGAATGATCTGCTCATATGCGGCGAAGATGATCGCTCCGACTTCAACCGAGCGCGTTTTCAAGCTGAGCGTAGCGTCGGAACTTCCCGGGGACAGTTTCAGCTCCAGCAGCACCCAAATGTTGTTCGTCAGCTTCAGCGACTGGTACAGCATATCTTGTCCTTCGACGTTGCGTTTCGCAATGGTGAAAATGTTGTTGGCCGTCATTTTGGCCGCCACCGTATCCGCCGTCCCGACAATGCCGTGCAGATTGAACTGGATCTCGTTCGCTGCCGGAATTTCCTTCCAGGTGGTCAGAAAAACGCGCTTGTCAAGCTGTCCATCCTCCACGAACAGTACGTTTCCGTGCACGAGACAGGCGAAGTAGAAAATGTCCACGTTGTTTTTGATTGCAACCTGGAGATTATTCAGCGGTTCCATGCGCTGCACCGGACCGGTAGTCCCAAGCGAAAGCGATGTATCGACGGATTGGGACGGTTGCAGAGGGGCAACCTGTAGCGGAGCGCTTGGCACCAATCCGAAGCTGTTTTTGTTTAGCTGGATGGCAAATCCGGTCATTGCCTGCATCGCCTTGTTGGTGAATGTCATGTCCATGTACACTTGTCCGGCCCGGCGTGAGAATGTTCCCTGAATTTCGAGCCCTTTGCCCTTATCGGCCGGTAGCCAAGTGATTTTCGGAATCTGAATCATGTTGGTGCTGCTTACCGGACCGATACCGAAAATGTCTCCCAACAGTCCGCCCGCCGCTGAACCACCAGCTGCTGCGGTAGCTGGGGCTGTATCGTTCGATGCAGCGGGAGCACCGCCGAGCAGAATGTCTAAACCTCCACCGAGCAGATCCACATTGCTGCTGGCTGGTGCCGGAGCGGCAGGAGCGGCCGGTGCCCCAATGTCCATTGAAAGCAGATCGCCAATCAAAGATTCCTGGTTCGGGATAACGGTGGCCTCCGGGACAGATGTGTTTTCTTCTCCGGCAGCCGATGCTGAACGGTTCGGAAGAGATTTGCGAACACCAGCACCTCGTCCCTCCACGAACGCCGTTGGTGGTTTGTGATAAACGCTAGCCAATGAACTGATGTGACAGATCAGCTCATCCAGGAGGGTTGGTTCCAGCAAATCGGTTTCCTCCGAAATGAGCGGCTTATCCGCTAGTACGACTTCCTTGGCCGCGGCCGGATCCGTTGACAGCAATCGCCAGTAGATGAAGCCACGATCTCGCAGATCCGGATTGTCCGAATCCTGTGTGGCCAGCGAAAGGATATGTTGGACAAGCTCCTGCGTATCGGCAGGACGCTTGAGGAACAGTTTCACCACCGCCGTTAGCAGCTGCAGCTGCACTTGAGCGTTTTCGTCCTGGAAACCCTCCAGAAACCCGTCCAGCAGTTCGTCAGCGTTATCGATACGCTCCGCATACTCACCGATGATCCACACCATCGAAGCACGAGCTTCTGGTTCGTCGAGCGTATCCAAGTTCTCGCACAGCGTGCTGATGATGCTCTCGTACTTGTTGGGATACTTGCGGAAAATGTCCTTTATCACCACGATCGCTTCCTGCACGACGTAATTCACCTTCGTCTGGATGAGATCGAGCAGCGTAGACACGCAACGTTCCGCTGACGGTTCCACCTTGATCGCGCATCGTCCGATCGCTCGTACGGCTTTGCGCACGAAATCAACATCCACCTCCGTGGCGTATTCCTTCAGTTCGCTCAACACTTGCGCAATGTTGCTTTGATTCGCCAAACGGATCATAATGTCCAGCTTTTCCAGCTTCACGTAGATGGGATCGTTATACTTCACGAAGAACACCTTCATCTCGTGCTTGAGAATGTCGGGACGCTTCTGTACGATCAGATTAATGTTCCTCAGTGCTACGTACTGTACCTCCGGTTCTGAGCTGAGCAGTGTCACCAAAGGCGGGGCAAGCTTTTTTGTTAACATCGAACAGAAGTCGCCATCACCGGCCAAAATCTCCAACAGCTTCATTAGCACCTTTATGGCGCTCAGCACTACAGCCGCATTCGCGTGCGCCAAACGAGGCGTAATACGCTCACAGATCGATTGCGCCTCGCGTTCATCCTTGGGTGTGTAGTTCGCCAGCGAATCCAGTATAAATACCTGTCCCCATTCGGTACACTCGTTGAGCGCCGTCAAAAGCTTGTTGATGGTGGCGGAATTCATCTCCACCAATGGTTGTCCACTAGCGCTAGCTTCGTTAATTTCGCTCAACGCAGCAACGGCATTCGCCACCACCATCGGGTTCGAATCGGACAGCAGATCCTTCAGCTGATCGAGAAATCCTTGATCTTCCACCTACCGGGAAGAGTGTAACGTCAGTATTTGAAAGTGAGAGGTGAAATGAAATCGTTTGCCTTACCATCGAGCTGGAGATGTCGTACAACTTGGCCACACATACTGCAGCAGTCTTCCGTACGTAGGGATCTTCATCTTTCAGACACTTGCGCAGTGGTTCACATAGATACTCCGTGATCTTATCCACCCGGATGCAGCCCATCGTGCGTACGGCCAACGCACGGATCAGTGGATTCGTGTCCTCACAATCCTGCGTGAGACGAGCAACGTTAATTATTGTCTGTCGGTATATCTAGCGGTGTTGGCGTTCGATTGAATGGTGCACACGACCGGCAACCATTATCAGAAACGAAAATGTTCTAACAAATGAAAACAACTAGAAGCACTCTTGATAAAACCGAAAAAAAACATAATCACAATGGACCACTAATGAAATCTGTCCATACTTATATATACAAATTTCAACCGGAACGGAATAAAACTTAACTGATCATAAACTTCAAACGAAATCACAATTTGCGTTTAATGCAGCGTCATGTGTAAAAGGAGAGGCTGATACAACGAAAAGAAAATGAAAAACGCATTTCTGTAAATCATTTAATGCATGAAATGGTTTGGAGAAAGCATCTTCATATTGGAAAAGCATTGTATTTTTTATAAGACGAAGCTTAAAATTTGAATCAAAAAAGTAATAACCAATGCTTGGGTAAAGTGTAAGTGTCCACAAATCAAACACGTTCCGAATGGGATTGCTAATTGCACAAGCGTCAATCGCTTCGCCATTATTTGCGGGGAAAGTGCGCTTAAGCAAAAACGGATTTAAGAAAACAAATGTTGCATGTATTTGCTAACGATAACCATAATGGAGAATAATGCACAAAACCATAAGCAACACATACAGTCGATGCATGTCCCCTAGATGGACGGTATACTACTTTCGGCAAAGAAAGGTTGGCTAATAAACATTGACTAACATTTTGTGCTAACAATGTGCAACAACTAGCTTCTAAGATCTATCTAAAACGGGTTTGCTCATAACTATGGTCAACTACACGAACAAATGACACATAAACAACAAGAAAACAACTGAATCGAATAAATTGTTTCAAAATCATACAAAGAGTTGAGGAACATTCCAACACTTGTTTGGAACAGAACGGGAAAGAAAGGGATAGAACTGAACGAAAAACACAAAACGATGCAACTGATAAAGTCAACACAGATCATCAACCAAAACAAAAAACAAAACAAAAAACAACGTGTTGTAAACCAAAATGGCAAACGACCGAAAGGGTAATGAATAATAAGAAATTGTTAGCTAAAAACTCAATTGGCAAAATTTTTCATTATTTGATTACCTTAACGAGTTGAGAATGTGGCAAATCCTTACATAGTTTTTTTTTCAACAATGTTATCAACAAATACATAGATTTTATATTTTTATTTGATTCAGTTTTATCTCAGCATGGTTAGTAGGTTTCGAACGGTTCATATTAGAATATATATGTATATAGGTAACGCAAAAGTTCATTGAACAGATGTGTAAAGTTACGATTCGAAAGGAGAGGAGCGATGGCATTAGCAATTGGTGGAAGATAAAAAACAAGACAGAAAAAGAAAGATACCAAGTTTAGTTCTATGAGCGTGTAATTATTCGTTGGAGTATGTAAAGAGAAAAATTCGAGTGAAACAGTCATAAGAAGCATGTAGAGAAATTGTGTGAAACATTGGTGTGAACATATCAATTCGTATGGTAGGATGAATAACAATGGTTCTAAGCGCAGCAAATGATCGAAAGTCTAAACAATAACAATCCAAGATGGGAAAGATAAGCACAGGCGGAATTGAAAAGTACACATACAAAATCATTATCGAATACGTAAGAGAGTGCAAAGATGATAAATGTAACGCAAGAGAATCGAAACAAAAACCTCTCCTTTTTAACGGGGTAGATATGATAAGTTCGTTTAAGAGACAATCGAAGCCAAATGGTACAAGACCGTATGATAATGCTTGGGAACTGCATTAGTGATTCATTAACTTGCTCCCTTTGTTGCAATCCAATAATCCGCACATCACCGGTTATCAGCAAAGTTTTATCTTATGGGAGGGGGTGGGCGATCTTAAGATAGCCAGCACCCTACAAAAACAGGGAAGCGAATGGGAGCGTGCGTACCGCGTGCGATAAACCTAGTACATGCCCTTCTTCTAGCGCCACAGCGTTCGTAAACGCGTTGGCTTTGAATCAAATTTGGCAAATATCTCCAACAAAAATAGACAATTTCCCAACAATATGAATATGGTGAAACAATCCACCACTAATGTTACAGTTTCGTTTGTCATAAGTTTGAATCATTTTTTTGCGAAGGAAACACGCTGGAACTTTGCCAGCTACTTAGTAGCACATGAGGAACTTTGCTTTATCGAAAAAGTAGATGAAATAATAGCTTTTAGCAAGAAGGATGGAACTTTTTGAGTAGCTAACCAACTTAAGAATTATAGCAGAATACCAACAAAATCTTTTAATGATCGATTGATACACGATATATGAAACAGACGAGAAAAGAGATCGATTTGAGCAAAGAATTTCGAGAACGTTACGTTGATTAACAAATACTTACCTTAACGAACGTGTTGACGGCCATGATGGCCATATCGGGCTGCGACTTGGCATAGTTCATCAGATACAGATAGACCAGCTTCTTCAACTCCAAGTTGTCGGTTTGCATGCAGTTCACAACGTCGGGAAACAGGGCCGATACATCTTTCCCTACAGTCATGCTGGCAATGACCTTAAATTAAAGAACACAGCACAGAACGCAAGCGTTATTAATTGCTGCTCCAATGGGTGCTCGGTTCCCCTCCCCCGACCATACGCTGTACCTTCTTGACTGCTTCCTTTTTCTTCTCCTTCTTGTCATTGTTGAGCTCGGATTTGAGTTCGAAGATTTCACCCTTCTTCGTGGTGGTAAAGTATTTCGAGTCCGTCATTTTGGGCGAATCAAATATGCGAAGTCTGTCGAAAGGGAGGCGAAAACAAACAAAAAGTTTGAACATAAACTGCCATGTGACGTTATTCCGCGCTTCGATCGAACTGTGGCACGGTCGCATTACTGAATTGGGGCGATGGGAATCATGCTAATGTTTGGATGTATCCTATTGCTTCACAGAACGATTCCCGCCTTCTACTGT
Organism: Anopheles minimus; assembly: GCA_000349025.1. Taxonomy (NCBI): domain Eukaryota; kingdom Metazoa; phylum Arthropoda; class Insecta; order Diptera; family Culicidae; genus Anopheles; species Anopheles minimus. The sequence continues at coordinate 1,012,889 of KB663610.1, forward strand.
TGCTGCTGCTGCTTCTGTATCAATGAAACTGAGCACATTCACTGCACTGACCCACTGTGCCGTCTAAGCAGTCCGAGCCCAAAACAGCGACTGTTTGTTGATGACTGGTTGGCTGCTGTGGGAACATTTCGTTCGCTGCTTGTTTCTCAGCAACGCACAGACGTATGGGGGAGCCTTGTTTGCTCCGTTTACCCTTTGCGCGCGTTTATCACCTCAAGAGGGTGTCAAACGACTGCTACAATTATAGCAGGGGCGGCTTTCGCACTCTCTGCGCTTCGGGATAAAATACACCTCGAAGTGTGCAATAATTGTTCAGTGTTCTACTGCTCAGGCAAATGATTCATTTGCTGCTGCAATAACAGAAAACATATAAATACGTGCAGGGAGCGCCCTCCATATCCACCAAATGAGTGTTGTGAGGCGAAGGGAAAGCGGTAACGAGTTGTGTCGTCATCATGCCCAACGGCTCCCTCTTCGTCATTCCCTACTAGTGATGATGTGTGGTAGGAGGAAATCATCTTGCGCCCATTGCGCCCGTATTTGTCGTCGGACGCGTAATCAACATCTCCAAACACGATGAGCGATGTTGAATGAAAAATGACGGAAACCCCCGTCGTTTAGCTCTCCGCATATCCACTTGCTTAAATAGCATGGCGCATATCTATTCATTGGCACTCTCTCACTGATAAAACCAGCGGGGACTCCATATCACCGGAACAGCGACTTGCGTGGACACGAGTAGTGCAGAAGCGAAAAATCGATTCTCCTCCCGGAACACCGATTCAAGGATTCTTCACACAGTATTTAGATAAGATAAACGCGTGGCTATGTACCTTTGCTGTATGTAGAACGCCTAATGCCCGTGTACTTTGCAGTTTTTTCACTAATACGAGCTAGTAGATAAAAGTAAATTGATTTTAATCCGAAAAATACGCCTATTTTCTTGATTTTCACCCACTTCTACACGAATACAGTTTTTTCTTCTAATGAACTGTCAAACCTACATTACTTCGGCAAAACACACTTCGGCTATCTTCGGCTGAAACGTCTGAATTCTGACAGCAGACGACATGGGCATTCGTTCGATGCAGGGCTCGACGCGAAAAATGTATGGATCAGATAAAATTAACAAACAATTCATTTCTTTTTCAACCTAGCAATGGAAAGCGGCAAAGAAGTAAGTTAATATCATTTTCTGAGACGAAAATTCAACATCAACTTAAATAAATTTCATAAGATCGAAGATGTAGATTACTATGTATTTAAGTGTTGTTTTCTCAATCACTGTTTTTATTAGTCACACACTAGTATAGTTAAAAATGTCGCAATGTTGCGAAGCAATAAATATTCATGTTCAAAACCAACCGTATGCCATATGATTAAAAGGTTTTGTAAAAAAAAAACAACACTGATGATAGTGTACGAGAGAATTAAATAGTCTTTGGAACGTGTGGATGAAAAGTGCAATGAGCGGTGAAGCTTTTGTTAATCCACACAACAATGAGCTTTCCCAAATTTCTCTGCACGTTATGAAAGCTTGAATGAACTCTCATTTTCCCGATCTCTCGCTCATCCTTTTCTGTCACGCGTTGTACTTTACTTCTCGCTCGTTCCTTTTCACGTGCAGGACCTCACAGTTGTCGCTCTGAGCGGGCGGATAAAAGCGAAAGCAAAAGCCCACTCAGTGTTTTCCGCGACAATTTTCCATGTCCGCGTCGTGTCGCGCAAAGGTAAAGTTTCAATAGAACTAGACGCATGGTTAGTGGACGTCGTCGTTCGTGGTGCGATTTGATTTTTCCCCCAAAAATTTGGTGCTCTGTTCCACCGTTAGCAGTGTTTCACCAATTCTCGTGTCTTCCCTCTGGAAACCGGAAGCTGGGATGCTAGCGACACGTTGGGTTGCATGAACGTTGGTGTAATTTCGAGTGATATAACAACAGGTTTGAAGATCCGACATCAAACGAAACAGCCAATAGTCAGTTCTTTTGTTCACTAAACAATCGTTAACGCGTCCTTGCCCTTGTCCTAACCAGCGAGTCCCCTAATCATGTTGTATTATGGATTTCTTTCTTCTAGGCCTGTCTGTCTGTGTCTGTCGGTAATGTAAAGTGTGAATGAATCGCAGAGCAAATTCTATGGCATGTTGGACTTGCCCGTGAGGTGTAAAAATTTTTCTTCAAAATTAGATCCAATACCACTCCCGCAACGGTGAAAAGTGAAAAGCGAATGCAGATGTGCGCGTGTATGTGTGTTGTTTTACAGAACGTAGAATAAGTGAATGGTGACGAAATGTACGGGGATGTAGAAAGTTGTGAATAAAGGGAAAGTGCGTTGCGGAATGAATGCGCGACATCGACACGATTTTCATCAAAGGAAAGCGTGAGCAAAGCAAAGCAAGGAGGAAAAAGAAACAAATAAAAGCGAAAACGATATTCTCCTCCCCCCGAGTGCGCGTGGGTGCGTGCGATCCAAATCCGAGCAGCCGAACCCTAACGCCGACGAGGACATCGGCGTGGAAACCGTGTGTCCGTGTTAGTGTGTGCGAGAGTGATTTTTTTTCTTTTCAGAAGCTATCAAAAGGCTGTTGCTGAAAGCGAACCGAACGTGTAAGTAGAATGCGTGTCCAGAGAAAGTAGGAAAAGCGTTAGAAAGGGAACGAACGACACAAAGCTAGAAGAGAGAGAGAGAGAACAAATACAAAGGAAATGGCAACAAAGAGAGAGGGGAATAGAAAAGAAAAGCTCCTATGAAAAAAATTTTTTCCGACTGGCAGCACCCTGTTGGGACAGTAATGGAAAGTGCGCGAGAAAGAGATGCACACCGTCCATTTCCATAACATCAAATGGATTGATGAGAACTGGGAAGGTAAGATGAGAGGTGGGGGGACTGTTTCAATGTGTGGAAAAGAATGGAAAATGTTCATGCGTATGGATATTGAAATTTGAAGCTTTCTTTTGATCCATTGAAAAAAGATACGAGGAATTGCGCTGCCCGCATACGCCTGGCTGCGGTTAAAAGATGTGTCTGGCGTTGTTTGGAACGTCTTAAAGCGCAAGCACACGCGTGGAAATGCGTGTGGGATGCGATGGTAAGCATGGAGGAAGCTTCACGCTTCACTGAAGCACAATTTGCAACCGCATTCAGGGGCAGCTGAGTAAACAAAGCTGGTGAAATGATGTTTATAGACAAAACACATTTTCCCCTGGCAAGAAAAGCAAATCCTTTTAGAATATTACTTCGGACAAATGGATTTCATGGAATGTGGAATGGAATGTCCGGAAGTTATTACTGCTGCTCCAAAGCGAGAGCATTTATAATGAGGGAGTAAATAGCTTTGTAAAGATGCAAGAGCAGTGTCGATTATTTCAATCGACAAAATGGAATAATCACTATCCAGTAAAAGCTCGTATCCTTGTGCACATTTCGGACACGCGTTCATTTATCAAGAGCAACAGTGACGGTTGCCAGAGCAACTTCCTTTGTGGCCGACACCTATGCTCACGTGCACGTGTCGTATGCGCAACAGAGCAAGGGACAGATTACGTCATCGTTCTCGTGCGCGGGCGGAACAGGATGCTTGTTCTTTCCTTGTTTGCTTCCTCTGTTTAACCTCGAGAACGAACAACTCCTCGTCCTTGCCAACCACCAACGCACCATGGGGTGACGACACCACGGCACAGAACTTGAATGATAAAACGCGACCCCCATCCGATCAATTTCTACCACCGAAAACGACGGGCGACGGCGATGACAATCGAGCCGGCGTCGCCAAGAACAGCCGAGAGACAGCGCAGACACATTTGAGGTTTTTTGTTTGTTATGCCCGAAATCGCAGGCTGGGCGGCACTTTCTTATCAAAAATACACCCGCTCCATTTGTGCGGAAGGATGTGTCCGGAACGGCTGCCCACACAGACAGGATATCCATAAAAAAGGTCCGATTATCCTTAATGCACTTTTTGACACAGAGGGCGGTATAATGTGTTCCGTTTCGTCATCCCACGTACGAGCACAGTTTCCGTGAAGTATACTACGAATTGCAAATCAAATTTAACCGAGGAAGCTTGAACACATCCTAGATTTTTCTTAAGGACCATTGTGCCAAACGGCAGGGAAGAGGGGAAGTTCGGGAATTGGGAATCTTATCCAATCTGTCGATTTTGACATTGCATACCGACGTGTAGTGCAGCAGCTGCACACTTCAGCTTCCAGTATCCGGAACGTGTTACCGGCTTATATTATCAGTACGAGCAGGTGCAGACGCAAAGGCAATCAAATTTGGTGTTCTTTTTTGGGAGTTTCCTCGTCGAATTTCGTACTTTCAATGCAGGATAAGGATGGATGTGCGTTTGGAGCATTGTCTACCGTTGTTTGGCTTCGTCGAAAAGCTGCTTTTAAGAATTATAAGCAAAATTATAAGCAAAGCCCGAGTAGCAGCTTCAAGTAGAAAATCCAATAAGATGAAATTCGTGTTTAAACATTAAACGCTTTCTCTTGTTCGCTTTTACAACCTACTTCAACAATGGATTGTTGGGCTTCATGATGGTACTTTTGTGTCGCCATAATGTTTTATGCATTCTTTTACAGTCGGTACGAGTGCGGTGTGGCCGATGAAGCTGTTAACGATTTTCCTTCTCGTCTCGATCCATACTTTAGTTTTCAATGGATAAGATAAGCAGCAGCATCCGCCTGTGCATTCCATTTTTATGCCTTTGCTTTCTTTTTACACGGATGGGTAAACAATTCACACAATATCTCTTACTCCCTTGCTGAAGGAATTCAAGGAATAATTTTCCTTCCGCTCTTGCTAGCCACCAGAAATGGTTCGCCCCGGAATGATTGGAAACTGGCTATGACTTGGGCATGCATTTGTCTCTGTGAATTCAGCTGGAAAATGAAAAATGCACAATACCAGGATACCCCGGTGAAGGTCTAGAGCTAGAGAAGCGTAGAGTATCTGTGAAACAGTGATTATTTGAACAGTCCTTCTCGCATAACAAACGTTGGAAAACTTATCGTTCGACGGATTTTTATAGATCTGATTTACTACAACAATATTTAATACAGATTATGAGGAATAGGGCACTTCAACGCCTCTTCGTTCATCCTTCGAATTATTTCAAACGATGGACCTAAGCCGGATGCAATTTATAAGAGGGAAATTGAATAAAACCATTTAGACATATTTCCTGTTCACCGATTCTAATTAACTGGATCAGCTGTCTTGCAGTGATGGATAGCCTTCGGACAAGAGTACCGTTTATTGAGGACCAAATCACGTAAAGTATAAAGTATTCATGAATGTTTGGGGTCACCATTTCAATCCTCAATACTACATTTTCTTCATGTGGGGCCCCAAGGAAGTGATGAGGGCCCCATCAAGCATTTGCAAGCTGAACGAAAATTGAGGTTCGACGGCAGAGGCCAGGAGATATAAGAAGGAGGTCTGCAAACAGTGACGTCCTACATGGGATCCAAATGTAGAATAAGTTGAGCTGAGGTTCAGATCCATTTATTTCTTTTATTAGACTTAGACTAACCATTAATACTACTTGGTTGGATAGTCAGCCCCTATTGTGGGGGAACGAATCGAATGGAATTCGATTCCCAGTTCTACAGTGTGCGGCTATCGCCTCGGTCACCGGATCGTCCCAATAAGCATGAAACCTTCTGAATGTTATTATTAGAAATACATGAAAGTACATTATAAGCTGGCGTTAACGCAATTCTATCATACAATTGAAAGTGCGAAAATAGGAAACAACTTTGTCGCTTCAATTATGGCAACACTTTTTGTTCGTTAGCTCAACTGTTCAAGTGTCCTCTCGACATTCACTAGTCTCCTCTTACTCGGTGCGTGATAGATTCCGATGTCAAAACTGTTTGAAGAGTGTGCGTGCATTTTACACAAGGTTAAAGATTTGTCATTCGTATTCCATTTTTTGTTTTGTTTTCGCCTTCCTCCATTCGTGGGCCATTTCTTGTGGTTTGGGTGCTGCCAAGCCGTGGAAGGAAAACCAACACCACTTGAGTTGAGGATGTGGTTTTCCATGGTGAATCTTCCCGGAACGGATGATAAATAGTGTCCATCCGCACCGACACGTTCCATCGGTGTCGTCCGGATGAGTGTTTTTCTTTTATTTTGACACCGACAGTACACAGCAACAGCCTTATGAGATGTGATGTTTCTAGTGGTGAACTTTTGGGGAGTCTCCCAAACGCCCGAAGAAACATGGTTTGGCTCTTTCCGTACGACGATGTGAACCTTTTCCGGTACATTTTTTGTTGTGATGTGACTTGTTTACCACCCCACGCTACTGACACGCACCATCAAACGAAGATCGACCGTATATTGGGGAGTAGTAGAAGAAAAAAACCAAAATTCCCCTCCTCAAAACGGACAGGACAGTAGCAGTAGTTTGTGTCCTGGTAGGGTCGGTTAAGCAAATAGCATAAAACAAAGTGTACCACAATATACAAAAAAGTAGATAGCAAGCATCTGTAAAATACTTTCCGGTCCGTGGTTGCCCAAATGACTAATGGCGACTGCTTTCGGTTCCGCAGCAGCTGGCGAGTCCATTTTGATCGCTCAGTAAATGGTGGACGCTTAAACACTCGGTATCCATTTCACCAATGTTTGTGTGTGTACGATTTTCGATTAAACCGTTTTTGGGGGAAGGTGTGAAGCCAGCCAAGGAAGAAGGAAGGTGTCGCAAAACATTTTTCAAACTCGTCGCAACTGGTCAGCAGCAGCGACCCTAAATCAAATGGATGAAACGATCGTAAAATTCCCATCACTTTTGTTGGCAGTAGCTATTTTAGCTCAGGAAAATACTGCTTCTATATGGCACACATTATATGGCCCGGTAACATGGCAGAAAGCATTCAAACGCCCACCTCTTCCATCCGTTTTATCCTTTCTAATTTGTTTTTTCACTCTAGCGGGACCGCACTGGATGGAGGTGTTTGGGGAACGGCTTTGGATAAGCTCAACCTTGGGTGAAGTTTTTTTTTTTGCTGTACGTCTGACCTTTTTCTCTAATCGAATATTGCCATGCGGTGTGGTTGTGGTTAGGAGAGTTTGTAGTTGAGATTTTTAGCGCTCTAAAACCCAACCGTACCTGCTTTCACCGGTTGGCAAAAGCAATCAAAGTGGACAGATTTTGCCAACCAGTCTGCAGGCAAAAGGATGATGAGGATTCTGTTTATGCCAATGGAATCGATCGAGCGGGCGCCATAGACGGCACAAGCAGTTCGTATCAAAAATCGTAAAACGAATCATTATTGATTCCCGGAAAGGCCGCTGTCGGTTACGAGGGGCAACCAGTTGCTTCACCAGTTGCCGGCTATCGGCGAATGAAGCCATCAATGGGAATATATTGGCAATGAATGCGTTTTTCGAAGGTTTCGTGTTTGCATCGCTAGCACTAGATATTATTGTATTTAGATGCCGAATCTCCAATCCATCGCAATTTGTCCATCGCAACCAGCCTGCCGCCATTATTCATCATCCTGCCACCAGCAGTGTGGCCGCAGGTGGATTAAATTATTTTTTATTAATTTATCGCTCGATGTATCGTTTCACACATTCTCCCCTTCGGTAAATTGGCCCCGAAATTGGCTCCGGAATCGATACGATCAATTCCGACGACTCGCGAAACGACAGCCGTGGGTCACGAAATGAGCGATAATTAAATCGACATTATTTCCCCAAAACCACAACACAAGGGCCGGAACGGAACAGCAGGAGAGACGGGGCAGTTTACGCGTTGTTGCTGTTGCTTCCGTTTGTCTCATATTGAACGCATTATCGTGCGACCCATCCTCACGCCCTTCCCTCCTTCAAACAGTCGACCGAGCAAACATACAGGTTGCGGTTGAAAGGCCACAGCTTTCGTATTTGCCTGGAACGAAATAATGTAATAAAGGTCCTGTACCATGTTGAGGGCTCCGGAAGAAGCAATCGGCGAAACGCATATGATGGAGCACACCCGGTTGTTGGTGGGTGGGCACGCTTACGATAATACTGTATTACATTGATGGACTAAATTATTTATTACGCGCTCAGCCACAGTGATGAATATAGTGGATCGAACGGTCGTCGACATCGGTTGGGGCATGATTTTTGTTGACCATCAGGACGGGGAAAAGGTTACCCATTGTTTTCACAGCAAAAGAGGGAGATGGGAAGCAGAGCAATAAATGCACTACAAACATTCAATCAAGTAAGTGTTAAGTGCGACCCGCAGGGAAAAGAACCCTACAGCACGCTACATAAATAAAAATCGGGTTAAAAAACCCACAAACCACCTCGCACAGCACAGAATATAAAAACGCCAAGTGATTGCGCACAAATTGAATTGATTTTAATCCATGTCATAGCTGGGATGCTTTACAAAAATTAAAAACAATTGATTCAAGTGTTTTTTTGTCGAAGCACTTAAAAATAATCGGCTCAAAAAACGGTTGCTGCTTGATTCAATTTTGTCAACATTGTGGGCCAAGTGTCCTTATGGTCGTTAAATTGTTTACGCTTTCGTCGTCTTAAAGGCACATAAACGTAGCAAACATCACATAAATCTAGCATAAACTGTTACCGCGGCCAACCGACGGCGACTTTTTGTCATGTTTATTTCACTTCCGGCGTTTCTACTCACAAACACAAGACGGGTGCTTTTACTGTGTTTTATCCCATTTTTAGTGGTCGATTTTTAAAAGCAAAACAAAAACACGGAGAGAACACGTCAGAAAATATGCTCATATCAACATTTTGCCAATCCTTTCGCACGATCAGCTGATCGAAAAAAGCACATGCCTGTGGAAGAAAGTGTGCTCCTTTCCATTGAGAGACATCCTTTTGAGCGCTACTCTTTACAAACAAGCCTGTAAAAAAAGCATATTTCTGTTCTGCTTTTGTCGCTGGAGGCACTCTTTCAAAGCTCGTTACCAAAGTCACCATCAAATGTAGAACCGACAGTGGTGGGGGGAGACTTTCCACCTTTGGGCTTTCATGGCAGTTCACCGAAATGGAGGCGCCTGGTCGAGATGACATTAAATTATATCGCCCTTGCCAGTCCACGGCCAGCACAATAAAGTGCTGTGATGCAATAAATTTTGCCCAACCATTTATCATTCACATGCAAACCGCTCCGATTTCCGCGGCCACGGTCGAGGGAAAACCAGTCTCGGCTCAGTTTTTCCGGCGAATAATACAAAAATCATTTCAGGGATCGTTGAGGGCGGAAATTGAACTGTAAACACTCATTTCCGACGAATGGCACAATGGATACTGCCAAACGGAGGGGACAAGGGAGTAGAGTAACCTTTCGCATGGTATGCACGAAAATTGGAAACCAATAATAGCGATAGAGTATGTCTTCCTGCTCATTACGAGCAATTAGGCTATCAGCAAGGCTTACCCAACGGCGGGTAACCAGCGCTTTTCCAATCAACACACGCGCTCAATAAATAATTGGTTTGTTTGTAGCTTACGAGCAGGATACCTTACACATTCGTTTGCGTTCGCGAGTAATTAGAGAGCTTTAGAAAAAGCACGTTAACGTACTGCACGGTAAGTGGTACAGGTAGCTAATCGAACGTGACAGCAAGACAAATGAAAGCTTTACCGCGTAAGCTTGTTTTTAATATTAATTGCCATCAAAAGGAAAGCGAGAGTATGGCTCTGGCTGCAGAGTGGCAAGGATCTTAACATACCGGTCTACCGCTACTATCAATCCGGGGTGTCTTTTTATCTGTGATAAAGATCTTAAGTTCTTATGTATCGTTCACGATGCCACACGGGTTTGTTCTTGTGGTTTGGTTCTTCGCGCTTATTAAAAATGTATTTGCACGTCTACCTTTACAACGGTACATTTCCAGCATGAACCTTTTGCCGCTGTAATGCAGAAAGTTACGAAGAAAAGAAAATCAAATTCCACTTCACCCAGTGCGGGCAGCTGTTATCATAATCATTATCAGCATCATCGTCACCATCGTGAATAGGGCACAGTGTTTACCGTGGGGGCTGTGTCTTGCGTTGTGACTGGCTTAAAATGGTTATGATTGTGCAAACAGTAGCAGCAATGGTATTAAAGCATCTTACAAAAGGATTCCATTACCTTCCCGCAGTCGTTCGCTGGAAATGTAGAACCTGTGAAGGCGAGGCTGATGGGCAAAAGACTATGACGGAAACGGACAAAAACACAGTGGAATTAAAAAGGGGGACTTTCGGGAACCCTTCCACTATCTTACTGAGTTCTATGTACATTGTGGGGACTTTCAGTCCCCGTGTTCGGAGCGTCGACTGTAGGGCGAGACTTATTGAAGTAATTAGCAATCAATCTTCTTTTATCACCGTGTAGTGAATGAGGTGAACTGTAGAGGTAGGCTGGCACCAGACACCAGAGACGGTCCTAAGGCAACATTATTTCCCATTTGCTCGACGAACAAAGCAGAATGGAAATTTCAAAGCAATTCAAAGCCCTACCACAACTTCCAATGGCAGAAGTCATTTTTTCCCCCCCACTGGACCATGCCAGAGCTTCACAACATGACATGTCCTTGCGCTACTGGTACAAACGATATGCTAAATGGCATTCCCTGTCGCTCGCAACAAGTTTTAATGTGCTCCCAATGCCAAGGGGCTCGGAAACCAACCCAATCCTGGGTCTGGGGTGTAAATGGATCGAACAAACATCGGCTCGAGGGGAAAGAAAAAGGTAAACACAGAAGAGCTTACAGAGCAACTTGCAGTCGAGTAAACATACAGTCATTAGATTCGAACGCAATAATACCATTTCCGTTTGACCGTAGTTGCGTAGTTGCTGCAACGCAATAGTGATGGGCAATGGGATATTAGAGTTTTGGATCCCGAACCGGAATAATCCGGGTTCAATCGCAAATGGTGGATCTTCTGGATCCCGAATCCGGATTTGGCACGATTAGAATCCCAGATTGGGATCTGATACAAGAATCGGGATTTGGATCTCTCGGGATACGGGTTGGGATCAACGTTTATGCGATGTTTGAAGGTAGAATAATTTATTTTTATTTATTGACATATTTTTCATGAGGCTAGATGGCTTCGGGCCATCATAAAGCTAGATGCACTGCCCCTAGATGGGCGCACGCAAAACTGATTATCCTTTTGCGAGCAAATACAAGTAACAGAAGCCAGAAATGGATGGCAAAGAGATCTCGAGGTTGTAGTGCCATAGAATACATTTCCTATTTAATTATTGTAATCTACTTTTTTCGTGTCGGGTTCTTTTCCTCAAATTTCTGATAAATATGTTGAGTTGAACGAAAATTAAAGAATTTTAAAAGGATATATTTTATATTTTGTTATAAAATCGATCGATCCTCACATGGGTTAAGATATTCCCATCACTACATCGCAAGCTACTAGGAAGGACTCTTTGGATTGATTATTTTCATTATTTTCTCCATACGCTCGGTTCAACGACGTAGTTGATTTATGTTGCAATAAACGATGTGTAAGGTAGATTAATAATATTTTATTCACAACACCACATCCAACACCAACATCTACACCGATTCCGGCGCAGTACGGAAATTAATTTACTACCAGATTTATGTTTATCGAACATGAAGCATTATCACTCTTCAGGCATAGCAAAAATCTGGCATGATAAGGAAAAGGATCGTTTATATAACAAATTATCTGCGTGTATACAAATTCAAATGTGGAAAAAGCAACTTTGGCAGACAAAACAAAAATTGGAACTCGATTGAATGGGGTCACCAATCAAAAAGTTGCCATCCAACTGATAGTCTGATCCCACGTGACATCGTGGAATCTGTTCGAGTCGATGGCGGAAAAGCGAGACACTAAACACTGCCCCCCAAACCAACGGACACGTTGATAAAACTCCGTTTCAACTGGTGCAGTGAGGCACAACTATCGCTTCATTCCTCTCATTACAGTTGCCGTTTTCAGTCGTTGGTTTCCCCATCCGACATCCACCCACCGGCATACTTCAATCGCGTACGGCACTCCGGAACAGCAAGTACCGGGACTTTGGTCGTAAAGAAATCCTCCCGAGAGCGTTTATTTTTTATGGGCAAATAGAAAAAGTTAGCTTTTGTTTGTTTCGTGGGTAGGGCGAACACTTTTCCGGACCATGTTCGGATGGTCAGCTCACTGCTACCGGGCGTGTGGGAAAAACCGGGGTGTAACGGAAACAAACACACACACATTTATCCATAGGTAGAACAGGTGGAACGGACAGAAAAATCTTATTTTCGCTCCCACTACCAGTATATAGCTGCTATTACAAATGGAAATCTTTCCCGTGCATAAACGGGTGGAATGGGTTGGAAGCTGGGGTTGGATTTGGTTATGGTGATTTTTGTTTTATTATTCTGTGCTTCATCCTGTGCTGCCTGTATAATAGAGTTTTCATTATTGCTTTTGACTCTTCTCCTTTTGCCGTGGAGTTATGTTCCACTTCCAATATATCTCTCACTGCCTGTTAGCCATTCCATGCTGTTATGGTTTTGGGGGAAAACTTTCCGTAATACTGTCGCAATATCGTGCACAAAACGACTGACAAGGGAAGCAGAATGAACCAACCCGAAATAGGATTTTTACATTTCGCAAAATAATGTACCGAGTTTCCAGAGATCGAAGATGCAAATGAAGCGTCGCAATCTATTTGCTATTCACGGTACGATTGCACAAAAAGTGCATAGTGTGGCGTGAAATGTATTCCAGAGGAAAAAAAGACCCATGCCGAGCTCCAAAGGCAACACGTGGGTTTGTACGATCGATGGTTCATTTCGATTGGAAATGGAGAGCAACTTGTTGTAAAGAAGAGAAAAAAAACAGAACGGATGCATCCTTCACTACCGTTGCACAAAGTTCCGTGAAAATTATCGTCCTACGGACGACGAACCTTGTGGCATAAATTTGTACATAATTCCTACGCTCCCAACACGAAAGCCATGCTTCCATGGTAGAAGGTGTGTGTTTGGGACGGTCATAATTAATACCTCACGGTGTTCATTTTTTTTTTGTGCTGCCGTCGCAAATAATTGCCCCCATTCAATCATGGTGAAATATGTTTGAAATTACACGTCACTTGTTTTCGACGAGAGAACCCGTCGTTACTTGCACCGGGATGGCAAGGATCTGGGACGTCTTGATGAGTACCTCAAATTAAAGCTGGATCAATAAAAGCACCTGAAATGGTTCCTGCACCCCACAGGTGTACTTCTGCATTTGTGGCCCTCCTCTAGGTCCGTGTCCTCCCCTTGCATTCATTCCAGCGCAAGGGGCAAAGTAAAATTGTGGCCAGCTAAATTGAAATTACATTTTAAATTGCCATAAAATTCTCTTATCTCATTTCTGTTCCGAGTGCACGCGACCCACCGGTGAGTGGGTTGTGGTAATTTTATTTAAGAATGCATTTTATCGCATTCGAGACTCCACTGCACTCCGGTCCATGGTCAGAAAGATAATCGGCCGTTTGTGGTGAAGCGATACTACCATTTGTTCCGGAGCAACACGTCTTGCACTGTAGGAAGCGATGGTAAACCTCAAAACAAGAGGAAAACATGGAAAACTATGTCCTAATGAAAGTGGAAATGTAAAATGGAAAGCAATCTAGTAATAGTCATTTAAAGCATATAAAGAAGAAGAAGTCACAGCTAAACCTTCTTCCAACTAGGCTAAGCTCGAAGTAGTCAAGAAAGACAGAAAGAAAAAAACAACATAGCTATGGAGGACCTGTTTTTCTTCAAATCCTAACCACATTAATGGAGCAGAGTAATTGACCAACTTGAGGTTCAGTTCGTGGTTAAAACAAATTCATTTCCACGGAAAGAGTTATGACCGTTTTGTACAGAAAAAAAATCAAAGTTCCACGAAATAGCAACTCTGAGTGAATATTTTAATAATGTCAGCAGTCAAATGAATTTTTGTAATGCGATTTCTTGGAAACGCGTTAACTTAGTGCAATATTGACTGAGAAGACTTGCAAATTGGTAACACACTCACACACAATTTGCACTCCAGCTTGGGAAAAATCAATAAAAGGAGTAATAAAGTAGACGGAAAAATAATCGTGGCGTAGGTTGTCAGTTTTGTGTTTCTTTCAAAACTTTACTCAGTGTTCTGTTGGAGCAAAATTCATCTTGCTGCAGCTAGAGATTTGGGCACAGCTGTGTAGGTTTCGTGTAGTTGGGAAGTTTGAAACAACGAACTGACCAACTTTGGGCCAACATTGGGAAATTAACATAGAGCGTATAATATTGCCTCATAATCTCATCCTTAATTAGATGGTCTAATGTCAAAATGAACAAGAAACCCCAGAAAATACTCACCAGCCGGTTGGTAAATCATACTGCAATTCATCTAACTTCTTGTCTGTGCCGGCGTATTGTGAGAGGCGGATATCTCATTGACAATTATTATTGCAATGTCCCCAAACCAACGCGCTATCCCTCGAAGGAGATACGTTAGATTTAGGTACAGTCAGACGGAAAAGTCTTTCCAGCGGACGGTGCAGATTAGCGACGCACAGTGGTTGTAGGATTACACGTCCTGCGTGAAGTGTCCTCATGGGTGAAATTAGCCTGACGAACGTTCGCTTCTAGCAGTGCTTTCGACGCACCGTTGGATGTGTTTAGTTGTGCCCGGAAATAGCACAATTTGGTCAATACACTTACGACGGATGGGGATTAGATTAGCAATACGAGGAAAAATCCCATCCAGCACTACTACCAAAACACATCCGCCTTGCGGGTGGAACTCTATGTACGTTCTTCTACAAATAACACAACTCTAGCGCACTCGTAAAGAAAGACGTACAAATGGCAGAAACGGTACAAACACTTAATCCCGCACATGTTCGTGTGAGGTAAACAAACAAATTAGTTATTCTGTCTCGAGCAACTTCCGGTCCGGGAAGATTGTCGAACTGACATTTGCATTGTGCCTTGTAGGAAGCTTTCAATTCCCGTTGGAAAAAGAAACTGGAAAATACATTCAGCAAAAAGTCAAACCATCCATCGCGTGACAGGAAAAGTTCGTGTTTTAATTGAAAAAGAAGCTATTAAAAGTAAACTCGGATTTTTCCAGGCACGCTTTACGTTCCGCCGTACGGGCAAACGGGTCGGACCGGGGTAAAATTAGCACAATTTCATTTGATCAACCATTTAATTTTCGTTTGCTTCGACCCCACGATTGTGAACCATTTCTCGGTTGATTTCGTACCCTAGAAACGCTAATGCTGTATAGTCCCCGAATGGAATTTTAATGATTTGTACAATGCAGTCACAATAATGCTATTATTGCTCGCTTTCGGATCCATTGGCGATGAGCGAATTATGCTCGTTTTTCTCGTTGTTATTTCTTTATCCAAGCACGTCTCGAGCAACGCACCACACCAGCACCAATCGTCCTTCGTTTGCCATTCGCACGGCACCGGTCCACGTGTTGAGCTTAATTTAATCGATTGCTGCTAAAAATTGCTCAACAAGTCATGCCGGCAACGAGAACTGCGAACGGCCCGAAATTTTCCAAGTCAAGCCACAAACACGCCCAACACACACAAACGCACATCTCCAAAACGATCTTGATGGAGCGCAGTAATATGGTAACGTATTACGCGGTCTTTGCACAACGATGCCAGATGGCGCATGTAGAACAATGAAGTGACATCGTGAAAAGGCAATTTGTTCTCATTCGCGTACGGGTGTATCGCGATTTCAACCCACCGACCGACGTGCAGGATGATACACGGTGCCCTCGCATCGATCCGCACTCCGACGATGGCTGTTATTTCGACGTGGGTATGATAATGGCATGGTAAATGGTTATCATGCGTCTGACATCAACCAAACACATCACCGAGAGGAACCGAGATAGCTTTTGTGCTATCTCAACCGTCGTTCAATTTACATCTCCAGCACAGCAGCCCCACCAATCCTGAGTACTTTGCCGTAGTCTTTCCTTCGTTTGCTCAAGATGGTTTGCTCAAGAAAATGGCTCAGAACTCACTAGACTCCAGGCAAGCTGCCACTTGCAAGCAATCATCGTTTGCACTTGCCTTATTGCGCTTATTTTCCAACCCATCGAATCGACCCCATCTTAACAGGTTTTGACATTCGACAGTTCGCAGTTGGCGATTCTGATTCTGATTCCCGTTTAATTAGCTGTACAGCTAGTCGTTTGTGCTAGAAGAATCCATCATTTATCAATTGCTCTCATTCGTATCTTCCGCAGATATTACGGTTTGACATCTCCGAAGCGCTTGCGGCGTACTTCTAGCGTGCACAGCCTGAAGCCACCTTTAGCAGTATGAAGTTTTCCATCCCCATGCCCGGTGGAGGTACCGGGCTAGCCCTCTTCTCCAAACTAATCCGCACGAAAGATCTGCGCAAGCTTCAGGAAGAGGATCCCAACAGTACAAAGCCCAAGCTAACCGTAAGTCATCCGTAAGCCATCACCACTCCACGGTTAGTAAACCGATTTTGTGAACTCTCTCTCTCTTTAATGCACAGAAATGTCTCACCACACTCGATCTGACCTCGCTCGGTGTGGGTTCTTGCTGTGGCACCGGCATGTACCTGGTGGCCGGAATGGTCGCGCGAAACATCGCCGGACCGGGAGTAGTGCTTAGTTTTTTCATAGCAGCCGTAGCTAGTATATTTTCAGGTTAGTAGCATCGTACATGCGCCGTTACCACCGCTGACTAATGTCGTTTTCTCGCTTCTTACGGCTACTTTCCAACACCAGGCGCCTGCTATGCTGAGTTCGGTGTTCGAGTGCCACACACGTCCGGATCCGCGTACATGTATTCTTATGTTTCCGTGGGAGAATTCGTAGCGTTCGTTATAGGATGGAATATGATATTAGAATATTTAATTGGTAAGTGTGCTCTTCATCTCCATTTGCAGCGCGTCTAATACATCATCATCTAATGAAGCTCATCTTCCATCGAGAGGCTCATCCGCAAATTGTGCTTCCCAAAAATCGCTTCAACTATGGAACAAGGCCGAGCAGGTTCAAAAATACACCATGCGACAAAGTGTGAATATTTTATAACGCACTTCGTTTCATAATCAGCCCTCAATGAGAGGAAAGCCTCTTGTCAACTGACTTTAGGACTGGTTTTTGTTTGCGTCTGTCGTCCGGATACGTCTGGACGTTCTGCAGCTAGTACGTTGGCCGGTTTTATTTCTGTACCATCGTTCGGAAGACTGAATCGAACAAAAGATCACTTTACCTAGGCTAGCCAATGCCGAGTGTAGAGGCTGAGGGCCACACAGCAAGTGATAATAAAATATTTACTTTGCCAATTTCCCTCATGGTGGACAGTGCGATAAAAGAAGGCCCGTAAGGGATACCCTTGCCCGACCAGACATTACACCAACTTTGCACAATAGGTTATTGCAACAGTTGGGCCGTAACGGAAGCATCCGTTCAAAGATGGGTGCTGTAATTCACACGAAAAGCCAGTTCAGCCCTTCCATGTACCGTACGGCGCGTCCTGACAGACCTGAAACCACAGCTCTCTTATCTCCTGCCCGACTTGTTTGCTCAACAGCTCGCGTCAAGTGACCATAACTGTGAACGAGCCCTGCCACCAAATAGTGCACAGTGTCCAGTGAGCATGTATGTGTGGGCCGGAAATCGGCAGTTCCCAACCTGCACGCTCACTGTGTCTCCATCACTGTCAGCACGGGCCACCCTTAGTAGTAGTCACGAGCCATTGCTGGCCCATGTCAGCGGGTGCAAAAATAGCAGAAATGTGAAGCAGAGCCCCATTTGCTCCCTGGCGTATGTCAAGCCGAAACGTGACTAAGTATAATGTGCAACGCTACAGATGCAACCTCATGACGGTGACTAATTGCTATGGCCGCGCTGTGGGCGATGTTCTCATCCCCAATTTCGACACAACCCACGTCGGCAAACGGAATGCATGAAAGAGCTTTTAAGCTAATTTTCGTCCAACCAATTCTGAATGGCAAGGCATCCCGGCATGGTGGGATGGTCCCGTGAGAGTGGACAGATTTTTATAGATCCCATCCACCTGTGCGAGCGTATGGAAATCTCAATTAAAATTTGCACCTTCTCGGTAACCCGCGTACAATCAGCCCGCGGCATTGCACCCGTGAAAGTGCAAAGCAATTTAGCGACGAAATTAATTCGCACGATCTGTTTTTTTTTTTCTTTTTTATGTATCCCATTCTGTCTGCTCGTGGTGTGCGCGATTTACCACCGAAATCCTCGCAGGTACGAGCGCGTGTGCCTGCGCACTTAGTGCAAGCTTCGATTCGCTATCGGGCGGCTTCATAGGTAGAAGCATAGCAGCCTCAGTGGGGACCATATTCGGTACGTAGTGATGTAAACGTGCAAAACAAACACATTCTTTTATCTTCATTTTTTGAAACCCATTTCTTTTAAATCTTCTACTGCTTCTACTGGTTACTTTTGTCTAGAATTTAGTTCCATTTTCTCTTTTAAAAAACTTCATGTTTTGTTACTACTTTTCTACTACTACAGAACAACTTTTCCATTTGAAGTTTCGATCATTTCAACATGTTTTATATCGTAAATCTTGCTAACACCATCAAACACACCGGACTGGCGTTTACGGTTACTGCCAAGTTCCAAAATACAAAACATCACATTTTTTCCATTTTAAAAAATTGTTTTTGATTATCAACATTATTGCCAATCATGCTCCCTCATTGTACGGATGCGTAGGGCGGCCACCGGATTTCATCGCATTTGGCATTACACTCGTAATGACGTTCATACTGGCACTCGGTGCCAGCAAGTCGGTGCTCTTCAACAACGTTCTCAACACGGTGAATCTTGCATCGTGGGTATTTATACTAACCGCGGGATTGTTTTACGTCGACACCAACACCTGGACCGAACACGAGGGTTTTCTGCCTTTTGGCTGGAGTGGGGTAGGTTAACATGTTGCGTTTCTGTTCCACTTGTTTTAGTCTTTCCTTTTTTCGTGCGCTAGTCCTCCGGGGTGCATGTCATGCATCGCATTTTCTCGTTTCACAATATCCGTTTCGTAGAAGGACAATTTCTTCTTGGCTTTGTTCAAATGTATCTACCGCAGAGAGCCGAAACGACATCCGTGAAAGAATCAGTTCAGGTTGTAATGTACTTGCAGATTTTAAAATGCACCTTTTTTTCGTAACATTCAGGTATTTACCGGAGCGGCCACTTGCTTCTACGCCTTTATTGGGTTCGATATCATAGCAACTACAGGCGAGGAAGCTCACAATCCTCAGAAAAGCATTCCAAAAGCAATCGTAGGTTCGCTAGTCATCGTCCTGATAGTGTACGTTACCAGCAGCTTCATCCTTACATTAGCTGGTAAGAACTTGTCTGGTCTACACCGATGATTCGTTCACGCTTAAACAGATGACTTTGGTTGTTCTCCTTCGATTTTAAAGTTCCTTACGATCACATCGACACTGGATCTGCGCTGGTGCAAATGTGGACCTATGTTGGAGCGCCCAAATGTCGGGCGTTGGTTGCAATTGGTGCCACGGCCGGACTCAGCGTGGCGATGTTCGGTTCCATGTTTCCAATGCCGCGCGTAATCTATGCCATGGCGCAAGACGGTTTAGTGTTCCGGCAGCTTTCGCAGCTGTGGGCAAAAACTGGTGTTCCCGGAATTGCCACAATCGGCAGTGGCATAGCGGCCTCTTTGGTGGCCCTTACTGTACAGCTCGAAGTCCTGGTTGAGATGATGTCTATTGGAACACTGCTAGCTTACACGCTCGTATCGACCTGCGTCTTGATCCTGCGCTATCAACCACATAGTACGTCGCTGGTTGATCTACTTCCTGCACAGCTTCGTACACCACAGCCACCGAGTACTCCGGATCCTACAATCCAACAGCGGGTCAAATCGAATGTTATGGTGAAGAAAATTATGCGCGGATCACCCGACTCCGATGACAGCTATGGGGAGGACAGTCCCGAAGAATACATGGGCCGTGACGATCAGTTCCTGGTGTCGGACCGTACAGAGAACAAATTTTACGGTATTGGCCTGAGACAGAGGAGTATGATTGGAAGACGATGTAATGTTCACCTAATTCCAGGTGCAGTACACGGAGCATCACAAGGAGGTGACGATACTTTCACAATATGGGGATGTGATTATCTTGGGCGTAAGATTCAGCAATATTCCTATCTTTGTCCGGGATTCTTCCCCTGGATTAGACCCGGGCCGGCAACTCACGAAACAGGTAAAGTACGCGTTGACTATGAGTGCAAACTGCAGAAATAGCGGAAAAGGCACACAACAGATTTTCATATTTCGTTTTCCAGGAATGTACGTAACGAAGCTAGTAGGCGTAATGTATGTGTGCATATTTCTACTCGATCTCTTCATGGCCATTGGTCTGACGGGGGCGTTCTTTTCGCTAGCCTACACCGTGCTGGTGTTGAGCATAGTTTGGATTCTGCTCGTCATTTCTCGACAACCTCAAAATCGGTATGCCTCAGCATATAACAGCATCCCTTCTGCATGTTATTCGAATGATTCAACAAATTTGAATTTGTTTCCTTTTGTAGATATGCACTATCGTTCCTTACGCCAGGACTTCCATTCATTCCAACGATCGCCATCACAGTAAACATCTATCTTATATTCAAACTCAGTATTCTCACCCTGGTACGGTTTACCGTCTGGATGACACTCGGATTGATCATGTACTTCTACTATGGCATCACGCACAGCTCGTTGGAGAATCCGAGCGAAGAGTTTGAACTAACCGTCGATACGAATGGCACGGCAGATGGGAATCTAAAGCTTAATGTTCCTCCGACTACTACTACAAAGCCTAGTAAACGCCAACACCCCGAGCCTGTCTGGGATCGTCATGGCTATGAGAATCGCATGGCCACGAATGACGAGGGCGAGTATCAGTGGTCTACAACGAACCAGCAGCCTAATAACACCAATCCATACAACTGGAACGCAAACGATGCTTGGGGTGATCGAACAATCTACGATCCTCCGCCACAGTCAACGAACATATTCCAACCTCCACCATCGACGGTCTCTGCGACATCCGCTCGTCCGACATCCGAGGCTAAAAAGGATGGCTTCGGTATGTTTTACAACGAGTCTGCAACTTACCCAACATGGGATGACTAAAGCATGTCGGGTCCTTCGCATCCTTCCACTGTACATAATGCACGCTGGAACCGTTCGAAGCACTTACTCTCCGGAACAATTCAATCCTCATCCTTCTCCCAAGACAAAAGTCCGTCATTTGTTACGTTCGTTGGGTATGTGGTTTTGAACTTTGGGTTCCCCCATCTCTTATTGACAGCGCATTATGATTACAAAATACTTAAGAATTCCAAAATGTATTCCCAATTTAAGCACGCTGTACATCGTTAACAGTTCGTAGCCATATGGGCAAGTGAAGAATGTGATAAAATGCAGACACTTGAAAGTAAAAAAAAAACTTACACACAAAAGATGGTAACTGCAACATATCCCTATGTTAAGTTAGAATTATTAGCAGGGAAGGGTTTTTGTAGAAGACAATTTTTTCATTTCTATCGGCAGCTATGGACAATCTTGGGATGTACTATTTTTTCGACCATGTAACATTAGGTTACCTATTTTTAAAATGTACCATGTACTTGTTAGATATCAATTTACTGTAGATACTTTGAATTAAACAGTTCATAGCTCCTCATAAAGCAATTGAGTTGAAGTTTGAGTTTCTGAAGGTGAGGATAGAACAGAGCAGCTACCTTGTATCGACAAGCCGAGAGACAGGATATACTTAATCTCTGCACATGGTGACCGGGTTTCTTCTCGAAGTATAAAACAAGCGAAAGCACATATTAATGCGATGATTCAATTCTACGATCTACAGCTAAATCTACCTGATATAGGAAAGGCAATCAGACCGAATCGTGTGTAATTTAGTGTAGTTAACTAGTGGTGACATTCTCTGACGAACGAACGCGTTCATTGGCACTGTAATTAGTTAGCACACATTCCAAATTATAATACAGACACACATACGAACATTCCTTATTGTCACGTCTCATCTTCAACGCATTAATACAATAAGATGGTGTAACTATGAAGTAGCACGTTGTATCGTTCTTGCAATATCATTAATCGTCATGTCGGGCGGTTCATGTGGTGAGAAACAAACACAGCCCAAACTAGTAGCGCGTTAACGCAATTGGGGAGTGGGAATGTACGGATTTTAGATAGTTAGCTAGCCCTTCGAGGATTAATGATGGCAAAGGCGGGTGTGATTCGCGGACCGGGTGTAAACTGAGAGAAAGTATATAAACCATCCTAGTTGATAAATGAACATCGGGAGGGTTCGCTTAAGAAAATTCTAACAATTATACATATTCGAAGCGATTGTAAGATATAAACGCATGTGCCATGAGTAAAACTAGATCGTAACAGTGAAAGTCACTGGTCACATTGGGCACAAAAACGATGTAAAAAGAACAACCAGAACATCGACGATGTTCCAACACAGCTACTGAAGTGGAGGATGTAGCTCATTTTGTTACGTTTGACGAGATGTATTTAAAACAACATTTGTTCAGTTTTGTATTATGTACCAGATGTCTATGTAAAGCGAGATACATTTATCTGATTCGTTATCCGAACATAGGATCTTGTTTCCCATATAAAGGAACAACAAAAAGTTTACTTTCAGCAACGGAAACTTGCAAAACTTGTTAAACATTGCTTCCGTTTTAATTTTCCATGGTCGTACCGTTAAATGCCGTCAAAATATCTTAGCATGTAAAAAAGAAGGCAAAGCAAAGTGATGATAACCATTTCCGTTTTGTAATTTCCCCAATTCCCGTACGTCATTCATTACACACCATAACCATTCCAGTAACATTCCGTACACATGTTCAAAGGTGGTTCATACACGGTAAAAGAAAACATTAAAATAGACATTACGTACGCATACGCAAAAACAAGTGAGAAATCAGTATCTTTCATCAAATTAAGTGATATTTTACTGTTGAAGTTGTTAATTGAGTAACATAATGATTATAATGATAATAAATATATATATATGAATATATATATATATATCGATGAAAACAAAGATCGAGTAGGCAAGCACGAAGGGATCCAAAGGATAGGAGGAACGATACCACTATTACTATCTATGCATTGTTAAGCTGTACATTTTAGTTGTAAGAAATTTCCTCTCATTCACTGTATGTAATATCCAGGAGTTGTAAGTTACGCTACAACTGCTCGGTCGCAATACCGTCAACCATAAAACCACCGTAGCGTCGAAATGTGTGTATGTGTGTTTGGTAGAGAATCTGCTGACAACCTCAAGTCACTTAAGCTCATGGGATTAAGCCGTATCAGTAAGTTGTGGATTCGAAGAAACATTAATGCAAAGGAATTTATTTTTGTGTATCCAAGAAACCAAAACATATTTTTACTAAATTCATGATTTTACAACTAGATCGTCTTACAAACACTATTATCACCATTATCATCAACTACCGATTCTGACTGTAACACATACCAAAAATGAGAATTGATACACGAAAGATGCACTTTTGGCAACAGTTGCCGACTTTTACCGTTCATGCTTAGCGATATCTTTATTAAAAAAATACACTCACTCACACACAAAACCAAACGAACCTACCGTTGACCGCACAACCAAACTACCGTTCCACGTGAGGTCTCTTTCGCGAATCGAATTTGCAGAACGATAAGAATATAAAAGTTTTGACTTTTCTAAGTGTGATATTTACCTGTACACTTTTCAAATAGATTAAACGGACTATTATGCAAAACACTCGTACACAGCAGAATCCGTCGTCCGTCAAGATGCTCTTAACTAAACACGAAACAAGCAGTACGCCGGTTACGCTGGTCGCCACTTGCCCGCACTTACTTGAGCAACTGAACCCAAAGGATTTAATGTACAAAGAATAATGCAACAAGTGCAAGGAAAATCATACAACCGAATGCAATGAATGAAGATCTGGAACAGTCAAACTACCAAATGTGCGGGACATATTAAGAAGAATGCAGCATTCCGGCGAACAAGATCCACAGTGGAGAAGTAAAAGCAAAGCAACATGTTTGTTTGCGTAAAGGCGTCAATCCAAACAAAACAAGCTCCAGTTATTATATAAATATACAAATAAAGTATATACATATATATATACTTATACATATATAGCTAGTACGTCTATTTCAATTTTTCCTCCAAGCGCCCGTGAAGCTAATCACCCAAGCGCTCGTTCTACCAGTGTAATTCTTTACGTGTATAGCCACCATAAAACGAAACCACAATTATTCCAAACACCCATAAGAAACCAGTTACGGCAACAAGCGATAAACTAACTACTCGGGAGAATTTGTTGATCCGAAAGGAACTAAGGACAGAAGAACTAATGGATTAGTGCTTGGCAATGTGCGTAAACAATTGAGTTGAACAGTTGAACACTTTAACAAAAAGACATGATATACATACGTGTTTGTTGAGTTATCTTAGTGTAAAGCAGACGCATGAATGCCGGTGGCATTACGGTGCAAACATTATATATTGCCAGCGCGCAGATCCAGTCATTAAACTACTCTTTAAACTAAGAACAACCATGCAAAACTTTGGCAATGCGGTCGCAATTAGGATTAAATCAGTTGATGAGCAAAATGAAACATTACGGAAGCATATGAAGCAACAGGAAAACTAAGAGTACATAACTAAACTAAAGAGTAAAACAAGAAAGGAAATATAAAATGCAATAAAATATAAAAAAGCCAACCCGTGGATTGTTTTATTGCGAACCAATGCTTTTGAACCTTGGATCTATAGAATCTTAACAAGGATCGATTGAATCCCTTTTTACGGCATCACATCCTTGGGCATGCTAACGCTTAGATCGGCTACGACGTATGCTGCTGCAGCCCAGAGTGCTACACATTTATCTAAATTTTTAGGATCTTCCACCGCCATCGTGTCTCCGGCGGAGTGATGGAACCTGAATAGCAGATAGTGTGCCATTAAATGCATATAAACACATCTCATCCCCATGCAGCGATTAAATTACTTACCAGAAGTATTTCTCATTTTTGTTCAATAAAGACGCTCCCGGGAAACCCCGTGACGTCCAGTGGCTTATGTCCGGTCCGCCATCCGTAGGAGTCTCGAACTCAGTCGCATTTAAAGGGGCCATCAGTCTGAAATACGATTTGGGAGACGTTACATTGGACCGTTAGGGAACAAACAGTAGCACATATTTTCTTACTTGACGATTTCTCGAAAGATACACTCTGCATCTGCATTTCCGACAAAATCAAGCCCCCTTGGTTCAAACGTGCCAATGTCTGATTCGAAGAAGAAGTTGAACTCTTTCTGTTCTTGCGTCTTATGTGCATCCTTGTACGCAGCTCCACCATAAAGCCCTTCCTCCTCGCCCGTCCAAAGAATGGCACGAATGGTGCGCCTCGGTCGCAGACCCATCGCTTTGAGATAGGTTAACGCTTTCCAGGAGATCACGGCACCGCCTCCATCATCCATTGCACCGACACCAACATCCCAGCTGTCCAGGTGACCGGAAACGACCACAACCGATGTGTTTGTGAAGGTTGTCCCAACCAGTTCACCAATCGTATTCCTCGAAACGACCGGTTCCATCGGTCTGTCTTCCATTTCAAGATGAATTTCCATCTTATCACCGCGCCGATACTTTCGGAGCAGCATTTGCGCATCCTCCACGGTGATACAAGCGACCGGGATCTTTTTCACATCATCCTGATAATGCTGCTGTCCCGTATGCGGTGAACCAATCGAGAATGGGGTAATCGAACGGACGAGCGCTGCAACGGCACCTTTCCTTGATGCAACAGAAGCTGCCTGGCTGCGATAAACCACGGTGCGACCGTAGCTCTCCCATGCCGGTGAAAACACAACAATCTTTCCTTGCACTTGTTCCGCGGGAATGGTTTCGAATTCTTTGAACGATTCCACGGCCAACACTTCTGCGATAATGCCTCCTCGTGGCGTACCGATGCTGCTACCCAGCCCAAGCAATGGTAAATTCTTACGGAACGGTTTTACCAACTCAGCACTCTCGTACCCTCGTACCCAGTGCGGAACGGAAGCGTTCTCCGTATGTACGTTCTCCAACCCATCAGCTTGCATTTTATCGATCACATAATCAATTGTCTTTTCCAGCTGCTCACTGCCGGCTACCCGTGCTCCGAACGTATCGACCAGCTCCGCCAGGCTGTCCCAGGTGCGGCCGGCATATTCTCCATTCACTATCTTGTCGACGATCTTTTTCACAATCGGTTGATACCCCTGGATCTCTTTCAGCAGTGTATCCGGTAAATCACAGCTTCCATCACTCTGCTTACCGAACGTGTCGATTTGGTTGTCGGCCACTCCTGCGCTTACGAGTCCAAAAAACAGTCCCGTTACGGTTAGGAACAGAATCACGGAAGCCATTCCGGCGGGCGATGAACGATTACAATGAAACGATCATGGACGCACTCGGTCTACTTATCGCTGTTAGGGCCTGCGTTTGCTGAGGGCGATAGAGATTAATAAACAACGCGAGAAATGCGAACACATTTCAGCAGAAAGGCAGAAAAGGAAGGGTTGCTATGGTTTGTTTCGATCTCGCGGTTGTGGTTTATGTTTACTCTCCGACTGAGGATCCCGCACAATGGAAATGAAGGGAAAACAAAACTTACGTTTGACGTTTCGATAGCGGTGTAAATAAAAAAATAAACACACCATTTTAGTACCAAATATCAATCGTGATGTTAAATGCTCCAATACATTTTATTGAGTACGGAAAGAAATTTATATAGTCCATTAGTCATAACTGTAATCGACCACATTTTTCGGAATATCGATGCTCAAATCGGCGATCACGTAGGCTGTTGCAGCCCACAGAGCAGTACTTTTGTCCAGCGCTGCTGGATCTTCTAGCTCGATTGTGTCCCCCTCAGTGTGATGATACCTGTGCAATCCAAATGTGTGTCTCAAATAACCTCCAAAGTGCCGCTACATTGAAGGAAATACTTACCAAAAGTAATTCTCGTTCTTATTGCGCAAAGAAACGCCGGGAAAACCTCTGCGTACCCAGTTTCCAATGTCTGACGCCACCGATCCCTCCGTAAAAATGAAATCGTCAAAACCGGTCATCAGCCTAAGTAAGGTAAGTGAAAATAACTTTTCAAAATATTTTGTTGGACATGAAAACTCAGTGGGCATACTTAGCCACTTCCGCAAAAATGCACTGCGCTGCAGCGTTGCCGGAAAAGTCAAGTCCAGTAGGTTCATAAGTACCCGAATCGGATTCAAAAAACACATTGAACTCCCGTTTCTCATCCTCGGCGTGTTCCCTTTCGTATACACTCGCTCCTTCTAAGTACTGTTCTTCTGCCGTCCAGTAAATGGCACGAATAGTGCGGCGTGGCCGCAATCCCATTGCCTTCAGAAACGTTACGGCTTTCCACGAAATAAACACACCACCAGCATCATCCGAAGCACCAGTGCCCACATCCCAGCTGTCCATGTGGCCGGAAATGACAACTACGGAAGTGTTCTTGAAGGTATGTCCTTCCAGTTCGCCGATCGTATTCCGAGATAT
>KB663610.1:1043085-1129253 GCA_000349025.1 Anopheles minimus
ATCGATCGCATCTTCCAGTTGTTTCGTCCCGGTAAGCCGTGGTCCAAAGCGATCCGTAAACTCCAGCAAACTTTGCCAAGTTTTGCCCGCATACTCACCCGACACAATCTCGCGGAAAATTGTATCCACAATCGGCTGGCACTGAGCTATTTCTTCACGTAGCCCCGAAGGAAGCTCACACTCATTGGCCGTTACGAACCCATTTGCGGAGAATAATATTGTGCAAAGTGCACTAAGAAATGCCACCTTTTTCCACAGCATGATGGACAACGAATGAACAAAGGAGTTCGATTGGCGAAGTAAAGGTTTTGGATCTTTTGTACGTATAACCTATGATAACTGAATTTGACAATGAAAATGATAAAATGATGTACATAGCGAGTGATAACACCGAATTTGAATGCTTTTCTGAGCCTTTGAAAATAAGTCTCTACTAAAACGGCCTAACCGTTCTTCATGCATATAAGAAGAAATGTCTCTAATCTCAAACAGCACTCTAATTGATAAGCATTTTAAACATAATGGGTATGTGATAACGCTTGTTTTGTTTAAGCATGGTATGCAATAGAAGACATTTATTGAACTGTTGGCAATGATACATGCTGTTGGTTAAAGAGCAAAATATTAAAGTGATTCAATTACTTCGGTTTGTCAACCTTGTTTCGCATTGTCATCGTTTTCTTTTTCAACCGTCTAAATCCAAGTTTGGATTCTTTTTGTACGAATCTGCTCTCGCGATATCGGCGTTTTTTGTACAGCAGACGAACATTTTGAATATCGCTTTCGGTTAAACCAGCAACCGCTTCCTTAGCACTTTTCACGTTTCCATCTTCACCTGGGACAAATCCAAGAAATTTTCGGCCAGCTGTAAAAAAAACCAAGACAAATTAATGTGCAGCAACAGAACAAGAAGGACATATTACCCTCCAGACGCGTGTCATTGGGAATGAAGAAAAAGCTTTCCTTCCATATACCCTGCTTCGTATAGTATCCTGGTCCCGGTTGGGGTGGCTTAAGTTTTTGCTTCGCGGCTTTCGCTTTTTTCTTTTTCCCATTTTCCCGTGTCTTTTGTTTCTTGCGATTCTGCTCATCTTCACTGTCGGAAGACTCATACCGGAACCGGGTATCACTTTTCAGTGGTTTGTCTGCTAGGGTGGAATCTATTTCCATAGCATTTTGATTGCTCTTCGTTGCTTTTCCGAACATGGCCAGCAAACTAAAGCCTTGCGATTGAGACTGGGACGAAATGGTGAAATTATCTGCCACTTTGAAAAACTTTTCATCAGAAACTTTAAAATCTTCTTCACGACGTTCGGCTTTTTTGCTCTGGACCAAAGTTTCTTTAGGTTGTTTATCCTTTTGGTTCGATTCTTTTTGTAACAAGGGATCGAAACGTTGCATTTGCAGTGTGGTTTTACTAAAAGAAAATTTGTACGATATTAGACAACGTTTAAACATATCAAGCAATGCGTTCATTTTACCCATCAACTCGACTTTCTGTACTGATTGGTCTGCCGGTAACATTCGAAAGAATCTCCAACTGTTTCATACGTTCTTTGTCCTTCGCTTTTGCTTGCGGTGTCTTCGATTCTGCGGATTTACCTCCATCTTCCAAAAATCGATCATCCAAACGAAATCGATTATCCGCCTGGAAGGACGTTTGCAATTCGTACAGCTTTTGACCTTCTTCCCCGAGCATCTGTTTGCGTAAGGCGAAATTCCCCTTGAAATCATCGTCTTCCTCCTCCTGCGTATCGAACAGGGACAGTTTCTTGTTTCCAGATGTTTCATGGTTCTCCTCATCGTCAAATGTAATTTTCTTCGAACTATTTTGCGATTCACCAGCAAGAGCACTTTTGATCGCTAGCTTTTGTTGCTCGTATGCAGATTTTAAATTGCTTAGACCTTGCTTACGTTTTTCATCTGCTATTCGAGCATTTTCGCCGAGCTTTTTATCCTCCGAGCGCTTCTGATGCGGTTTGGATCGGTCGATTACTTCCGCTACCTGTCCTGTGACTGGAAGTATTCTCAGTTTGCCGTACTCGAGGTACGTCTCTTGGTTCCACTTCTTTACTATTCCATCTTGCTCTTTTGTTGTTTGGGGTTTGCTGACGTGAACCACAGGTTTTGCTTCTTCCGGGGATGCTTCCTCTTCACTTTCCGATTCAGAACTATCCGAAGAGCTGCTTTCGTTGCCTTTGCCCAGCGTTGGTAAAACAGGAAGAGCTACGGCAGGCTCTTTTGTAAGTTTAGTCTCTTCTGTGTGTTGATGCGGCTCCAAAAGCGAGGTACTGCTTTTCTGCGCCTGAGCTTCCTCTCGTTCACGTTTCAGTTTCTCCAAAAAAGATTCTTTTGCTCTGGATACGTTCAAGTACACTCCTTTGAACTTTTGTTGTTGAAATTCCTTGATGCCTTGAAACATTCGAATTAAAAACAACTTAATATGCAATAATAAAGCACTACTACAAGCGATTGCAACTATTTGTACTTACATTGTGGTACAATACGGTCCTCCGTTTGGAGAGTCACGAAAGCGAACACATCTTGTTCGTTATTCAACAGGTTGGTTTTCGTTTTGATTTCTATCGACTCTACATTACCGTAGGCTTTGAATTCTTTACTCAACTCTTGTTCGGTGGTTCCTGCTGGAATTTTACCAATAAAAAGACGATGCGATTTTAGGTTCATTTTTGCAGCCGGTGCTTTTGGTGTGCAGTGATTGTTTATTTTGAACATGCACGTGTACGCGTACGACAGCTGACGTTTGACAGTTTGTAAATACGTTTGCTCAAGGTTAGTACAGATGACGTAGGACATGAGTCAGTGAAACTTTTTTCGTAAAAAATACTCAAATATAAATAGTTTAAAAATATTCTAATTATGATTTATACAGTTTTACTGTGCTGGATTCATGTTTTATTTGAGTAAAATTCATGTTTTTTTTTTGTAAAATCATTCCTCCGAACGTGTATACGAACCGATAGCACGACTGACGTTTAAACGCTGCTTCAGTTTATGTCAAGGTGCGTTGGACTGCATGTTTTCGATAGATTTATTCCGATTATTTTGTCTTTCGATTCATAAACGATCCTCTATACTACTTCATCCTTTTGTTCATATCCAAATGCAAGCAGCTGTTCTAAACACTTTTATGTTTACGATTCTAACCTTTCCAACTCGTGGAAGGTGTTCTGATATCATAAACTTGCCAGTCGATCGTTTTATTATCCACTAGTAAAATCCTTCGTAGCCACAAAGCGTGAGAGAAGCATGGTTTCGCGCGTGTTTCAAGCGGCAAGATGTTCATTACTGTAAAGAGATGATAGATGATGATCAATTCCTTCCTAACTTGTTGTGGATTAGAAATTCAACGATTCCCCAATAGTCCTGGTTACCTCTGCTGCGTAACTGAGTTGACCGATGCAAAACGAAAATTGATTGTGCCTGCGTGTGGTTGATGCACAAACTTTTGTTTTCTCTTCGTTGATGCATCGGAATCCAAACGGTATGCTTTTATTCGGCGTGTCCTTTCGAGGTTGACGAAGGTCCTTTGGCTTACCTGAATTGAATAGGGCACGGGTGTCTGGCAGTGTGACTTTCGCATCAGTAGGCAAAAAAGGATATCCAGAGACACCGGGGATAGATTCGGAACCTTTTGTCGTAAGGTACATCATTGCCAAAACAATGATCAACGCACGATGCGACCCATACCGTCCTTCGTTGAAGTGGGTGCAGATTTGTTTGTAACGGTCGGAGATCTTTGTTTGCGATTTTCCTATTTCATCCGAATGTACTTGAACCCCTCACGGCGAGAGTTGGTAAAAAGCACTCCAGCAACACTCCAGGGAGCAAATGTTTTTGCCTATCGATTTTGGACAACATTTCAGATCTTAGGCCCGTTATCGGATTAGCCAGAAGTGGTAGACGGTTGTAAAAATGTTTATCTGATGCCTCCGTTGGTCGCTCAATCCAGGAGGTAGCATTTGAACCGAGTTGCAGAGCGATCAGCAGAAGAAACATTTTGTATGGAGTCAGCAATTTAACATGATATAAACTAGCTCCGTGATAGGACCAAAGGGAGGGTTTTATTCGAAACATCGAAAATCTTCCACAAATGAGCATCTAGTAAGGACCATTTGGCCAAAGGATATTTTCTCGTGGCTTCTATTCTTCATCTCTTTTCGCTTTGTGATATATGTGGCCTCGTTCGATTCTATAGAACCATAGACATTTGAAATGAAAAATGAACAGACCCTGTTGCTGTTGCAGACCTTCTGGCCCCGGCCGTATATTTCCTCGATTCGATGCGATCCTTTCAGAGCCCGGGGTCTTCCAAACATATTTTTTTGGGTTGTTTTCATATACACTTTAGACCGTTTGCCAACGATCATTTCTCGTTCATTTCAGTTTAGTTAGGTTTAGGTTGTCCGTAAATGAAAAGAAAAACTTATACGGGTCGACAGCACAATAGGAAATGTGCTTCGAAGTGATCCTTCAGCGCATCCCGCTCCGAGATGCATTCAATTCAAATGAAAGATGTTTTAAAAGTCTATTAAGAAGCACAAAAGCTTTCTAGGATTGATTGTGTAGGATACGGCGTAAGGGATGTTTTCCTCGCTCCGTTTGTCGACTGTTGTTTGTGCAGACCTCATGGGGAGCAAATAGAGAGTGCGTGCGAGAGAAGCGAAAGCATGAATAGTTTCTTCATCATAAGCCACTTTACGATCATTGATGGGTGAAGGACTTTGGTTCCTGCTGCTCACGACCCTGTTCCCACATGCAGGCCCATCTTTAGAAACCCACGAGCTGGAATTCTTCCGTCGTCCTGGAACATGCGTGAGCAACACCTTAGCGGCAAATGTGGCAAATGTTCCTCACACATGAAACACACCATTTTTATCCCAATAAACCACTGTAGATCCTTCTTTCGTACATGTGTAAATGACGTGACGGTGACGACGACGGACACACGAGAAATTGACAAGCGGGCGTTTAATGAAGTGACAGTCAATTATTTTTCTGCTACCCCTAGAACTGCTGCACGGGTAGCGGCAGGAATTCATTTCCAAAATCCCCAACGGACCGGCTCGGTGACTCGAGGAACGGTTCTTCGCGGCCAACTTTTCCCCGCCAGCAAACTATGTTATCTTGATGTATATGTTTTCTTTACATGCGGTTGGATGTTTGTCTGCCTTTCGTTCGCTACAACTTTGTACGGGTATATACTCCCCATGAGAGATCACCCTCTGTATCAGCAGAGATGATAATGATGTCTTCATCACTTTCTGACAGCCTTGCAAAACCGAGGAAACATCAGGGAATCTATTGTTCCGCAGTACACAAAGAAAGTTTGAGCGTTTGGATGGATTTGTCATAATTTCTGCAGATAGATTTCTACGTGTGATAAACAGCAAATGTACCAGCATAGGAAACATGTTAGCTAAAATTTGTAATAGTACAAATGCTATGTATAGTTAGTGTGAATATTTCTGAGACTTCCGTTTAGTTCCTTTCAATTCTATATCCATGTGTTTCATTTTGTGCTACCATATGCAGTGTGGCAATTATTTTACAATATGATACGCATAGAACGTCTGCTTCTTCAAATGCTAGATCTGTTTTTCGTTTGACACGGTTTTACTGATGAGTTCACATGTGTTGCTCTTAGTGCAACATTAACCTATTTGTCACTGGTTCGTGGTAGAAGTTTCACTCAAAACTAAATGGTGGGAACCAGCATCTCGAGAAACATCGAACCACCGGCAAGCTGCAAGTCGTAGTTACGCCGCATTGATTTAATTTACGACAATATGCAGATGTTTTTTTCTTCCACTCATGCCTAACCTTTTTTTCTGTTATCTTTTTTCAATGTTGGACGTCAGACCCATGCTTGTGTTTCTTGCGGTACAAATGTTTCATTCCGTGTATGAGGGTTTTTTTTGAATGCTACTCGAAGTACATAAAGTTTCCTTTTTCGCCGACCCAACCCTGAAATATGAAACCCTTCACAGTGCTGGAAACATTACGCTAGCACCACGGAAATGGCTTAGCCTTTGGTGACTGAAAGAAAAGATGCTATGTGTGAAATCCATGATTTCTTGGTGGTTTACATTATCAGTGTTCTTTCTTCCGTGGCTTTTTACGTTCAAGTGGGAGACTAATTAAAATTTGATCACATCCACTTCAATGGGGATACTCGTAGATGTTGTTCAAAAGCCCTTTTTTGTCTTCTGGAATACTCTTGGAATGGTCTTGGACGTGAATTAATTGTAATCCTGGTGGTGAGAGAAGGTTTTTGGAGACTCCCTTAGCGTTCTATTGAGATGCAAGTCAATATCGTATTCACAATTCAATGTTCATCTTGAATTCTCGCATCATCATCATAGCGGACATTGTGTCATCTCCGGTTGGCTGAAATGAAATCTTCCCATTGCCTCATCATTACATCATCATAATGTTTCCCACTCACCCTCCTAAAGCACTAAAATAACTGACAACCCACATAATTATCTATCGACTAATTTCATCAGAGACACGCAGCCGGCGGTGCAACGCCCAATTAGATCCGGCGTGCATTCGGCTGATCGCAGGATGCTTGTGGCACATCCCTCTACCTGCTGTTTCCTCCCGAGAGTGGTTCCGGAAACTGGACCGAGGTCGTACCACATTTCGCCAGCACTTCGGAATGATTAGGATAAAAGAAGCGAGCAAGGGTCGCGCCAGGGCTAAACATCGCATTTTAATGACATGGTTTGTGTTGATTTTTATTGCTCTTCTATAAGGGCGGCATGAGGTTTGCCAGGAAGATGGGCGGCTTTTCCGATAACAACGGCCGATCGGATAGGAAAAGGCGTTTAAAGGGTCTAGACGCATGGTGCGTTTTATGCGTGGGCATGGTCCCGGCATGAAGCGGCTTCATCCTAACCGCCCGACAGGCGTTCATCTTCTTCGCGTTCTTAATGAGGATCACTGTTGGAGAACTGTTTGGGATTTCGAATGACCTTTCATCCATTTTTTCGGATCCATAACCTACAATTATGAACGTATGCGTGCGCCTTCGACATAAACTCGGCTGAAATCGAACGACGGTGAAGAAAAGACACTCCCAGAAACGTATGCGCTTTGAGTTGTAACGTTTGTAGAATAATTTATTTCTCATCTCATAATTATAGACTTACAGGGAGAGGGTGGAATAGGGATAACAGAATAGCAATGAAAAGTGACTGAACTTAGCCTAGCATATTGTTTTGGTAATCGCTGCTTCCACCTTGGCATCGTGCATGTTGCGGCTAGGGCTGTACCACTTTGGCCAGATCAAATACGGTTTCATAATCATCCTCGAACTTGGTCTTTACCACCAGATTCACGGGACGAGGCACGGCGAGTGGTACTGGCAGCGCTTCCGGCATCACCGAATGATGTACAATCAGGGCACGGAGCGAGCTAAACTCCTTCTGGAAGCCTTTAATCTTGTAACCATCGCAAGCCGTCCGGACGATGAGATAGTGTGCGATGCGAGGTCCTGATCCTGGCGGGACGCGCAACGATAGTGCGTAACAGTCGGGTTGGGTGGTGCTTTTACGCACCAGAAAGCTGCCTGGAAGCTTATCCATAAGCAGCTGCAGGGAAAGACTGCGTGGCAGGTTTTCGTGGTACCAACATTCGTCCAGCAATCGCTGATACTCTCGTTCCCGCTCGAGGTCACTCTGTATCGTACCGGTAACGGAGGCCGTCTGTTCTCGATGCAGTACCAATGTGCTTTCGTCTTTCTCATCTGAAACAGCACTTTGCAGCATGTTGATGGCTATCTTTTTGATCTGGAGAAAAGACAAAACAAGCGCATACGAATTAACAAGCATGATCGTAAGGACAATTTCCGATGCTCTAGAGACTACTTACAAAGGCGGGTTTCTCGACACATTTTGCCAGATTGACGTCGTACTCGAGATCACGGTGCTGCTTCTCCAGAAGCGACTTGATCTCGCGATAGTCTGCAGCATTTGGCGAACGAAGAGCGCTGGGCATCCGTTGTCCTCTGGATTGCTGGTGATCCTTCGGTGTGCCGGTATGGAAAGAGTTGCGCTTCAGGATACGCTTGATGCACTTGTAGATCCTCGTTTTACAGTTGATCTTCCGCTTGCTATCGATGGCGAATTTTCCACTGAGAAGCTTAAAGTTGGACGAAGGCGACGACGGTTGGACGGCAGCATGGTAGGGTGATCTGGGCGGTTCGGGTTCGGAAAGCGATTTTCCCGACAGACCGCCGACTATGAGCATGAAATTGTTTCGGTGCCGTTTCTGCTCTGACGTAGATGTGTTGACCTGGTGAGAAAATGCAAGAATGTGTTGTTTGATTAGACTCCTTTCCTATGAACTTTGCCAAAGAAATAGGAACATTCCTAAGTATGTTTGCGAAATGGATCAACACTTCATAAGCAGCTTGGAGAAATTACACATGAAAGCTGGGTTCCAACATTGCATGATATATAGCCATCCCAAAAAGGTGTACGATTGACAAATCTTTTGACTTGAAAGAGGATCTTCTCTTAACGTAAACTGTCACAACATCGTCCCAAAGAGGAAGGTTCCATCGGTTGGAAAGGATAAACGAGGCGTCTCTGTGACGACCACAGGAAAAGTAATGTTTTCCCAATACGACAGGAGAACAAGGGAGACATCCGCATTGAACATGTTTCCGGATGCATTTCTTCATATCCGCATCCTCTGTGCCTTGTCAACGACTCATCGAGAACGGAGAGTGAAAGATGTTGGCAATATGGCAATTGTATTGTTGTTATTTTCTTACTTTCCCGCACTTCCGAAACCAGATCCAAATTTTGAAGTGTGTCCTCTGAAATTGAAGCATTGGCAGACACACACACAAGACCCTGAGACCCGATGTACGTATTACAGACATTAGAGCTGACTAGAAATGAGACATTCTGTGTGTTGCTGTTGGTGGAAGCACTGCGTAGCTTGATTTTAACGAGCATGAGAACCGGATAGGAAAGAAAAAAAACACACTCGAAACAATCAACCAAGATCGGTGGTCTTCGAATGTGAAAGTGTACAGAGAATAGGAACTCAACCACAAGGAGAAGAAATTCCCCTGTCCCACCCGACATTTGTACGTGAAATGCATATCGAACGATATTTGATGATGGTGGCGTCTTCTCCGCGGTAAATTCGGTCGCTTGTTTGTTCAACTAAAATGGGTAGGCCCATCTGTGGCGTGGACGTGGTAAATAAATAACAATATTCCGGACGATACTTCTGACGCGTTTGGAAAACGATGATGAGACCCGAAGAGGGAAGCGTCCTCGGTGCAATTCAAAACGAATGGAAGATGTGGACGGGCCGCTTGTTTTCTATTTACCGAGCCGTACAGAGACATGGAGAATAAAAGAAAATCGAACCACAAAACCGAATCGTATCAAATTCACGACATTCATTCTAGTCCTTCGGTACACGCTTCGGTGTGTCAATGCTAGACGCTTGCACAAATGGCAAAATAGAGGGCAAACATAGAATATCCCGAAAATCGTATCGAATCAATTCGAAAATGCGTACGATAATTGAAGAAGCATGGACCTTCATCCCTCGTTTCTCTACTTCTACTGCGAATCCTTCAAGTGGTTTCGTGCCATTGTTTCCTGGGCACAGCTGGTTCTCGTGTATTCCCCTGTCCTGCTGGGTACTTCAGCAGAAAAACGCAAACCCTTCTGAAGGGCCTCCGAAAAGGAACCCCCGATCGGAACACTCTGCTTGTTTCGTTGTTATTTCAACAATTTTCAAACTACGTCCCATCTCCAATCTTCCCGGTTGAAATGAGCCGAAACGTCACTCCACTCTGTGAGCCTGTAGGTCGATCGGTACAAGGCAAAGGGGGAAGCCGATATTTCACCAAAATAAACCCGGGGAACCAACGGCAACAGCGCAAGGCCCATAAGCAGCTAATAATGACCCCGGATAAAATGTTATTCTTAAATTAAATGCATCATGGTCGACGGGTAGTGCGGTGTGTTTGGCCACGAGTTAATCGAATGGCTAATACAATTAAGCACTGTTTTCAAAACATTTCCTTTCCTTCCGCTCTGCCACGTTTTTGTGCACTGGTGCCGTTTTTGCGCTTGTTTTCTCTGCTTTTTTTTTGCCCATGCTCCCTTTTTTCGACATAAAGCATCTCGCCGTCATCGTGGAAAGTGCTCGATCTCCCAGGGGAAAACGGAGCTGCCAGTGTTCGGGCGACTTTTGAGTGACTGAATGTCAGCAGCACAGCATCAGCATTTTTTCGGGCTATCGTCGCTCTGGCTGGTTTAATTTGGCGTACGCCACAAACACAGATTTTTCCACAAGTCACCGCACCATCATCAACTGTCGAGGTTTTGTGGCATCTGAGACGCCAGAATCTTGAGCAGGTTCGACCGGACCGTACGAGCCGGGAGACAAATTGTATCCAATGGTTGGAATTACACATCGCAGACGCGGGGTACAATCGTTTCACCCGCATCGTGCATATTTGATGATGAACTCGGCTGCGACTGCCACGTGTCGATGTGATTTCACGTCCGGAATGGGCGGCTCCCAAGAGAAATGGACTTCAAATTACATTCTGGTTCAATCCCATGTTTTACCGCCATGCCTGGTAGGTACGCTTTATGCCTACCGGGACGTGTGAGCGTGGAAATATGCCAATCCATTTACCCTGTTACCACTGCTACCGATTTCCAAGTGGGCGTGCGTTGCATTTATTCATGTCGCTGTACATGTGCCGATTGCATTATTTGTTTATTTTTGCTCCAATCTCGTCGGAGACTGAGACTAATCGAGCAAGGTTCTGAACGTGCTTCCGGGGTTTATTGGTTCTGCTGCAGCTAAAACCACCGAGAAGCGATCAAACACTGTTTACATTCGAGGCCGCATCGGGTAGGCGCGGGGTCATCTATCCTTTGATCAACTTTGAACATAACAAGGCGCCGAAGATGTTACCGACTTTAAGCGCAACGAAATGTGTGCTGTCAAACGATTTAAGTGGTTCCAAATTCTGAGTGTGATTGGATCTGTAACCTCATTTTTAACCACCCATGTTTGCATGTGGAACAGATTTTCCATCAGATTGAATAGCTTTTAAAAATAGTTCCATCACGTACTTGAATAAAAGTCGGTTTCAATCCATTGCTCCACAGTAAGTGTGCTTTTAAAAAAAGCGATCGTAATATTTCATCCCCACACTCAAACGGAGAGGGCGTTAAAACACTTGTTTCAATTTTGGGGCGCTCGATTGGCATGTTGGGGCTGCATACTGGGAATGCTTCTTTATCGTTTCCTTGGCCCAAGCTCGGCTGCCAGTCAATTAAAACGTGGCCCATCAAGATGGCGCGATCTAGACGGAGTGTGTTGGTTTTGTTTCCTCAGAAACATCTTCCAATGTCTTCCAAATGTGCAAGATGTTAAGTGGTTATCTTAATTCCTTCACCATAAATTCATACGCCTCGCCCAGTGTCTAATCGCGAAGAACAAACGGCATGACTGACGGCCGTGCTGTGGTGCGTTCTGGTAGAATGTGGAGCATGCCGGGCTCGCGGTCTATTAGATTGGCCCTCTTAAACCAAATCGAATAATTTATTGCATCGTGAAGATAAACAATTTCTTCGACACCCCGATGTCGTCAGCACGGTGCTGGTCCTTTCCACCGCGAGCTATTTGGAAAAAAAGACTTGCAGCTCTCCGGAGATGCACAACATCGAAACCGTAGGACGCATACCGGACAAAAATGTATACTAAAAGTCTACGATAAGTTACAGCGCGTTTCAGATTGATTGAGAATGCAGCAGGTTAGGGCTCTCAGTGCTGTAAAAAGAAAGTGTCAACGGACAAGTTGAGCTATAAATTAGCTACCCCAGAAGAAAAGAGCATTATCTCTCTGCGGTACAAGTCGGCGATAGGGAACAAGAAAAAAAAGGTTCCCAAAACCCGAGGTGACGACCACAATCGAGATACTGGCGCGTGAGGTTTGTCCGTTTTGGGATTCCTTTTGAAGCTCACTTGGGTCGTAAAATATATCCCGATTGGAAAACGCATGAAAACCGTTGTGCGTTGTTGCCGGTGGGATGTGTCCCAAAAGTCGGACGATGGAGACGGTAGGTCCGCGTCCCGTTTGCTATCGCAGCCCTTCTCACCCAACGGAGATCTAATCAACTTGTTCCGATCCTTCCAACAAACCAAGGCCGTTCCAATGTTATCTAAGAATTTTAATTATGCGAAGTCGTAAACTGTCACCTACGACGTAACCGATAGAACAATTTGTCAAGCAGCACGCACCCCTCCGAACACAAAGTGCATCATCGTGTTGGGCCATCGAACGACTAGACGAAATACACATACGGAGTTGGAAAACGCATCCTCTATGCTTATCTTTAACGGTCCAATGCGAGTATGAGTCAACCGCACACACAGAACGGAGTTTGATTGTGCGAAGGTGTCTTGAACGTGCCGTAAGTAGATGAGAATGTTTGATTTCAGATGGGTAAGGATGATAGCAAACCCAGGCCCAGATGGAGGATTGTAACACGGGTTGGCTTTTAAGGGAGCTTTTGAATGACTATCGGGAAACATCTAGCCTTTGGTTCGGTTCCTAAGCTGACTAAGCGTTCTTCCCTTGCTGCAATGCATTGAAATCCTATCGAATCTGAATTGAGCAGAAGATGTGGCACCCAATCGGATCCTGGGTTTTGATTCGGTCCCCCATCATCTTCCGCGATCCTGTCGAATCGCTCAAATGGTATTCTAAAGCCTACGAAAAGGACACCTCATCGAATCCGAAAAAAGGACGATCGTTAAATTTTATGGATTATTTCACCATTACTTTCCTCGATTCTCAAACGTGTAGGCACTCCCGCGGCACATGTACCTGTTTCAGCCACCCGACATTAGCTTGCTGGAATGGTGAGGATTTTCGGACGACCATAAAATCAACCCAAAAACCTGTCCAGCAGTCCAGACCCATCCCTAGTCGGTACAGAATGACAATACCTTTTAAAATTGAAATCGAAAAACCGATCCAATGGGAGAGAGGTTTGGGTTGAGCTGATTTGAAAACGTTTCATTTTACGACAATGTGCTCTGCGCTATAAATTATACGTAAAGAATTCGTTACGCTAATCGACGTATTCACCGGATTTTTTTTTCGGGATATTTTCCACTTGCTAGGAGCTTGTCCGTCTGGGATTAGGCATTTAGAGAGACACCGAAAGGCTTTCTATCGTCTTCTTTGTTTGGGTGTCAGGGAGCTGGGAAAAACATCATGTCTTGTACGAACAACTTGAAAGAAACATGTCTTCCATCGTGGACATCAGCTTTTCGTTAAGGTTTAGGACACATTCAAATGACAGCAAACAATAAAACTCCCCACACCAAGGAAAGGCAGTCTTCAGCAGACTGTACAAAGTATGTAAATTGAGCTTCTTCCATTACGCTGCCTGCCGAGCTGTATGACTCGAAACCCTTCACCTGGGTCTTCAACCGGTGTAAGGCGGATACGTAGCTTTACGTAATATGAAGTCGTAGCATAAGTCGCTCGGTTGTCTCTTGGTGGTTCTTGGTATGTTTTTTTCAAAATTGCTCCTCAGAACCGTGCGCCATTTGCCGGAAGAATGTACGTGTACGTGTGCGTTAAAGTAAATATCCGCACCACACACATGTACACCCGGCCATCGAGGACGTTGGTGAAGCGTTAAATTTTTCCATTAAATTAAATTAGAAAAATATTGTCACGCCAAAACACGCACCGGTCCAGCGTTATGGGGGAAGGGCTGTCGTTTACCAGAGCATATACCGTCAGCAATTCGATTCTTTTTTCCCTGGAAGGTTCCCTGCTACACACCAAGGAATGCTACATGGGCAAAGAATATGCGGCAGTAGGTAAGACACGGTCCTGCGTCCTCCGCGCATGCTGACGTACCGTTGGGCCTTCATTCCAATTCATCTGGCGTACAAATTTGTTTATTGATGCGTGATTTTATCCACACTGAATGCTATTGCTTCTCGCGTGGTATGCGTGGTCCACCCAGCAACATGAGTGTGGCTTCTTGGCGCACCAACGCACGATTCATGATCGATAGAAATTGATTCAATTAACCTGCCCCAGACGATGGCTTCTTGGCCATTCGAGGTCGTAAAGATGGTTCCCCGGGCGGCGGTGGATTGAGCTTTATTGGACGCATCGAATTAAATTCCCATTCGGACTCGATTCAACAAAACCGGTGCCGAAATGGGTAACGAAGGGGAAATCAATGAATATTGGTACATCAATGCAGGCTTCTGCTTTCAACGCCAATCTGTACGATGATTTGACACTTTTGCTTTTCATGAGATGCCGTTTTTCCATCCTCGTAAAAGGAACCCCACACAAAAAGGCAAAACAACGCAAGGAAAAACCTTTTCGTTAAAAATGATAAATCACATTCGCTGGAAGGAAAGTCCCGGGAATCCTTTTACCCGGGACCGCTGAGTTAGTGAATTCGTAGAATAAATAAACATCAAACGAATGTCTTGTTGCCCAAACGATCTTTCCATCTCGGGTGCCGAACCCGGGAAAGGGAAAACGGGGTACGGGAAATTCTCAAGCATCGAAAAATGATGATGCTCATTTTTAATGACTGCAATCAGTTTCTGCTCCAGTGACGACTGTTTGGTTTGTTGCCGTTGTTGTTAGACTGTGGTGAATGAAAAGCCCCTTCTGGTGCGATTGTAACCATCTTGACTAGGACAAATGATCCCGGGTGCTTTAGGGGGAAGGAGTTTATCTAGGCTTTCAAAATGGAAATATTAGTAATGCTCTGTAATCCTTTCACGTCGTTACAGCCATTATGAGCTGAAGACAACAGCTCAGATAGTTTAGACCGGTACATCTCAAGGGTAACTTTATGTAGAGCCATTGATTAGTTTTTGCCTTGTTATTGGTAGGATAAAAAGTAAACTGATCGATCGGAAAAGTTTTGTCCAAATTGGTTCGACGGTCCTAGATTCGCTGATAGAGATTCATCCATCACTGGCTCAAAAGTTGGACAGTGTCTGTAGCGAAGTGG
This sequence comes from Anopheles minimus, assembly GCA_000349025.1. Classification (NCBI taxonomy): domain Eukaryota; kingdom Metazoa; phylum Arthropoda; class Insecta; order Diptera; family Culicidae; genus Anopheles; species Anopheles minimus. The sequence continues at coordinate 1,058,172 of KB663610.1, forward strand.
CAACTTTCCCATTACAGAGTGTCAATTTTCTAGCTCTCAAAGTGTGAAGAAAGTTAATAAATTATTCGCACGATTTTTGCCCAAATTCAATTACTTCTCGCTTTTTTGCGTTAGACAATGCTACACAATTTTCTGTACCACTTTATGTTTCTGTGGAGCAACTTTATGCTCGCATCTGGTGGGCGCATCTTCATCCTCCCCGAACTAACAGACCATATTCTTATCGCAGCTGCCAGTATGGCAAGAATGTTCGGCGTATAATTATGAATTTTTAATTTACTACACACCGGCACACTTGAAGTCGCTCTTGTGGGAGCCTGAAATGATGTTAATCTTCGCAGCGAAGGAACGGATCTTGGTTTTGTGTCGCAATGCACCTCAAGTGTAAGATGTGTGTATTTTGAGGCAAAACCAGAAAAATAAAACCCCAGTGCCTTGGTGGAGGACAGAATAAATACAGTGCTGCAAAAAACCACTACCGTACCGGCAATGTGTCCTGGGAGCAATGAAGAAAAGGTGAATCTAGCTAAGCATAACAATGTTGGCGGCAATAGTGGGGGAAACCATCATGGCAAGGTGTACGGGATGGTGGTCTAAGAAAAGCTTCTTACATTTTTCATTGCGGTTCCATTCAGCTGATTGTGCAGCCGTTGCTGCTGCTTCGATGGCGTTGTCGTCGGTGTGGAATGTACTGATTTTTCCCGCTTGCCATTCCCCTCGGTGGGGTTGCTGTCCTGCTCGTCGCCCGGATAGCCGGCGTTATTCAATTTCTTATACTTGAGTCCTCCGAAGCGCAACATGCTGGCAGGCGGCAGGCGTCGGTCGTGTTTCGACAACCCCAAAACACACAATCCAATGTTGGCTTTCAATAATTGAGGGCGCTGAGGAACTCACGGACGGGATGAAGGACTTTTTCCTGCATAGAAACACACACACTCGCACACAGGGAGTATTCGACTTTTTCCAAGTGAATGCACCTTTTTCGACACAAGTATCACAGGTAATTATAGCACTGAGTGATTCAAAATTCCTTCTCGCTTTCAAGGACGAACGATAAGGCAGAAGTATGTTTGCTTTTTCTCGCTATTGTGTTTCATTACACTCACTGCACTGCGTTGTGTGTTTTCCCTTTGCAACGTACTCTTTCACCAGTTTTCCAACTATATTTCCCGCATAGCTTCAGAAACCGTCACCAGAGTGGAACTGTGCACAATTTCAATATTGTTTTCTAGTAACCTTCAACGGATAGAACATATAATCCTAGCTATTTTATTTTTTCACAACGCTACCCCGAAAACACGTGAGAGTACGAGCGAACAAGCGTGTTTTGCGGCGAAGTCCTTTAAAATCCCAGCACGGGTAGAACGTTCCAACCGACTGGTACGAGCAACAAATGCGGAATGTTTTGCGTTGGCCGACCTGGAACCGAACTAGACGCATCGCGACAGAAGCAACACATGTACGTTCGTCGGTTTCGGGCCGCATGCTGCCTACCCGATACAGTGCGTGTAGAAATGTGTGCTTCACCTTTCACAGGGTGAAATAATTTCAATATGGCGTGATTTTTTGTAAATTCTTTGAAGTTTTTTTTTGCTTTAAATTTAGTGAACCTAGCATTGAATTATTTTTTATTTCAATGAATTTAATTTTTTCATTAACCTCTCTTACCAAACTCTTCTATTTTTTCTTGTTGTAAAAACCTATTCCGGTCATGCCGACTGCCGTTATACCAAACTCATGAATCTTAATATAATGTTGCTTATTGCACCAAGCTCACAATCTGTTTGAGAGATGGGAATAACAACTCACAAGGTAAATTGGCTCTGAGTGAGTGAGCCACATGATTGAATTAAATATAACAACTAGAACGACCTTTCGAGATCTTTTCTATGTTACTAAACTAGATGAAGTCTTATTCTTTTTCTAATTGGCTTAACCAATATTTTTGGTCAAGATGGTCGTATAATTGCTTACTAGACTACTCATCGATACCGAGTAGTTGGATAGCCAGTCCGTCCCGACGGGAGTCGGGTCTGGAAGACAGACACCGCTAGTCGCAGCAAATAATCATAACATATGAATTAAATCACACACTCATGAGTCAAACCTCACACTCATAAGAAAGATTTAATTCATTCATTCATTTTCACATGACTTCTTTTGTCCCGTGTGATCTATATTTGATCTCCTTCACCATGAATTCCATGCAATAACTGCAATACGTTCGTGGCTTCATGTAATGCGCTCAAAATATCAAAAACGTTTTCCCCGTAGCGTTTCTGTTTTGTGTCCCGCACTGTAGCTGAATTGGTTGGCTTTACAACGATGGGACGGTTAGAACATAAATACGCATGAAAGGAAATACTGGAACGGGGCCGATGCGGTGCGGTGTTTAGGGTTGGCAGGCTGGTGGTCGATTTTATGCTGCGTACGACCTTCCTTCCTTCTACGAAGGCAACATAAAAGCGGGAAACGGCAAAGAATGGAAAGAATCCCAAGCAGGACGATTGAAACCGAAAGAATGAAAAACGCATAAAGTGAGTTGAAGGAAAACCAAAAATGCGAAAGAAAGCATAAAAATAGTGAGTAGAACGAAGCGAGTTAGTACATCGAAACGGGCAAAGTGTCATTTTAGGGGTAGTAGACCTAGCTTTATGGAAGAGTGTCACTTTCCCGTTTTCCGCATCTGGTGTGTGGCTTTGCATAGCGAAATTATGTTAGCATACGAATGAATCTATCGCAATGTTTTGTATCGAGTAAAGGATTTAAAATGTTACAAATATGGTTAAAACAATTTCATCTGCTCTAAAATTTTTGTAAGATACTTCTCACACACAGAATTCTTTTATAAAATTATTCTTCGTTGGTAAAATACAGACAGACACGCGTCAAAAAATAAATGCTCTCGTACGAAAATAAACATCCTCCAGGAAATTGGAAGCTCTGTCGGACGACCTCCGTTGCACGTGCGTGGATAAAAAAATAATCATGCAAGCGATAGGCCGGGCGTCATCAGCGTCGATAACAGGATTTTCCAGCGCCACTCCGAAGAAGGATGCTTTCGGAGGACATTTTTCTACCGCACCTTTATCATCGCTGTCTTGTTTGGTACGCCAACGACTGGAACCGGTCTCGAAAGTGCTATGGTGAGTAATCATTTTATGTTTATTGTTTATCTTTCGATTCCTATTTAACTTTGTACATCTTCGCTGGGATCCCCTCTCTCTCCCTTCTCCGTATTTGTTCTTATTGTACATTCGTTTGTTGTTTTATCGCAGGAAAGGGTCCTCGATTTTCCCCTTCAATAAAACAGCGTCCTCGTGCCAATACCGAGCGACGGTACCAGCGGCAACGTAATGTTTTCTTTTATGCTTAGTGATAAATTTTATTACACCAAACACGGTGGCTCACTGGTGGTACAACAGAACCGTACGCGTGTGCTACGTGCTGGGTGGTAATCCTGCGAATACAGGTTGGAACGTTGTTTTAAAACTTTCCCGAAGGTTCCTGTCGAAGTTGCTTCCGAGGCGCACTGCAGCCAAACATAGTTCGCTTTTCGCCGGTCGTATCAGCTCGGACGTGGTATTATCAAAACAAAGAATTATGATTTCCCTGCGGAGGAAACAGGAACGGCGGACTTCCGAAAAAGGGCGCGCGAGGTGTAGAAAGCGACAAGAATTCACTATCAGCGTAAATACAATTTGTTTCGCTTGTGGAACCGTGGAAGTTGGTGGAAGATAGGTGGGTCTAGAACGCGTTAACAGTAGAATTGCACCATTTTACATGCTTTAGACAGTTGTAACTGAAATATGGTTAAGGTGTTAACCCACGAGGAAGCTGTAACATGCTTTCGGAAGATTCATTCTTTTCTAACCAATTGTACAGTGCCAATGGTTAAAATGGCCCACACGAAACGGGATACATTAACCGCTGGGTAACGTTTCTAAAGAAAATGCTCAGATTACGATCACGAATCCGATATGCGGTCTGCTGCAACGATATGTGCACTGGGAGCAGACTATGCTGTTGCCATGCCCACTTTGCACTCCCACAAACCCCCTTTGCAAAGCCCGTTTTTCCAGCATTGCTGCACGCTTAACAGCACAATCGGTTTCATTTTTCGTGCGAATGGTTGCGGAACGTTTCTCAACGGAAGCACTTTGACATCGACACGCTGGGCACTTGCAGTGGCATGAGTCGCGATGGGTTCCTCCAACGCTTTTCACTACCAACCCAGTTACCACCCAATCCGTTCGTGCTGATCTGTTAAATGATCTTGAAGAGGTTATCAAACGGTCAGCGGAAGGACGGTTTTTTGTGTGACAATTCTTTTTTTTTTGTCCGCTAGAACGTGTTATACGCGTACGGTGAAGCAAATCTGCGAACCACCGAGAAATTGTACGCCACAGGAAAAGAAACCACGAGCGTGCAAGGTTTGCAACTGCGCTGCAGAAGCTTTCGACCGCGTAGGAATGTTTTGCGGTAACGGGTGTTTCGACGCGCCAGACGCAGTTGTCACAACGACGCATATTCAAATTTTGTGGTGTTTTGCAAATTTGAGCAAACAAAAAATATGACACGATATATGGCGTACCGTACAGGATGGTACGATTTGGGTACGAATGTTAAGCTGCGTACACTGAACTTGCACACGGACTACATGGAGTCCATTGCTTCCATTGCGCCGTTCTGTCCGTTATAATGTGTTTAAGGGAGTGGTACATTCGGGAGATTTAAAAGTGGCTCCCCAAATGATAGGAAATACATAAACTATTGAACCGAAGGACGCTGGAGAACAACTGAAAAACGCTGTTCAACACATGTTTTCTCTCGTGCAAGGGATTACCACCAGACTTTCACCCTTCGTTTGGCGGGACTAATACAATACTCATCATTCCAGCAAAGCCGCCTGTAGCGCTTAAATCGCCCCGGCCCGAAAGCAATCCGACCCGTAACCTATAAATCTTAATCCACACGCTCGCAACTAGCAAGGCTTCGGCCAGGCTAACGAAAAAAGGGGAAACTCCCCTATCCCCGAAATGAAAGGGAAAATTTGCTCGGGTATCTCGGAAGCACAAAGAAAACCCGATGCGGAAAAACCGCACAAAATGAAAACACTGTCCCGCCAAAAGTCGGAGGTTTGTGGGGGTTTTCCGTGGTGATGTTCGATGGGAAGAAAGTTCGTCTTCGAGACCGTAAGTCGGGGAGCACACTAATGACTACCTTGAGAATGTGAAGCAGGAGATTTTGGGAGTTTCGGAAACATTTTCCTTCCGTCACGTTTTGGGGTTACTTTGTGAGTTTTCAGAGCGGGTTTTCCACGAAGAAAAGGGTGCGTTAATGCGTTTCCGTGCAAGGGCATTCACCTATACACGGGTATTGTGTAGTAATTGTGCCTATTTGTGGTCGTGTAATAAGTTACTTCTGACTGACACAGGGATGGGTTTAATGAGGGAGCGTAAGATAAATCCTGTTCTTTTTATAATGATAGTTACGGGTACTTTTTGAATGAAATGCTACAAAAACGCGTTACATTTAATGATATGAAAAATAGAATAAATCAAAAAGCGTTCAAATTCGTTCAGGAAATTCAAATTCATATCTGCTCATATCTCCCCTATTCGGAGCTGGTACTAGTCAAATTAAGGAGTGTGGAAAAACTTTTCGCTCCTGGATGAATGAATAGCAATCATTGCAGGATATCCCACGCCGTCACAAAATTGCGCTGCACGTGACTTTTATCAGCGAGAGTTTGTACATTCTTCACCCTTCGCGCTAAAAACTGTCTGACAGGGAAAGGGCCATTCGAATATGCTCTTCTACAAGTTTCTTTATTACCAGTGAATGTAAGTAACTTTGATACGTTGTGCTATAAAAAGGATAGCTTTATGATATAATAACAGTAACGCACGTAGAATTTCCGAAGAATAGGCCGGAATATAAATGACACACCAAAAAGTACCGCCGACCTGTGTGTGGGTTCGTTAGAGCATGAAATGTCCGCTCTTTAATTTGTATTCGAGAGCAACAGTGCCGGCCGGTTGAAAAAGGGAATTAATGCCCTCGGTGCGCTTCTCACCCGCGTAAAAGTGAGTCGTCAAGTTCAAGAGGATCACCATGGAAGTATTACAAGTTCATCAACCGTACACGAAGGGACATACCGTTTGCCACAATAATAAATGCCGCCGGTACGCTTTTGCGTGGTTTTATATTTCCATCCGGAGGATTCGTCCGCACCACCGAAAGTTTACAGCTGAATGAAAGTTAAGTAGTGTGTTGTGTCTGTTTGATAATCTCCTAGACCCTCGTTATGCACCTTAAATAAGGATTAAAGTGTCCCGGTGTTGCGCAGCTCGCATGCGGTCGGTCGGGCGGTCGTTATTAGGAGATTATGCTACCAATATGTACACAATGTAACTCGTGTCACTCTTTTCGTGTCCGTCTTCGAACCATGGGAACGTGTACCGGGCCCGAAAGAGACACGGCACAAAAGAGCCGACATGAACGGAAGCATCCACGTGGTTTTTGTGGCGGCAGTTCCGAGAGTCGGTGTCTTTGCTGAGCTAGGTTCATATTTGTATGCAGATGTCGATGAATCAATGAACGAAAGAAGTCCTGCTGTGACTTTATTAGGATTAACGTTCACCCAGGAGCTGGGTGTAATGATGAGGGCATCAAAGGAAAGTTGAGCTTGAGGTTCTTACCTCACTTTTTCACTTTTCATGGAATAATTATTGTACCTACTAACGTAATATAAAAGTTTTTATAATTTAAACACGTTCTTTCTTTTAACTACCCCACGTTGTCTACCGATGATTCTTCCCTTCGATGTACTTAATTCTATGCGTCCCGCTCTAACAAAACAAAGACCCTCGTTTTATGTGTTCATTTATTCTTTCTCATTAAATAGAAATAATAATCTCTCGTAATCAAAAGTAAAAGGATAATGGCTATTCAAAATTTTGAATTTCAATTGCATTTCTTGTAGGAATCTGAAACGTTTCCTATCTTCGCCCGTTCGTCGATTGTTTTGAAATTTTTGTCGATGAACAATTGAAGAATCAAACTCCACGATTTATCCACGTTAGGGCACAATGACAGCCAATGTTGTTATTGCTGCTGTTTTATCAAAATGTAAACAAAGTTCCTCGCCATTACGCCCTTTGAAAATTTTAAATTCACACGCTTTTTTGCCAATGATATCATGCATAAGCGTAAAATAGAGACCTCAATTCTATATAAACGCGTTTTATGAAGTCCGCATCTAAATGGATGGTGTATTAGCAAGTCACAGCGAGGGAAAACTAGCCTCCGATGTTTGCCGCGGCTGTGGAGGCAAAAACGCAATAAAACCTCTCTCCGTGTATGGAAATATTTTTAAATGGTGCACCTCAATAGATGTAAGTTCCTATTGATGTTTGCTGAACGTTTTCGAGTTCATTACGATTTGGCTTTTGTATTTCTGGATTTTAGGTTTCCTGCTCCGATGGGCTCCCATCAAACATATGCAATCGGTGCTTGCAGATGCTGTCGATATCTTACGAATTCAAGATGATATGCACTCGCACAGATAGAAATCTACGAGCAAAGACAAGCGATATAGCTCAGGTGGAGAGTGTTACCTCTATCGAAAATTCTTCATCAGATGACTACGAGCAGTCTGAACTGGTATATGAAGTACAAACGGAGGAAATCGTGGAGGAGATGGTTATAACCGACAAAGAGTCAGTTGATTATCTATACAAAACGATACCAGAACTTAAACAGTGCATCACCAAGGGGCCAGAGGATACAAAGCAGAATGCCATTAGCGAACTGGAACATTTGTCGGACGAGTGCTACCTACTGCAAGTAGCAGAGAAATCCGATGAAATTCCATCGTTTAATGCCCAGGAGCTCCATGAGGTTCAAGATACGGATGACCGAGAGAAAAGTGAGGAGCTTGCTTTTGGTGACGCGGTAGAATATCTCACGGACACATGCAAAGAAATAAGCCCGGTGCATGAACATTCCCAAACCTTCAGCAAAAGTGTATCCATCGTAGATGTGAAGCATGTGCCGAAATCTTCTCAACGTCATTCTGTGGGCCATTCCTGCCCGGACTGTGGAAAAGAGTTTGCCTCTAGAACGAACATGTACCGGCACCAGCATGCACACAGAGGCACAAAGCCCTACAAATGCGATATTTGCAAAAAAAGTTTCACCCAAAGTGGGACACTTAAAACACACAAGTACATGCATCTCAATATAAAACCGTACGAGTGCAACGTGTGCGGCCAGCGATTTACCCAGAGCAAATCTGTGAAACTTCATCTTCGGAGACATACCGGAGAAAAGCCATTTGTTTGTGATATTTGCAATGCGGCGTTTCGACAAAAGAACGGACTGCAACGGCACATGAAAGTGCACGGTGAAAAGGGATAACATGTGGCGTACTTTAACAGCGAAGGGACAGCAAGTTTTCTCCGTGCCAGCTTTACTTTAAGTTCATTTTAAATCGCTAGACGAATAAATTATTTTAAAATCATTTAAAAACGTACCTACAACGGATATTCCTATGCTTTGAACAAAACGAGCCAGATTAAATTTGGGGGACTTTAGTTCCAAACGCACCTATATTTTGAACAAAAATTCCTCGAAAGGAAAGATGGAAGCAACCGATCCAATAATGTAGCCCCAGCTGAAAATGTCACCGTTGCTTTGTTTACGTTCCCGAGCAAGCCAACGAAAGCCTACAAGTGTTTCGTGGATTTTTGTAAATTTTTCGTGATGGGATTGTGTTCGTCGTGTTTTAAAGGATCTTCAGAGGAATTACTTACACCGGACGTGGTATGTAAATTACACACTGCGGCCAATGCATTACGAGACCCCCAGCATGTCTCGCACTGACCACGCAAAAGCGAAAGTTACGCTGCAATGATTCATCTCTTGTTTTGTTCCGTAGGAGGTCCGTCGTCAGCAACAGCGCGAAGCAGCGGAACGGCGACGAATAGAGCAAGAGTCACGAGGCATTAAGGATCCGGATAAAGTTCGAAGACAACAGCAGCGAGCGATGGAACAAGAACGCCGAGAGCAAGAGGCCAACCGGATGGGAGGGCAACAGCCAACATTGAAGGTAAAAAATGATCCATTCAAAGTAGTTAAAATGTATTTTTTTTTGCATACAATACTAAATGAATGCTTTTATTTTCAGTGGCAGCAAGATTAAGCACGTCTAGGAACCAGGTCGTAGACCTTTTTTCTCAACTACGTGCTGGTGTCGAACAAAAAAGAACCAATTTTAAATTTCTATCTGTTATCTCTTGTGTGTTTTGTATTGTGTATTTATGTTTTCTGTGAAATAAAGGATAAAAGCGAACCGACCGTTTATCAAATTATTGAAAACCACACAACATCATTTAGTGCATAATTCTATCGTCAAAAATGATAAAATGTACTAGAGCGAGAGTTGTGCTGGTTTTGTTTGTTTCCAAAATATGGCACGATTTATCGGCGCGTACTGATTTGACACCGCCGTACGTCTGTCTGCACTGTGAGCTGTCAAATTTGTTTTAGTTCTGCAGTTTTCGTCATTGTTTGTGCGGGCGTGAGCCAGGAATATCCATCGGCAGGCAATTGGTTGAAATCGCTGGTCGCATTTCAAGACACGAGTGATCTCAGTGGGTGGACAATCGTGCCAGTGTTTGCCCGGTGTGTTTAGTGAATTTGGTTACACTTTACGGACGGTGCCAGAAAAAGGGTCACAAAAGGGAAAACGTTCCGATTCCCGGCGCCAGTGAGTTTGTGTGCGAGAAGTGTCCTCAGACCGTACGGTACGATTAGCGAAAAATGTTGAATATTCCAAACGAGAAGGTAAGCTGATAAGATAAGCAATCAGTTGAAGTGGAATGAGATGAAGAAGAGGCTTCCCTAGGGCATATCGGACGGCATCCAAGTGTCGCAAATGATCTATCACAGATCGCTAGGCCAGTTGGGGGGTAACCTTGATCGACCTTGTACGTCAGCGTGCGGTGAAGCAGAGTCGTTTAAAATCTTTACACACAATAAAGCATAAATTGCTTCATGAAGTGTAGAGTGAGTAAAACCAAACAAACGATCATTCTGAAAATGCATTCCCTGCGTACTGCAGGCCGCCTTACGGCCATTTCATCGGCCGTTTCATTCAAAAACATTTTCCCCCGCTGTAATGTGAATGTTTGCATAACACTCTGCACCACCAACAACGCAAATAACGCTTTAGTTGTTTTAAAGCCTTATCTGGATTTAATCGTACTCGAATTAATCCATCCATTCGACACACTCCCGCACTACACCTACCCCTCCGGGGGTCGTTCCGTATACAGCAGGTTAGCTGATTACTATCGCGATCATAGTCGCAAACTATCAGCAAAGTTTGCGAGATATTTACAAACAGAAGGACTCGCTCGACTTCCCGATAGTGTCCCTATCTATCTACTCATTGGCCGACCGCCTGCTGGGAAGGGTGGTAAGCACAGCGAGAGGAAAAAAAGGCTGATTAGTGGGCAAAGCCTTTTGCAGCTCGATGATGCGTTATCATTCTCTCAAAACGGGCAGCGGGTATCGCTGGTCGCACACGTCTGTGACAGGGAGGTTGAGGTTTGGTCGCACTTACTGGAAGTCACCATACTCGGTCCCAATTCAGTCCCATTCGGGTCGAAGAAGAGGCCACACGCGGCAACCGAACAGCGTTTGTCGTTCCATAGACGAGTAGTTAGAAGCGTTTCCGTGCGTGTGATCATGTGCTGTGTAGAAGGCAGCTAATAGAGATCATTTTAGTAGCCCGTCGAGAGCGCAATTAAACGTGGATCAACTTGCGTGGGAAGCAAGAGTGCTGTTCTGTTTTTTTTTTTTTTTTTGGGTAGAAGTTTACATCGATCGAGCAGAGAATGACCGGAGCCATCGATTTACTGCTTAGCGTAAGTGTCATCAACAACGGTTCGCGATCATCACCAGCATCACGGCGCAAATTGACAAAACCTGTGGCGCCGCGACTATGTTGTGTTTCCGTGTTAAACAAACGACCTCTACCACGATGCGACAATGCTGCATCGTTCCGTGGCAGAGGAAGCGCCGGCATTCAACGGGCTCTGTTGAAGAACAAATGAAAGTCAAATAGCCAAAGAGAGTGTTTGAGATAAGGGCAGAACTTATTCTGCCCATCAACGTGCCACTGGGATGGCTAATCTCGCCACAACATGTGTCACCAGAATAGCCGGGCGCCACGTTTGCTTTACACGGAAGTGTGTGATCATTCAAAATTCGTAAACTTAACACTTAGATCGTATCGATGGACAAGCATAGTGGGTAAAGTAATACCATGCCAATGAGAATTTGGCCATGAATTCGATCGCACACGTTTGGTCAGGTGCATGCGTATCGGCAGACTACAAACAATTTTTTTCCACTCGAAACATGTAGATCCACCATATGCATGTAGCATGTAAAATAATACTTACCCTATGTCTGCTTTTATGATGATGGGGAAAAAATCAACGCTAGATCAACTAGTTGTTTGGAGAAGTGGTTTGATAAGTACGTTTGCGTAGAACAAACTACCGTTTACACCACATGACAAATTGTGCACGATCATCGGCATAGTAGCGATCACGTTTACACACGCGCGCCAAGAATGACTGTTTATTATTACCTTTCAGCTTTCGAGCATGCCGGCAAAAAGCGCTCTAATGAGGAAGATGTTTTACAGCTTACTGTCCTGTATCAACAGTGTGATAATCTTATCAGTGGCAATATAACGCTAACGCAAACTTTCATATTACCATCATAAACAGAATAGCCGAGAAGGGTCGCTGAGGTTCTGATGATATCGATCCCCAGAAAACGTGAAAAAGGGTCGTATCGTTTGTCCTTGCCCTTGTTAGCGTTTGTACAGGCACTTGTGGAGTTGGGCTTAAAAATTTTGGAACAGGGCGAATACGCAAAACAGGTATCCCAAAAACATGGAACTACCTTGCAAAACACATCAATCATTTGCGTGACTAGACAGATTGAACATTCGGTTGGCTTTCGAGAGGCTGCTGGATCTTGTGGTTGTGGTGACGGACTGTACGGAGCAGAATTTGCAAATTTATCCCCAGTAGAACGTTGTTGGGTTAGGTTAAGAATGAATTACTGGACTGGTATCGTCCAATTTGGAAAGGGGAGTTCTTAATCTCATGAATGAAGGATCGAGTAGTGAAACCTCAAAAATTCACTGGAGGGGAGACACTCTCAACGTCTATAAAAACCAAAAGCATACGCTATCAAAACCTCAGTATCGTTAGATGATCGTTAGCCGAGCTGTCCGCGTACGGTGTCCGCTAGCAAACTGTGCCTGTAGTTACAGCAAAAGCCCACTCTGGAACAATAACGCTTCCGAAGGGGTTTCCCACGGGTTGTACAAATTCAAGAACACGGCGTAACCTCTCCGGAGGGCGATTCAAAACCGGCGGAAGCGTCTAGAAAAGCAGCCGTGGTGATGCTGGGGCTACAGAATTCGTGCATCGTGCTGAACTCCAAGGCAGTCCACAGTGGTGGAGTCTCTGAAGGGGGAAAAGTGCATTTTAAAATGCTTAATCCATGTACCGCCGGCATTGGGCAGGTTGGTGTCGATTGCTCCGTCGGGAAAGGGAACGCGCTGTGATCGTGGCTAAACGGAAAACGGAAGAGATTTGTTTACTTACCATCCGTGCATAATTATGCTAAGATTTGAGCTAACCTTGACTCAAACGCATCGCTAGTCCGTGAAATGAGGTAACAAAGTGTGGCGGGAAGTGTTGCGTGAGCAGGTTTGCTTCTTATTTCCAATGTCAAGCTCAGTGCATGTGATGCTTAGAACCGGATTGCATTCGGATGGTATAATCATCTCAGTGATAAGCAAAAAGATTACACCCCAATCAATTCCATAGCAGTTGTTTAGATGTCATTATTAAATACGTAGCAGTAAAAAGTAGCAAAACACGTGATAAACGACGGTTTTGATCCATTCCGGGACACGGTTACGATTTAATAACTAAACTATTAGGTACTTCGAAGGTCGTGCGGAATTGTTGTACTACTGTACGAGGAGTAATTGCTTTGGCAATGTCGTTTAATGGTTTGATCGTTGTCCGAAACGGTATGGACATGTTGGGTAGATCATCTAATTCTTTGTGGCACGTCCCTCTGACAGTACGATCGTTAAACGACATCGTATATCTAATGTATTGTTCTCCGGTTCATTGACCTTTGCAGGTGCGCGGCCACCAGCGTGTACCATCGGACACGAAAGAGTTCCACGAAGCGACGAAACGGGATGCGCTGATGCGCCTCAAGAAGGATCTGGACCATCTGCTGGAAACGGTTGAAGATTCGCGGAAAAATGGCGTACAAAGGGAAATGTGCGGATTCGAGGCACTGTACCATCGGTTTCTGCAAGAGGACGGTCCTTCGGTCGAGTGGGATCGTATCGAGAAGTTGCCGGAGGGTGCCGTGAAGGACTATTCGACACTCAAACTGCCACAGGAAGCGCACATCCGGGACATGCTGGACAAGCTGGTCGTGGTGAAGCTGAACGGTGGCCTCGGTACATCGATGGGTTGCCATGGGCCGAAGAGTGTGATACCGGTGCGCAACGACTTAACGTTCCTCGACCTCACGGTGCAGCAGATCGAGCATTTGAACAAAAAATACAACGCCAACGTACCGCTCGTATTGATGAACTCGTTCAACACGGACGTCGACACGGAGAAGGTGATCCGCAAGTACAAAGGCTTCCAGGTGCAGATCTACACATTTAACCAAAGTTGCTACCCACGAATTAGCCGCGACTCCCTGTTGCCTATTGCGAAGGATTTTGACATCGAGAATGATATCGAAGCGTAAGTGAGATGATGTTGTGTGAAGAACATGCAAAAACCGAAATTCATTCCTTGCTATCTTGCAGATGGTACCCACCGGGTCACGGCGATTTCTACCAAGCGTTCCAAAACTCGGGACTGTTGAGGAAATTCATCGAGGAGGGTCGCGAGTACTGTTTCCTGTCCAACATCGACAATCTTGGTGCTACGGTCGACATAAAGATATTGAACCGTCTAATTGGTGACGACAAGCAGGGCGATAAACCGATCGAGTTTGTGATGGAAGTGACGGATAAGACCCGTGCCGACGTGAAAGGTGGTACGCTGATTAATTACGAGAACAAGCTTCGTCTGCTGGAAATTGCCCAGGTCCCGAAAGAGCACGTTGACGACTTTAAGTCGGTGAAGACGTTCAAGTTCTTTAACACCAACAACATCTGGGCGCGGCTGGAGTCGATCGAGCGGGTGCTGAACGCGAAGACGATGAACATGGAGATCATCGTGAACAACAAAACGCTGGACAATGGGATGCGCGTGATCCAGCTTGAGACGGCCGTCGGTGCGGCCATGAAGTGTTTCGACGGTGGTATCGGCATCAATGTGCCACGGTCGCGCTTCTTGCCGGTGAAAAAAACATCCGACCTGCTGCTTGTCATGTCCAACCTGTACAGTTTGAAGTATGGCTCGCTGGTGATGTCCCCGCAGCGCATGTTCCCGACCACCCCGTTGGTGAAGTTGGGTGACAATCATTTCAGCAAGGTGAAGGAATTCCTCAGCCGCTTTGCCAATATTCCCGATCTGATCGAGCTGGATCATTTGACCGTTTCCGGTGATGTTACCTTTGGCCGGGGAGTTTCGTTGCGCGGCACGGTCATCATCATTGCCAACCATGGCGATCGTATCGATATTCCGGCTGGTGCAATCCTGGAGAACAAGATCGTGTCCGGCAATATGCGTATTCTGGATCATTAGAATGATCCTCTTGTTCGTATGATCAACGCAACGCGGGCCAGTAGGATGATACTCAGGAGCAATAAGCGCAAAGTGTGCGAAGCATGCGAAAACTATTATTTAAAAAAGACGGGAATACGATAGACTCTAGTTCTGAACAAGCAATACACTAACAATGTGGAACGGAAAACGGTGTGTCAAAAGACGGATAGGAAGCTCTCATTTTTGGTTGTTTCTTTAAAAAAATATTGCAGCACAATATGATTAGTGTGGGAGGAAAGGGAGGTATGCCTTTTATTGGTTGAGTTTTCGTTGCATAAAACATATGTTTCAACAGTGGCTCTGGTTTTTTTTTCTTCGAGCGGATGTGAGGATGTGAATAAATTTATCACAACTCATAGAAAAATTAGATTATTTTTTTATACTAAATATAAATATGACGAAAACCCGAAATTTGTGTGCATCGTTGCGTTACAAAGCGTTACGTGGTTCGAGCATGCAGAAAGTGCTCGAAAAAACACATCGCATTCGAGCTAATCTACTCGAAGTGCGAGCTAACGTCAAATTTACTGCTTGGGAAATTTTCCATGTGTGACATTTTCTTGTTTACCTATACTCAAACCCATTGTTTACAAAAATCTATCGGTTGCGGTATGTAATTTTCGGTCCGGTGGTGCGCTTTGCTTTTGTCTCAAAAAGTACCGGTGCGTGTTGTGGCCTACAAATGGCTGAATGCAGTACTTAAACGTTCCCCCGCTTGTTGCTGACGTTGGTTGCGTTTTCGTTCCTTCGGGTGGTTTAGAGCACAGGAATCTCACTTGCGGGCGGTAGCAAGGTTTCGAGCGGTTCCTCCACTTACTGCGGGTAATTGAATGTCGCTACTTATAAGCTAGTAATCGCCACGATTGTGTTCAATAGTGCTGACACGGTAAAACACGGGTGGTGTGACAAATTAACGGTGCAAAATACGAAAGTGTTCCTATCGAAGGCAGCATAGCCGGCACATCGTCATCATGAGCGGAGAACCAGAAAAGGCAATGAAGAAGCAGAAAACGGTAAGAACACAAAAAACGATAGTTCTAGATTGATAACACGCTTGGGGCAATGGAGCAATTTGCAGCTGAATAGTATAGCACGCGTAGGTTGTATAATATTATTTTTCCAAGTAATTTCAATGGTGTTTTAAACACAGGCGGTCATCTCTGATTGGCTGCCTTGGAAACGGATGTGATCGAGGAACGACAACTACGACTATCGGAAAACAGATGCCCCCAGAAGCACGTGATTAATGTACCGTTCGGGTTCTGCTCAATCTTCGGCGGTGATTTCGAATGGCCGTAAATGGGCCATTTAACAGGCCATATGGTACATTACTTTACATTGCTTTCATCGTACGCACTTGCTCGCCATATGGAATGCTAATCTACACCCTGGTAGTGGAGTGTAAGCAATTGCTGATAAGAAAAGTTCAAATTATCATTGTCAAACAATACACATTGTCATGAACACGATCGTTTTCGTTGGAAGTTGTCAGATAAACATAATTATCAAGCGTCGAAATAGTTAAATGGCAAAATGACTTATCTCAATGAGAACCGGTACAGAAATTCATTCTGGCTTTTGAAATAAAACAAAACGAAATATGCTGACGTTCGCAGTAACGAGCGTAAAGAGGATCACAGTTCTAAAGTTGCAACAACCGGTTGTTAATTATCACGCGACACTTTACGGCTCCGCTCGAACACACAGCGACATGACATGGCCCATTGACCCCACCCTTCCGGAAGGGTGGACATCAAGCGTACAAATTGCACGACTAAGCACGATGGAGAATTGCTGCCGTAAGGAGGGGAGGGGGGCATCACACCGGGTATGGCACATTATAATTGAAACTCGTACATTGTGTGGTGCTGCCCGAGCTTACGCTTTATCGCGATCCACTCGAACAGCGTGAAAGCGCAATGCGTACGAACTCACCAACCAGATAGAGAGAGAGAGAGAGAGAGACGGAGCCATAACTTTGGACAGATGTCTCGTGTGGGGTTGGAGCACATGAATACACCACCCAATGAGGAAGGTGGGCTTTCATAAAAATGTTCAGTGCTTTTGCATGTGGCGTTCACTTCGCGCAAATCGTCCAACTCAAACTTACCACGTCTCGATCGACGATTAGTAGTGGCTTAAGTAGAGGCTGTGACGGAAACAATCGAATGTACATAAAGGTTTTTCCAAGTGTGGTTGGTTTTTCATCTCATCTCATCGTACCCCAAACCGGAGAAGTCTGGACGTTCGTGGTGAATAATAGAAAACCCACGGACATAACAAACTTTACCCGGCGTAGCAAAAAAAAACCACAACAGCACAACAATACAGAACGGTTCGCGTGTGGTGAAGTGTGATCGACGCATCGCGATCGCGGTTTGGCTGTTGGAAAACTTTCTCCCCGACCATTGGCCCCAAACCGTAAGTGCGCGATGCCGTCCGCCTTGCCAGCTCGTACTACATAATCGTCGCCAAAACAGGTATCAGCGGCCAGTGCAGCCTCTTCGGGCATCATTGTTGATTGACCGTGCGCCGTGATCGGATCGGACGTGCTAGCTGTTCCAATCGTATACTCATATTCTAATGATTGGCTAGCTTTTTCGTTAGTACGCGTGCCTGTGTCGTTGTTTTGTGAAGCTTTTATATTCATTGCACAAGGGTGTGCGGTATAGCAAATAGTGGTGCGATAACAGAACGTTCAGTAACATGTTCGTAAAGCGAAGAAAGGTTGCCAACTTCAACAATAACTCCTTTCTGGGGAACTCTAATTACGAGAATGCGGATGGAGGTGGCAGAACGATCGTGACGACACGCTGCAGCAAACATAAGGACTGTGCCGGTAATGTTTCCCCAGAGGTAAGCAGCATCAGAGCTCTTGTAAAGCTTGTTCGTAATAATATTACGTCCACGGAGTTTGGGAACACATCATACGGAAGGGAGACAGAGAAGACATAAAAAAACGGCAGCTACCAGGAAGACAGAGGTTTGTTGTAAAACTTTCACTTTACTCCAGCGATGTAAAACGACGAAGATCAGATTTGCATTTCGGCAATATTAGTTATTAAATCATCAAAAAAACGGTAGCTTACGGGGGAAATATTTGACCGTTTTTTCTTCCTGCCCATAAAACGTGTCTTTCGTGTATCGTGCACACCACCGTCTTGAGTGTGTTCCGACGCGATCGATGATGTTGCATTATGTAAGTGCTAATCGAGCTAGCTGGCCAATGATCTTTGGTTCAGGAAGCGTTAACGGGCATTGCTTGCTGTAACTTTGTAGGAAGGTGTAAAGGTACTTACGCAGACAACTGTTGTTGGTGGACCAGTTTGTTCCAGAACTCGATCACTGTTCGTTTGTTATGTGATCGTGAATTTTATCAATAGCATCCCTGGACTGAATGTTGGTCAGTAACGCGCCACTGTTCAAACAAATGGTTTACCCTCTTTCCTTGTATTTATCTTAGATCACCTTTACTAGGTTGCTCGTAAACCACACGGCTATGATGAGCTCAACGCCATTCCAATGCACCAGCTAGCCTCCGGAACGTTACACTGCAGGCGGCAAGCAAATAACTTATCTTTGTGGGCTTATTATCGTTCATGTTTTCCTCTCGTGCAATCGCGTACTTAAGTGTGGTGTCGCGAAAACTCTCACGTCATACCGTGGTGGGTTTTCGTTCCCTAAAGGTTGCGCCTGCTCCACGTCTCCAGCGCCAGTGTTTACGATGCAGGAGGTATATAAGGCTGTAAAACTGCTCCATTTCTTTCCCCAGCAATGTGTCCTTGAATGTTTGTCTTTTCCTCCACACAATGAGTCGCGTTGTCGAGTAGTGGTGAATAAACGATCGTTTGTCTTTCTTTCCTTTTCCCGTTCCGCAGTGTCTTCAGGTGGCGACGAACGTGACAGAACAGAAGCACAATGTGTCCCGGGAAGTGCGTGGCCAAAATCTGGGACTGTGTCGTGGCTTCCGCGGCTGTACGGTGTGGCTGACGGGGTTGAGCGGTGCCGGCAAGACGTCGATCGCGTTCGAGCTCGAGGCGTATCTCGTCTCGAAGGGTATTCCGGCGTACGGGCTCGATGGCGATAACATTCGCACCGGGTTGAACAAAAACCTTGGCTTCTCGCAGGTGGATCGCGAGGAAAACATTCGCCGGGTGGCCGAAGTGGCGAAACTGTTTGCCGACAGTGGGGTCGTGTCGATCTGCAGCTTCGTTTCGCCGTTCGCCGAAGATCGGGAGATGGCGCGCAAGATCCACAAGGATGCCGATTTGAAGTTCTTCGAGATCTACATTGACACGCCGCTGGAAGTGTGTGAAACGCGCGATACCAAGGGTCTGTACAAGAAGGCACGGCAAGGCGTCATTCAGGGCTTTACGGGTGTGACGCAAGCGTACGAAGCACCCGATGCGCCCGATCTGCGCGTCAGCACCGAAGGGATGACGGTGCGCGAATCAACGTTGCGGTTGATACGGCTGCTGGAGGATGAGGTGATCATACCGAAGTTCATCAAGGAGGACGAACCACTGCCGGAGCTGTTCGTGCAGGAAAGCCTAAAGGAGGCGCTCGGGGCGGAAGCGAAAACGTTGCCCTCGCTGTCAATTACCGAGGTCGAGTTGCAGTGGCTGCAGATACTGGCCGAAGGGTGGGCCTACCCGTTGAAGGGGTTCATGCGCGAACAGGAATACCTACAGGCGCTACACTTTAACTGTCTGCTGAACGAGGATGAAACGCTGCGAGTCAATCAATCGGTCCCGATAGTGCTGTCCGCGAGTGACGCCGATAAGCAGCGTCTCGAAGGGGTCAGTGCACTTGCACTGCAGTATAACGGACGTGTGGTGGCGGTACTACGCAAGCCGGAGTTTTACTTCCAACGCAAGGAGGAACGTTGTGCCCGCCAGTTTGGCACCACCAACGGAGATCATCCGTACATCAAGATGATCCTCGAGTCGGGTGACTATCTTGTCGGGGGCGATCTCGAGGTGTTGGAGCGCATCCAGTGGAACGATGGGCTGGACGCGTATCGACTAACGCCGAACGAGCTGCGGAAGAAGTTCCGTGACATCAAAGCGGATGCCGTGTTTGCCTTCCAGTTGCGTAATCCCATCCACAATGGGCATGCACTGTTGATGAGTGACTGTCGGCGGCAGCTGTTGGAACGGGGCTTCAAAAACCCGGTGCTGCTGTTACACCCACTGGGAGGTTGGACGAAGGACGATGATGTACCGCTGCCCGTGCGTATGGCACAGCATCAGGCGGTGCTGGACTCGGGTGTGCTCGATCGCGATCACACGGTGCTAGCCATTTTCCCTTCGCCCATGATGTATGCCGGACCAACGGAAGTACAGTGGCATGCTAAAGCTCGTAAGTTACGTCCTTTTCTTATTCATTCGAACGAACACTCATTTCGCTTGTCTATTTACCCAGGAATGAATGCTGGCGCTAATCACTATATCGTAGGACGCGATCCTGCCGGTATGCCCCACCCGGACAAAGCCCTCTATCCTGATGGCAATCTGTACGACGGAACGCACGGTGCACGGGTACTCAAGATGGCTCCAGGATTGGACAGTATAGAGGTAAGTTGTGTAAGAGGATCGTGCATTCCGCTTCCACCTTGTTCAATCGATCGTCGGTTTTTCTTTTCTCCAGATTCTCCCATTCCGTGTGGCGGCGTACGATAAATCATGCTCGCAGATGGCTTTCTTCGATCCGGCACGCAAACAGGACTTTGATTTCATTTCCGGCACCAGAATGCGAACACTTGCGCGCAATGGGGAAAACCCGCCCAACGGATTCATGGAACCCAAGGCTTGGCAAATTCTTGCGGAGTACTATCAATCGCTGCAAAAGTCCTAGTAAGCCGCACACCGTCGGTGAAGTGGAGGAGCACCAATTGTTTTGTATCGTCGCCATACGACGCGACGTGTGGCGGTGACGGGTTTCTCATTTTAACTGTTTTGTTTTACGATTTAACGCAAGCATTGTAGCTTTGCAAAAGCACCGAAGCATTTGAATTACCATTGTAGAGCTAAATAAACGGTCCGTATCGAAACGGTACGAAGTAATGTGGATGCTTTATCGAATGCAGGAATTACTAACAAAAGAACTAACGAAAGCCTTATCATCTGAATGTATCTTTATTCACACAAACTTACAGAACGTCTGCGCGTAATAAGTATTTAGTGTCTGTGTGCAATAAAGGTGGCCACTATAGCATGCTCTTAATATGAACCGGTTCACCGACGATCGGCCTGGAACCGAATGTGTTAGGTCCTTGCATTAATTTTGACGCAGTAATATGAATGGCTTGGGGTTTTGTTTCTTTTTTGCGTCTGGCAGCTCCATTCCGTTGCGCATGCACTGTAAATGAATTGACAATTTCATGCTACTTAATTTGTACTGTTATCCGTTAAGTAAAATTGTCATGTGGAGTGATTGATTGAAACATTTTCATGCACGCTTTTCCGACAAAAGATCGAACTGTTGGAGCTCCACCAAGGTTCGACGAAATAGAATTTCAGAGATTTACAGGACAAGACTCCATTAAAAGCCCTAAACAAGCTATCACAAGCCTTAAATGTAACGAAACAGCACATGTTCCGATAAACAACCACCATGCAAGAGGGACAACGTTGGAAGAAAGTCATACAACGAAGGCGTCAAATATATTTGGAATATGTGTATTGGGCCCGGTATTTCACAACAAATGCCGTAATGTTCAGTTCAAAAATAAAATATCAAAATTAATGCAAGGATCTAAAAGAGATATACAAAAAAAAACCTTCGCTCCATTTAAAATACGGCCATCAGCTGTAATAGCGCATGTACACACTTTGTCTGCCTTACATACGAGGAGGGGATGGGAGATTTTCGAGGCAACATCATCATCCGCCGGGAGCGTTGTGACTCTTGCTGTTATCCTGTGTACAGTAGAGTAGTGTTATAACAATGGAATATGCGCTTCTCTTCGTTGGCCACCCAACGCGCACGGGCGCACACGCACACGCATCTACATTGAGTCATGCAAGGTAGAGCAGAGGTTGTTGCTTATGGGCTAAGTATGTACAGAACGTTCGTTAAATTACACTATAGAACAAACGACGCGTCCGTCTCGCGCATTCACTCTGCGCGTCAGCAACGTGAACGCCGCCGATACGATCGCGATTTGTATGCGCGCGAGCGCGCCTTGCGTCGTTTCTATTTGGGAAAATCCGCCTCGCTCGAAATGATACCCTTGTGGGCCATCATGTCATCGATGTACTTCTTCACCTTCCGCTCCGCTGCAACGAGAAAAGAATAAGGAGTTGAAGGAATGATGCAAAGATCCCCATTGCCCAGTGTGTGCCCTTACCAGTAACATCGGCTTCGTAGAATTTGTGCGAAATTTTCCTCGCCAGACCCTTGAAAAGCTCCTTCGTTTCGATCTTCTGATCGCGATAGTACGGCATCAGGTAGTGTATGACGCAACTGGCTAGATTTTTCTTCTTCTTCTCCATCTCGGCAAGCTGCGAACCGGACGGGGTGGAGCCGGCCGAATCCGGTGCCCCGCCCGGCGTATGTCCGGACGAACCGGACAGCAGCTGTTGTTGAGCGTTGGATGAATTCCCACTGGAAGGGCCGGCCACGACGCTGTTCGTGGTAACTGTTGTGTTCATGCACGACTGTTTCATTCCCCCAACAATGCCCGTCTGCATCATGGCAACGTTCACCGCACCGCCGGCCATTGTTGGGCCTCCCGTTTGCATCGTGCTCACTGGTAATGATGCCGAGGGTTTGTTCGCTAGCGAATTGAGATGCAGCTGGGCGGCGGTCGTAAACGAAGACGATGACTTCATTGCTCCACTGGCACCGGCGAGTTGGGAGTAGGGAGGACTTTTTGGTGTGCCCGTCAGGCGCGGATCGAGCGTCCCGTCGTACGGCGATCGGTGATCGTACGTGCGCATCGGATGTTTGTCGTGATGTAGTGATGCTTGTGGTGGTAGTGATGCGGGCGACGGCGGTCGATGCTTCGGCGACGGCGGTACGTACTTCGTGTGCATGTATTCCGGCTCTGGCGAGGGTGACATTGGCGGTGGTGATGATGGTGGCGGCGGTGAGGACGGTGGCGGCGGTGATGACGGTGGAGATGCTGGCGGCGATGGAGGTTGATCCTTCGAGCGCGAATTCGATGACGATGGTTCGGGATCATCATCCCACATATCCTCGTTGTTTAACATTTGGGATGAACCCGCACCACCACCACCACCACCGCCACCGCCACCGGCGGATTTGTGAGGTACGTAATTATTGTACCCGGAAGACGAACTACCGGCAGCGGATCCATAGGCCGACGACTTACCGTACGCTACGGCAGTGGAGCTATTGTTATCAGTGTAGTGCGATATTCGCTTCTTCGGAGCAGCATAGCTGAATTCCTCCTCCGGAGAGGGTGGTCTTCGTGTGGGATGATGGTGCTGCTGCTGCTGTTTGTTGTTCGATCCTTCGTACTCTTCGTCGTACACCCTTGACTTCGGGGGCACACGTTCGTACTCACGATCGTACTCTTCCTCCTCATATTTACGCTTCCGACGCCTTGCCACTTCGTCTTCCTCCCAATCCCGGGAACGCGAACTGCCCGATCGGTACGAGTAGGATCGTTCCCGCGAGTACGATCGACTGCTTTCGCGCGATCGTTTGTAGGACGCCGATTTTTGCTTGGTTCGCGATCGTTCGCTCGAGTACCCCCTGGAACCAGATCGCGACCGATCCCGATAGGTACGGTCTTTTGACGCCGTTCGCGAATGGGACGTGGATCGGCGGTGTCGTTCACCATGTTCGCTGAGTCGACGCGTTTTCACCTCCTGGTACTGATCGTTTGAGACGTACTCTACCGAAGGCGACCGAGGCGACCGTGGTGACGTTGGTGAACGGGGGGAACGGGGCGAACGGGGTGATCGTGGCGATCGCGGTGATATCGGTGAGGTAGGCGGTGATTGCGGTGAGCGGATCAGCGCTAGTGATGTCGGTTCCGGTGGCGCATGTTTCGCATTGGCCGACCGACCTCCTTCCTTCAGCTGATCGTCATCCCACATATCACCGTCGTCGATCGTCATCAGGCCCGAATTACTTCCGCTCGCTAGCGCAGTGGAAGAGGTGGGCGCGCTGCTTTTCGCACTGAAGTAGGAACTGATCGACGACTGGTTGAGACCGTCCCGGTCACGGGATGTGCTTGTTTTCGCGGTAAATTTGGAGCTTCGCTTTCGATCGCCGTTCCGCTCGTTTCGATGATGGTGATGGTGGTGGTGATGGTGATGTCCGTCATGCTTCTTATCGTGTCCATCCGATCGCATTTCGTCCACGACGTTCTCACCGTACTTACGCTTGAGATCGGCCTCTATCGTCCGGTAGTCACCGCCCAGGTTGGCCCGATGCTTCGGGCAGTACTCCTTCACCCGTGGATGCAACATTTTCTCTGCTACAGCCGATTTCAGTGACGTTACCTACGGAAACACAAAGGCGTTACAGTTAACGGTCGTGTAAAGCATTCCCTGATGCACTGGCACGAAATGGCCCCTGCATCAGAGAATAATGTAACTGCAAACGAAAGTGAAATTTTGACTCATTCCAAATTTACAACATATTACATCAAATTGTCATTTCTAGGATCGCCGTCCGATTACAAAACTAATACTTTACTGTTACTCTGTTTATCTTTTTTGTATCGACACGAACACATTTGACTTTCGGCGAGTGGTAAACTATAGGATGGCAACGGCAAACCTGTGCCGATCCTCCGTGAATGTGGCCGATGGCAGTGGCTGACAGCAAACAATACCTGTTGTTATGCATCTGAACGTGTGCTTCGCCATTCTTGACTTTCATTGATTGGTAGTAGTATTGGAGACGTGCAGGGCAAGATGGCAGAGATTGAACTGATCGTTGACGGGGATGGCTTTCGCGAACGCCAGCAGCCAACCGGTAGGTAAACGAGCGACAGAAGGAAGCAAGTGGTTGAGATGACGATTGAAACTGATACCAGCGACCACTGTTGAAGCTGATGGTGTGTGGTAAACCGGAAGTGTTGCTGGTTGGTTGGATTGAGATAAAACCTACACGAGTGGACACACTGTGGCACAGCTGTTACAATCTCAGCCGACGATTACTATCCTTTGGTCGATGTGAAGCAGCCGCTTGACGCTTTCACTTGGTGGACGGATACGGACGCTGCTCCCTGATCAGTCGATCACTGCAACGATCCTGGTGGCTGCACTGCCGCTACCGCTCTTGAACGCTTTGGCTTTACATTTTGCATTGGAATATATTTGTCCTCGTTGATAGTCGCAGATTGAAATGGATTGTAATGTTCGCAATTGAATTGATCCACAAAAGGCGAAAAAACGCAAATTGATTGAAAGCTTCCGAACTGATAGGAGGAATGATGGTAAATAAGTATCTTTGATTGCACTAAGAGGCCATATGTCCTAGGACGTATGTGAAAAAAACAAAAGTAATCGTGTGAAAATGTGTGTAACTCAATTTCGATCATATAACATAACGCTCTCTCTTTCTCTGGAGAGTTGGAGAGACCAGAGCGAATGCATGTGTATACGGGGGATAATTGAAGATCGTACGGAAGGTTTGTTTTTTTTTTTGTTTGAAAAGAAATAATACGATGAGAGAGGGCGGACTTACCTGCTTTACAATGGCTCGGTGGTACAAACTTTTGACGGTGTTTTTAGTGAACGCTTCGTACTCCATTTCGACTGCGATATCTTCGTAGTCCTTGTACACTAGGCTGTAGTCCGGTTCGTCGATCCCTTTGCACAGTTCCACATTTTTCTTCATCAGATCGGCCAGCGAGGTAACGTACGTTTCGCGCGTAGCAATCGTCAATCCGCTCACCTTGACCGGTGTTTGCATGGCAAACTTTACCCGCCCGATAGTGGCCGATCGCTGCATGCTCATATCCTTCGCAGCGGCCGCCTTCCGCAGCAGAAACTGTTTCTGTATCAGCAGTGCCGATTCACTTTGTTTGCGCTTTTCGCGACCATCACTGTAGCCGCTGCTGCAACCATCGTAGTAATCATTTTCATACCCTTTCCGACCGCCACCGTACAGATCGGACGGATCATCATCGTAGGCCGTCATCGTTTTCAGCTTGCCTGTGTAGGCTAGCTGCTGAAAGTAGTCGATGGCTTTCTGCACCTTCTTCGGATTGGTGCAAACGTCGCACATGTTCCGACAGTCGGGTGGATCATCACCGAAGTAGTCCGTAAACAGCCGATGTCGGCACCGTGCACTTTCACAAAACTCAACCATTTTCTCGAAGTTTTTCACAGCCTGCTTGGCACTTTCCTCCTTCGGCGAGTCTTTGCTTTTCTGCAAATCCTGCCGCAGCAGAAACTCGATAGACTTACACCCATCGCGACAGTGGTAAATGCGGCAGAACGACTTTTTGCCATCGCGACCCGCCCTGCCCGACTCCTGATAGTAGGCGGCCACATTCTGGGGATTGTCCCAGTGGATAACGAACCGCACCGACCCTTTATCAACGCCCATGCCGAAGCTGATGGTTGCCGCAATGGCGACGTACTTGCCCTCCATCCAATCCTCCTGCACTTGGTCGCGTTCGGATTGCTTCAGACCCGCGTGATAGGGAACGGTGCGTAACCCGAGCTTTGTCAGATTTGTTGCCACACGTTCCGTATTTTCACGCGTTCGACAGTATATAATACCGCAAGCCCTTTTGCTCTGCAACAACAAAAAATATTGACCCTATGATTCGTAAGCGTTCCTCCCCTGTAACACATCGCAGGTACACTTACCGGCTTTACTTCGTCCTGTTTCCCAAGGATGCCTTCGATGTAGTCCTTCAAATGCAGGAAGTCGTCTTGGATGGAGTTTTTGAATACTACGTCATAGTAGAGATTGTGCCGGAAGCAAGGCGTTTTGAACTTGGCCACTGGTTCTTTCAGGCGCAGGTTGAGAAATATGTCCTCCACCACATGCTTCGAAGCGGTTGCCGTTAGTGCAATCCACGGTACGGAGGGATATTCCGCTCGCAGATTGCCAAGCTTCATATAGTCGGGACGGAAATCGTGCCCCCATTCGCTAACGCAGTGCGCCTCGTCCACCACTACGTACGCGACCTTCCGGAACTTGACCAGATGCTGCATAATATCCTTGAAGGTGGCAGTATTCGCTTGCTCGGGTGTGATATACAGAAAACGTATATCGGTCTTTACGCTCTTCAGGTCATTGATCACCCTTTCGCGGTCCCGGGTACTCATTTTGGAGTTGATCGA
This sequence comes from Anopheles minimus, assembly GCA_000349025.1. Classification (NCBI taxonomy): domain Eukaryota; kingdom Metazoa; phylum Arthropoda; class Insecta; order Diptera; family Culicidae; genus Anopheles; species Anopheles minimus. The sequence goes on from KB663610.1 coordinate 1,085,305, forward strand.
GTCGGCCGGTATCTTAATTCGAGCTAATGTATCTAGCTGATCCTTGATCAACGCTAGCAAGGGGGAAAATACTATCGTTACCTTGTTATCCTGCATTACACCGGGCAGCTGGAAACAGAGCGACTTTCCAGCCCCAGTAGGCATCGAAACGTACACATCTCGTGTCCCTGTCGTGGGAAAAGAAAACGAAGAACATGAAATATTTCGAATTGGCCTGCTTTGGGCAGCATTGCGGTTGGGTACGTACTTGCGATGATGGTTTCGATTGCTTCTTTTTGTAGCTGGCTTTTAAAATCACGATGACCGAAGTATTGCCACAGCTTTTCCTGTAGCAATTCGTCCGATTTGTTTTCTTTCGAGCCCCCAAGCTTATCCATTACCCTGCGCCCGGAGCGTTCCGGGGAGTCGGAAATTTCCACCACATCATCCATGTTGGGAATTTCCATGGGCGTTTGCGGTCGCGGTACCATATCGTTGTAGTCCTCCATGGGAGGCGTTTTTGGCGCCCGCGGAGGCATATAGTCATCATATTCTTCGCATTTCGGATCTTTTTCCAGCAGCTCCTGCAGGGCTGCATTTACCGTCGGTTCACATTTTGTGCTGTAAACAACGGGCACGGGAACGGGCGTGGGTCGCATCGGCTGCAGCTGTGGCTGTGTTTGGGGCTGGGGCTGCTGCTGTACAACAGTTTGCATCGCTGGTTCGGATTCATTTTTCAATTCTGGCTTTGGCTCAACTTTCAATGCAGTGCCGTTGGCTTTCCGCTCGGCACGGTTGTTTTTCACATTCTTCCAGAAGGATGCCTTCAAGCACTCGTTAAACTTATCGAACTCCGAAGACATTTCTTTCGACGGAAGCTGTAGCTCCCGGGGACCAAAAGCGAAGCAAGCGACCCGTTCAGACCGATCGAAAATGCGCAGTTTGGGATCGTGAGGGAAATGCCGAGTGCTTTCAACACGCAGAATCACTTGCAACGAGAGTCATGCTAAATTTGCGTCTCTTTTCCAATCGCACGTTTCACTGCTTACATTGAATATTCCGCAAAAAACTCGAAGAAACGCTAGAAAATCGACTTTTTTCTGGAAGTTTGTCAAATTTTGTCAAATGTCAAGCCAGGTGCGGGCCAAGCACGGGCCGCCCAAAGTTGACTGGCGCCAGCTGCCATACTGCACCGAAGTTTGACGGTAGAAATCGATCGTTTTTTTTGCAAACATATCTATTGGGGGCGTACTTTTCCGTACAGAAAAGCGAAATGGCGAACTATTCGCTTTATTTATAGCATATAGTGCAAAGCAAGCAATTAAAATAAGCCTTTTTATCGTCGAACGAATTGTGTTTCGACTCGTGATGAGCTAACCTTTTCTACGAAGAACGTGCGTCAAGCAACAAAGAAAAAAACGCTGTCGGAAGCGTGTCGGAAACTGGTTTTCAAAATGTCGGAATAGAAATTCGCATCATTTTACAACATTACATCGTATAAAACTATCATAAAAGATAGGAATTGTAAATAAGGAGATAAGGATTATGTAAGAAATGATCTTCATTCACTATTTGGAGTAGGGAGTAGCATAAAATTGTTGGACGAAGGCGTGTTTTTGTTCGGTACCGGGGAACGGCTACTGTCAAAATGATTTCCACGACCGGACCTGTTTTGCGTTCTGCGCAAACAAACAGAAAAAAAAACAACAAAAGTAAACATTTGCTTTTCCCTTCAATTTCCGATAGCTGCAGTAAAATTAGCAAATTACCTAGTGCATTCGAATAAGAACAAAACGGTTTGTGGATCAAGAGGCAGCTCGCTCGAAACAAAATGTCACGAAATACGAAAATGTAGTGAGGGAAAACAGCGAACCAGCGAACGACGACGAAAGAGGATTTTCTCACGAGAGGATCTGATTTGGATGAAAACGTAGTCGAGATTCGTCCCATGTATTTTGCGACAATCTTTAAAGTTTGTAAAATGCTTTATCAACTGTTTTGGTTCCTTGCGGCGTGCTGCACGTTTATCGTCAATACCCTATGGCTTTGCTGCAACTTTGCCTCGGTCGGTATTCCCTGGCTGATGTTGCTCCTCTTCTTGGTGTGCATCGGGTCGAAGTTTGTGAAGCTAAAATCGCCCACCGACGATGTGGTGCTGTCCATGCTGTCGAAGCACGAGAAGGGAAGGGACGGCAGTGAGGCACTGTACTGGCCCATCGTCAATCGGGGTGGGGCATTCGATGCGCCGGAAAACTCGCTCGCAGCCATCAATCAGTGTGTGGCGCAAAGGTGTCAAAAGATACTGCTCGATCTCGGCATTACCAGCGATGGGAAGGCGATCATTCTCCACAGATCAACACTCGAGAAAGCGAACGTAAATGAACCGATGCAGAAGCTGAACTTTAGTTTCTTCGATAGTTTCAACATTAGCGAACATCATCCACTGGGGTAAGGGAACGGTTTATTGGCGTACATTAATGGAGCTTTTCATTAAACTATTTCCCTATATGTATAAACAGCCAACTGTTCCAACCGGAAAAAGTGCTAACGTTCGAAAGGCTGTTGAAGCTGTTGGAATCCACGGAAGTGACCGTCTTTCTGTTGGCATCCCAAATCAACTCCTCGCTGTTGGAGATTGTCCGTGAAACGGCTTCAAAGAGTCCCATTTTTGCGAAACGGATCGTTTTCTGCAGCTCGTCACCGTCGGCAATCTATCAGGTAGGTCACGATAGGAGTCGGTAGAAAGAGTGACGGCATTTACATTGCTTAATATTCTTCAGCTTCGTCAGCACTGTCCAGAGCTGGTGTGCGGGTTGTGGATGGAAAGGTCTTGCTTTACGATACTGCCACGCTATCTGAATACCTCTACGATACTGCTATCCATTGTCGGTGCCATCTATCGAAACATAATAGCGCCCGTGATCGGTGTTAGTCTAGTCTTTATCCACAAGGATGAATTTAATGCGTAAGTATGCCCAGATGGCCAATCTGGTTGATCATTATTTTAACTGTTTCGATCTGCTTTACAGGCAAATCTCTACACTGTGGAAGAACGTCGGCGTTCGGCCTATTGTTTACACAATAAATTCGCCGAACGAAAAGCGCTACTTTCAGCAGGTGACCAAAACGCTCTATCTCACGGATTCACTCCGCTCCGAACCGCAGCTAATCTTTAAACCCAAACGAAAGTAATCATATAGTCATACGTCGTCACACGACCCCCCACTCGACAGGAATCGAAACTCTTAAGTTTAAGCGAAATGTATGTGTGTGTTTTTAATGTGTCTTGCTTTAAGTTATATAGTTTTTCCTTGCACGCGCGCAACCGTATTTTTTATTTTTTAACCGGCTTCATTACACATTTGCAAAGCGAATCGACCAGCAAATCAAGCCGCTACAGCCCACCGTTGGGCGTATTTATTTATTGATGTCTCAGGTGTCGCTATCCCAAAGCAAACTTACGGCGGTATCCAAGTATTAGCTGGTGCTGGGATGTGCAGCATCAAAGTCGAATGCATTTCAAGAATCGATCTTACTTTGGTTTTAGTCTCATCTGCGTGATGATGTGCGTACCAGAATCAAAACTGTAATACTTATATATTGCGAAATAAACCGTACCGTACCGGTACAACGTGGTATGGTTAACATGCGTTCGTTGTTGTTATCACCTGTATTCGCATGATTATACGTGCGCTTGCTATTTGCTAACCTTGAGCAGGACCAGCAGAGTGAGTGAAATATTTAGAACACTTTGTACAGTTGGCCCGGATATGATGGCAGTGTGTGCGTTGATCGACGGTATCGATATAAATTAGTACGGTTGCAAAAACGGTGTCTTTTAATGTGTGATTCGATTCGGTTGTGATGGCGCCATGGTTGCTGCCATTCGTTGTGACGATCGTGCTAAGTGATGGCGCGCGGGCGATCGGTAACTCAAAACCACGTGCTGTCGGCCGTATCGTGGGTGGAAACGAGGTGGATATAAGCGATTTCCCTTACCAGCTGTCGTTACAAAACAATTACTACCACATTTGTGGTGCGTCGGTAGTGGCCAACCGGTTAGCATTAACGGCCGGACATTGTTGCATCGGATCCAGCGTGTCGGATGTAAGTTTGTCGCACCGCGAATACCCCACACAGATATGAAACGCTTTCTTTCACTTCTAAAAGCTTACCATCCGCGGAGGAAGTACGTCCCATGAAGAGGGTGGTACAGTGTTTATCGTGAACCGACTTTTCATTCACCCCAACTACGATGACGAGGATCTCAACTATGATGTGTGCCTTGTGCGGGTCATCGGAACATTCATGGGAAAAGCGAACATTGCTATCATCCCGACATCCAGCAGCGGAGTCATTCCATCCGGTGCCCATGGAGTCGTTTCCGGTTGGGGTGCCGTTTACACGAATGGAGATTCGGTGCTTAATTTGCGTGCGACGAAAGTGAAAATTTACACCTCGAAAGAGTGCTCATCTCAGACGCAAGAATACGTGAACATAACGGCAAGGTTTGATGCATGATTTGGAAACGAAAACCCTTCGAGTATTTCGCCGCTCTCAATGTGTATCTATTCTTTCTCTTGTAGCATGTTTTGTGCCGGAAATGTTTTCAGCTCCATCTGCGTCGGAGACAGCGGTGGTCCATTGGTGTACCAGAAGCGGCAAATCGGCATCGTATCGTTCATCATAAACGAATGCGGAGGGAGCACACCAGCGGTGTACACGCGCCTGTCGCTCAAAAGCGTGAAGGATTTTATTACACAGACGATCAACAACGACCAGAAACGCCAATCGTTAGGGACCGGATGAAAATGAAGGCGCATTACTATTGCCTTTACCCCCCAAACATGGGATCACCGTGCACTGTTTAATTTCATTGAAGTTTCGTACAACCTACATATCACGTTACACACTCGCACGGAGGCTCGGTAGACGGTTGTCCAAACATGGAACTGTGGATGTTTATCTCCTTTTGCCATTTCATGCCGACGACGATAAGCGCAAATTTATGCGGACGCTTTGTTGTGACGTTGTGTGCAAGCGCTTGTTTGCCACCAGAAGTCACAAGGGAGGGAGGAGGGGGAGAGTTCTGAATCTGGCTAGCGACAGGAAACACCCAGCTACAGGTGCATGGACGGTACGGGGCCGGACATTAGCCTCCGGTTGGCTTGGTAGATCCATGACGTGTGAGGAAGAGTTATCGGGACAGCTGTGGCGGGCCTGTCCTCAGCATCCACAAGATAAACCTGGACGCGGTATCTTCTGTTTGCCGAAACGCACGATAGATAAACGGCCAATTTTGGTCAGTTGTTTAATATAAGTCTCATCACGTTCCACGATCACTCTCCAGTAAGTCGTGAATGATCGGAGAGGATCGTAAGATTTTAGCATTGAAGGTGTTGCTACGGTGTTACACACTGTTAGGTTGGAGAGGGAGTCGTGATTGAAAATGCGCCAGCTATTACTGCTGGCCGTACTGATAGGGGGAGTGGTGTGTATGACCATCGGTAAATGGAACTATCCGAGAATCCGAGCAAACCGTTCGATGACTGTTCGTTTCCCGGTTGTTACGATCGATTGCAGATCAACACAAGTACTACTATTCCCGGCAGCCCGCGCTGTTCCGTTTGCTGCGAAAGTATGACCTGTGGCCTAGGAATAAAACGTTGGAGTATGAGCGACCGGCTCAGCCTGAACTGAACGTACCGACACCGTTCATCTACGGAGGCGAGAGTGTGTCGATCGAAAGCTATCCCTATCAGCTATCGATGCGCCTTGAAGGCACACACATTTGCGGTGCCTCGGTCATAGCCCAACGCTGGGCATTGAGTGCGGCACACTGTCTGGACGAGGCGTTGTACGCGTCCGCTGTAAGTGCTACCGCAAACGTTCGGCATGCTGGTTGGCTGATGGCAAATTAAGTGAGCGTGTTTTTCGGTTCGATTCCTCAGATTACGTTCCGTGGCGGGACACCACATCGATTGGCCGGTGGTTACATATTCCATGCCGATCAGTATTTGTTGCATCCCAAGTTTGATCGTGAGCTGCTGGACTACGATGTGGCTGTGGTACATGTGACGGAAAGTTTCCTCATCGATCCGGTCCGTCCGGTTAGTCTGGCAAACACCAACACAATCTATCCGATTCCTTCGGCCGCTCGCGTGTCCGGGTGGGGTACGGCGAATGATGATGGATACACACCGCTGATACTGCAATCGTTGGAAGTATACGTGCAAAAGCAATCGTTCTGTTGGTCCGCCTGGATAGAACGCTTCACAGATCGGTAAGAAAGATGTCCGGGATTTTGCGGGAACCAAAGGCTAATATGGGTGAACAATCGTTTACAGCATGATATGTGCCGGTGGAGGTGAATATGGAAAAGACGTCTGCCATGGTGACAGTGGCGGGCCACTAGTACTGAACGGGTATCAAATAGGGATAGTGTCGTGGGGCTCCAATATATGTGCCACAAACCTTCCGGGCATATACACCTCTCTGCAGAACGATGAAGTACGGGCGTTCATTAAGGTACACACTAATGTGTAACGTGTAACTCACAATGTGCTTGCTCGGGAGCTTTTGCAATAAAATCCACCGTACGAAATAGAGAAGCACATACTCATTTAGATACTGCTCGGTTTGGTGACTATTTTTACTTTGGGATGGTACCATATGTGTCTCCGTATCAACCGGAAGATGGTTATAGCGTTATTAGTATGCGTTCGCCATGAACCGGACGGAGGTACATAAAACATTCAACGGACTGTGTTGACTGTGGTTAGATTCATTTGCTTCGCATCATTATTTTGGTGGCACAATTTCGGTAGTTTTGGTAGCAATCTGCTAGCAGAAACACTTGCATTGGACAACCCAGTTGGAATGGGAACTTTATTGCTGCAAAGAGTAGCAGATAAGGTACAACTGATTTATCATTGTACCTGATAGCGTACGCGTGTGGTCAAAGATGTCGGTGGAGTTCCCCTCAGCAGCCATGTTTTCCCACTGCGCGTGATAAGAACTTGGTTGTACTTCGCTGTAGTCCAGCTTTAAACACCCGAATAGTCCTGAATGAAGCTTCTGATGGTGGGATGGGCTGTGCTTGCGAACACCGATGGTAAGTTGCCGGAGCAATCGGACACTCCCCAGGAAGCGATGCCCATCTGGTAGCCGTTAATGACCAGCGGACCTCCACTATCACCACCACACGTGTCACGACCGGGTTGACCAGCGCAAAGCATACTGCGGGGAGGGACAAATCGTTATTAGGGAATTAGGGAACGATTGCACTTACTCCTCCATTATCCACTCGGCGGGCCAGCTACTGCGACACTGTTCCATGGTAATCAAGGGAATTTCAACAAACTGCAGCTCCAACGGCAGCGAGTTTGGGACGGACTGAAGACCCCATCCGGTAACATTCGCGCCTGTTCCTGGAGCGAATCCGCTAGTTGCCGGCGGTAACGCTACTGGTGCAATGAATTGCCCCATAATGTCGGTAACCGTTTGCAGCAAGCTCACATCGTACTCAATGGTGTATTCGCTGAATCTTGGATGGTTCACGATCTGGGCGACGCTGATGATGGTCCCACCGAACAACCGATTGGAACTGCCGGCTCGCAGACTGATCTGGAGAATTGACGACACATAGTACATCCCGAGAGATCTTGTATTGCAGACCAATTTACCTCATTCGTTTGCGGTTGTGGATAGGTGCAGTGTGCCGCAGATAAAGCCCACCGTAGCGAGATCACGGAAGCTCCGCACGCATGCACTCCGCTTCGTCGCAAAGACAACTGGTACGGGAAGTCCTGTATGTTGGCATCTCTTCCACCAAAAATTTTAGCGTTTCGCTCCACATTTAGTGTGCCAATAGGAGGTATGTTTTGTGCACCACCAGGCAGCCTAAAGTTGTAATTCTTCCACACGTCGACGTGAGAGCCGTCGGCTAAGAAGATGCTGGCCGTGAAGCACAAGATGAACCGAAAATACAACACCATAATGGAATGTAATTCCCCGTACGGTAGGAGCGAGACTAAAGACACTCATATCGAAATCTTCGCCGGGATGGCCTATTTCTGATCAATGCCCAACACAAATCAAATGATTAGATAGTGTCTGAGCGTGGATGTATGCTTCGGATGCTGACCATTGGCGCGAACCGTGAATCATGCCTTCCATCGCAAGTGATGGCCACGGTGTCATCATAGTCCCCCGACCCAATAGATAGTTACAGTGTGAGTATTGCGATAGTTTTTTTTTTTTATTTTCCATTCCTCCTTTCTACGCGATCAAGCAAAGTGCGAGAGCTTAAACTCCGGTGTTCTGGCTGATGAAGCTGCGGATGCCAGCATTACCAACGTTGGCGTACACACCCGGGAGAGGTCCACCGCACTGCACGGCACCCCACGAGACAACGCCGAACTGCTGTCCACCAGTGACCAGTGGGCCACCGCTGTCACCGTTGCAGGAGTCGCGACCTTGCACACCAGCGCACACCATGCTGCAGGGGAGGGATAAAAAAAACCCCCGGGGTCAGATTAATGTGGCCAAATGCGCATTTTCGAACATTCATTCCAATGATACTTACGCGGCGGTGATACGTCCAGTTCCCCACTGCGAGCTGCAGGTAGCCTGGGCAACGACCGGGATGTTGACGGCGTGTAGGTTAACTGGCAGCGATCCTCCGGGAGCGGTCAGACCCCATCCAGAGACGACACTGTTGGTACCGGCAGCGAAGTTGGTTCCGCTGGCAACCAGACGGATCGAGGCAATGTTGCTTCCGACGAACGAGGTGGTGATACGGATGACGCACACATCGTTGTTCAGGTTGTTGCTGTTGTACTGCGGGTGGTTGATGATCTGGGCAGCCTGGAAGATGGTACCACCGGCGGTACGGCTCTCACTTCCACCGCGGAAAGTGATCTACGCAAGCAAGGGGAAGAAAGGGAAAAGCGTGTTGGACATCGGGCAAGATGGAAAGGGGAGCCACGAGTTCTTACAGAGTTGGCACTTGGCATTGGGAAGGTACAGTGAGCAGCGGACAGAGCCCAGTTGGCGGAGATAACCGAGGCACCGCAGATGTGGTTTCCGTTCTGGCGCAGCGACAGCTGGTACGGGAACTGGCTGATCGGGACGGTCGAACCACCGACGATACGGCCATTGTACTCCGCGCTGGAGCCAGCATCAATGCGGACCTGCTTGGACAGCCAGAGGCTCTCCTCGACGCCAGCCAGGGCACCGGCAACGAACAGCGACAGCAGGATGAAAGCCTTCATGGTTAACTCGTTCTGGGAACCGAAACTAATACGCCTTCCTGGCCACTGTACGGTAGCTTTTATACGAAACCCTCTTATCGTACCCCTGGCCGCTCCATGTTCACCATGTTCGGTGCGACAATCTGATCGTTGCGAGCAAGTTAATCGATCGTTTGCGATAACGATACGAAAATCAATAAAATCGGGTAATTCCAGGCATTAGGTCGCAAGCGGTAAGATAAACTTGTCTCGCTCCGCACCGGATCCCTTATCGATGCCAGCGTAACCTTAGACTGCCGGTTTTTTTTCGGGGAAAATCTCACCTCGTCACGGATTTACAACAGAGGCAATGTTTTTTTTTTTGTAAACGTCGTAAAACACGCATCAGCAGATAGAGAAACCTCCCGTTCGCTTGAGTAGGTGCAACGACTTGAGTAGGTGGGAGTCATTTTGACGTCATATCAACTGCTAATGAACTGCAAAATTTGGGTGCAGGAAATTTTGTTTTGGTACAGCGTTCAGCTAAAACGCATTAACTGCGTTTCCTTTTTCTTAGTTCCAGAGGAGGCCCTTGGCTCTCTACCAGCGGAACTAAGCGACGGAGATTCGTTTCTCGCATGGAAAATGCGATGTAAAGATTCTATCATTTGTCATTGTTGTGTGTAACGGGTGAAAGGTATATTTTGTCGCCTCTTATCAGGATGTTACGATAGCATTTAGTTGGTAGATCGTACTTTACACATATTCGTCGTTGTTAAAAAGAAAAAACAAAGAACAAAAATAACCAAACCAGAGACAGGCCGTCTTGCACGCTACATGTGCGTACAGGCATTGGGGAGTTCGGTTTGGCAATTGCAAAACTCGACTAGTCGCGTCAAACACAGTGTATGGCAAATTATTACCACGTATTGCAGCAAAATCTCACCTTTTTGGTGGCTTCTCCAGCCGCCCAGCGTTTACTCAGCTGATGGAGTGTCTGCCGTCAGCGGTTGCCATTGGATGATGGCGTTTACGTGAAGGCTTTTGCCTATGGCAGAATCCGATACGAAATCAGTTGGATCTGACCGAGATCTTGAGTAGGTAAGATGCGGGTGGCGTTCTTGTCCTTGGGCTTGCTGTGTTTGGTTGGACTGTCGGCTGGGCAGGACACGCGAAGGAGCTTCTTCGATTTTTTCTTCGACGTGGAGAACAAGCTGCAGAATGGGCGTATCGTCGGTGGTTCGACGGTCTCTATCGCCCGGTATCCGTTCGTAGCGTCTTTGCGACGGTACTCCAATCACATTTGCTCGACGTCAGTGATTTCCACTTACCACGCTGCAACAAGCGCTCACTGCACGTACTCATTTAAAACTTTATCCGGAGTAAGTAGCATCGATACTTCCGCTGCTCGTAGCCCTAGATCATCGCCTCATACTTCATTCGCAGGTAACGATTTACGCCGGCAGTACTAGCCGTACGACCGGTGGTAGAGTGTTCGTGGTGTCCAATAACTACATCCATCCCAAATACGATCCCGACACGTTCGATTTCGATGTGGCCGTGTTGCGTGTGAAGACACCATTCACTCCCAACACTAACATTGCTACTATTCCACTGGTCCCCGTCGATTTTACCGTGCCGGATCGGGTGTTGGTTACGGTAACCGGGTGGGGCCGCACATCGTCCGGAGGATCACTGTCCCCTTCACTGCGTGCTGTAGCAATTCCCATCGTCAGCCAGAGCACGTGCGAATCGTTATGGAGCGCTGCAACGATCACGAATAAGTAAGTCTTTTGCCATGGTTAGCAAACTACCCACATATACACTACCAGCTAATGATTGTTCTCTCCCCAGTATGCTGTGCGCCGGTTCAAAGGGAAAGGACGCTTGTACGGGTGATAGCGGCGGGGCACTGGTAATACCGAAAACCAACTATTTCATGCTGGTCGGCATGGTGTCCTGGGGATCGGCTTCATGTGGCAGCGAATATCCTGGAGTTTATGTCAACGTAGCTGCCCCAGAAGTGCAAAGCTTTTTAGCGCAATACCTTTGATGGAGGTACCTGCGAGTAAGACTACAAGGAAAACATATGTTTCGAACTATGCTTGCCAGTGTTTTCGATTTGAGCTGATCGTATCACATGATGGGAAACCGTGGAATGAAAGAACTGAGGTAGAAAAGGGAAAAACCGGAAATCGTCCGAAGTTAAGTAAGGCTAGGCGGGGAATGTGACGGGCAATATTATGAGAAAAATAAAGCAAAATTTATCCTTCGTTCTCGTTACGCTTTGAATAAATCTATTGAATGTGTCTTCGTAATACACCAAAATAAAATTAGCTATATACTAACATACGGTGGAATGTTTCAATGTGTTAGTGAGTAGAGTACTCCGCTGCTTTGGATCTTCAATATGGCAATTTGGATCTACACTTCAACCTACCTGACCTCTGAGGTCTATGCCTGACATTCTAATGTTGAAAACTATGGAAGTACTCTGGTATAAGAGCTCAAGGAATTAATTAAATTAATGAAGAAATCCAAAAGACTTCACATGTAACAGAGCATCCACTAGTAATGTTACGGACCGGTACATTTTCTGATTGCTTGAAGCTACAACGTTCTCGCTGCAAAAAGTTTGCACAGTTGTTGGTGGTTTAACTTCGTGAAGAAATGCCGCCCGGTTTGTTCTTTTTTTTTGGTGCCACCCAACGTGTCCGCACGTACACGCATCACCAGTACCCCCAGTGCTTTGGTGACAGCTCCTGTAAGCGCATAGCATGGAGCTATTGGTGGTAGCTTTACTTTTATGCGTAACTGGTACATACGCTGACAGTGTCCAGTTAAAGCAATGGCGTTCCATGCAGGTGCGCAGACACATCCGCCGAGAGCCAGGAATGTCGGGACGGATAATCGGAGGCGTAGAGGCAAACGTTGGTGATGCACCGTATCAATTGTCGTTGCGGCGATTCAACTACCACGTGTGTGGAGCGTCAGTGCTGGATACGTCTTTAGCCATCACGGCAGCCCACTGTGTATCATCCAGAACTGAGCCCGAGTTTGTATGTGGTAAAAAATTAGCTTTACCTACCGAGCGTTCTGTTTGTGTCTAATTCTATCATCCGGTTGTTTTAGATCACATTAAAAGGAGGCTCCATTAATCGAACGGACGACGCAGATGGGGTGATATTCTCGGTCATCGAAATTATCGTCCATCCCACGTATAATCCCTACACGTACCACAACGATGTCGCTTTGTTACGCATCGAAGGGACGTTCAATGATGTGGAAAACCTTAGTCCCATCGCATTGCACACCGGAGCAATATCTACGTCCAGTTTCAATCCTGTCTATTGTACGGTGTCCGGTTGGGGGCTTACCAATTCGTACACTGGCAACCTGCCAGAGATCCTCCGTGTGGTACGAATTCCACTGATATCATACACCGAATGTCGTCGGAAGTGGAGTCCATTGGCGGTTACTTCTTCGTAAGTTAATTTCCTCTGCAGTTTGTTGTAAAGAGCTTATGTTTACGTTTTTATTTCTTGCAGGATGATCTGCGCTGGAGAACCAAGGCGTGACGCTTGCAATGGTGACAGTGGTGGCCCGTTGGTGTGTAACGATAAACTGTACGGAATAGTGTCGTGGGGCGCAAACCAATGTGGTAGCTCGTACCCGGGAGTGTACACCAGCATACCGGCAAAGGATGTGGCCAACTTTATAAGTAAATACATTTCTCTTCCAAGTAACGATACTTCTATATAACTGGAAGGCTATGGAATTAAGAAAATACAGACAGTGTAAACGAGCGAAGAAACTTGATTTTATTTTTCACCATTACATAGAGGATTTGAATTGAAAGTAAATATTGTTTTTTTCCTATAAACTAGTTAAACCAAATTTTGTACACACTCACATCCGATCTTGAGAGTGTATTATCATGATCGTTTTACTGACGTTGAAGTGTTTGTTTGTAACGTTGCTTGAAACAAATTGAAAACATACAAATCCACCAACACATCCACACAGTGTTACCGTCTTTTTGTACAGTTTCGTTGTACAGCTATGCAAGATGTGTTTGATTTACAGTTTACTCAACTGGCCTGACATCTGCTTTATTTGAAGCTACGGGAAAAATAGGAAACTGTCCACAGCTCACCTTCATAGTCTCGGTATTATAGTGACGACGTATGTTTTGAAGAATATTTCGCGGAAAGAATACGAATGTGGTCATTTTTATTGTTTCAGTTTGCGCTAGTCAGAAACAGAAAAAATAGCAAAGTAAGGACAACCATATATATTTCTTTTTCTTTAATAAGCTTATTACTCGGTACTAGAAGGAATGGATTTCCGTAGACTCCACGTAGCACGCTGTTTACACAAGTGTACAGTGCGTACGACAGCCAGTGGTCGATAGCGCAATATTTCAAGTTGAACACAAAATGCCACGTGCTTAGATGCTAAATATAAGTTTGAAAATAAAATTTTGAAGACTGAATACATCGATATTATGACGGCATAATTTTTATTGTAACGTCTATAGCACCGCTTTACACACCACTGTTCTCTAAGATGAACTTGCGGATATCCGTGTTACCTATGTACGTGTAAATTCCAGGATATTCGCTGCCGCACCGATCGGCACCCCAGGACACGAGTCCGATTTGTGTTCCGTTCTGTAGCAGAGGGCCACCACTGTCTCCGTTGCACGAGTCACGTCCCGGATGGCCGGCACAGATAGCACTGCAAGGGTAAAGAAGAACCGTTGTGTTAGAGAAACGGTCGTCGCATACCACGTGTGGACACGATCACTTACGTTTTTACAATCCGGACGGGGCGCCACTTGGCCACACACTTGCTATAGCTGGTAATCGGAATGTTAACTGTGCGCAGTGTTGGAGCCAAATTCGAATCCTGTGCAGTAAGACCCCAGCCGCTCACCGTAGCGATGCTGTTCACCTTGAGATTATACAACTCCGTGGCAATGGGAACGATTGCAAGCCCGGGATGATCCAGGAAGGAAGTGGAGCTGCGAATAATGGCCACATCGTTGAGGTATGTTTTCTGCACGAACTCCGGATGGGTAACAACTTTATCCACCTGGAACACAATTCCGCTAGCATCATCTGTCCGCTGAGTAGTTCCACCGAGAAGCGTCAGCTGTAAGGAAGGGACAAATGCGCTCAATCAATTCTAGAAGCCTATCCTTTCCTATTCTTTCCTTCCAAACCACGCGGACATTACTCACTCTCTCGAGGTCGGAAGGTGGATTTTGACAGTGGGCAGCCGACAGTGCATGCGTTGCAGAAATGATCGATGCTCCACAGATGTGGTGGCCACTGTCGCGCAACGACAGCAGATATGGCAACGGTTCCTCCAGTTCGGTACCACCGACGATGCGTCCGCTGAATTTCCTCTCCTTGTCATCGTTTTTCGATTCCATCGGCACACGCCTCTGCCTCGAGGCATATGCGTCCTGCTCGTCATTGCACAACACACCGGCGACACAAAGCGCTAGCAGCAACAGTGCTGGTCCCATCTTAAACGATCCCATCTTCAGAAACGATCTTCACTAAACTGATGAACAATATCAGTGCGGTGCGAAAAATATAGCCTTGTTGGCAAAACAAGTTGCGTGTTAGGACAGCTGCGGCCTCTTTTTTCCCGTACCGTGAACAATTGAACTCTTCCGCGTTGCGTTGGGAATGTTTTTTTGCATTTTTGACGAAAACAGAACAGATTTAAGATGACGACGCTTATCAAACGGCCGTTGGTGTGTATTGCAGAAATCTACCTTCCTCTGCCTTCTGCAGTAGTTTAGCTTTACAAGGTCATTTTAAGCTGGATCAATTCGATCAATCAAATACCTACCAACCTTAGGGCGTCTATATTCATCATTATATTGGGTATAAGAGAGGTGCGTTGCTGCCTATAGCGCAACGATAACCGAAGGAGAATTATTTCGATTGTATGGAATCGTACCTTCTAGAGTGTCATATTTAGATAACGCACCTTATGAGCCATAGCTCGTTTTATTGATTAATCTATTAAACTACAATTAGATGTGTTGTACTTGGATGTAGAAGCTCTCCGTAGATAAATTCATATCCTCGTCTGGTAATAGTCGACATAATTCGTGATAGAAAGTAGAAGAATTTAGTTTGTTTGTGGCTCAATAATCAAAATTTATCTGTATTAGAGTTGGTCATAACGGTTCGTTTTAGTGAACTAGAACGACCCAGTTCTTTAAAAAAAAAATCACGAATCTTGAACCTCGATTCTTTTGCTCTGTTTTATTTGAATTACTTTTTTATTTTTAATTAACACTGTGAAAAAAGCAGAATTCACCGATATTTTATTATTTAATTTGCTCTATTATTATTATTGATTGGTGTTATAAGTCAGTTTCAGTCACACTTCTGCTAACATTAGTTTTGCCTAGTAACTGCTAATTTGAGCCTTTATTGATTTATTGACTTTTTTCTGCACCATAAAAACTGTGGCTTTAATGTTTTTTTTCTTACTCTTTAAACAATCAGTATTGGAGCGGCCCGGTGGGGTAGTGGTATCGGCGCTGCTCTCTCACACGACGGACCGAGACCAAAACCTCATCCGGACCGCTTCCCCGTAGCAGTGATTGACTATCCTGCTACGTGGTAAACTAAGTCTAATACGGCCTGGCCGTCATAAAAAAAAAAGAAAAACAATCAGTATCCTCGTTTCTTGCATCACTGTAAACCTCTACCAAATTTGAAAGAAATGAAGCATTTTCTGTAACCGATAATGTGACAACAAGTTTTTTTCTTGTTTTTATTAGGCACGGTTCTTAGAGCGATCTAGTTCAGTTTTTTTTATCATTAAACAACCAAATGCGACGCACAGTTCTTAAAACGAATTTTCATTACCAAATAGAACCAGATATTTATATAACTCTTTTATAAAAACGCAGTTGGTTCGTCCTTCTCCAAGAAAGACTAATTGTTTAAATTTTAGATTGGTTATTCGGACACTTAACATAGACGAACGACATTAGTAGATGATCTAGTAGATCGTTAAGCCCGAAAAAAGAGAGGAAATCAAGGTAGTAAAGTACACATGAAGATGGATACTCGAACAGAGATCTTCACTATCTGGTAGAAACCACAACTTTGATTAAAAAAATGTAGTTCAGTTTTAGTTTTATTTTCTGTGGAGTACAAAACCAGGCATGTCAAACCCATTTTTGTCATTGTTGAAAAAATTAAGCTGAAAGGAGTATTGATAAACCGGTCATATTGCTTCGGCATAGGCTATTTACAGACCCATGAACACAAATAATCCATTCATAATATTTGATTACGTTGCTTTAATTGCACCGGAAAACTGGCTTACCTTACCGGAGTGGCTTTTATGTTGTGTGCGGGGGGTTTTGAGTTTTGAAACCGATGTCTGATCAATGGCAAATAAATTGGGTAACGTGAGACGTTGTTTTTTGCTAATCACATCCGATAACTACTAATCGCACGTAATGGGTTTCTTGATAATGGGCACCAGCGACTGATAGTGAGCGGAGAGGCAAATGCTGCCGTTGAATTTATTATCGTGGTCCAGCTGATTGGGTGCGAGTTTTTGGGTATAAAAGTAAAAAAGAACGTACCACAGGCAGTAGTACGTTTCGGAAAAACAAACATGAAGGCGATCGTAGTGTTGGCATTGTGCGTGGCGGCCGTGGCCGCATTGACCGAGGAGGAAGTTTGGTTGCAGTACAACCGTCGTATGCCGGGAGAGTACTACACCAAGGGCATGCCGGCACGTCCGCCATACCAGGGCAGAATCGTTGGTGGAGTGGAAGCCGACATCGCCAACTATCCGTACCAGCTGTCTCTCCGTCGTGTCTCGCACAGCTGTGGTGCGTCCGTGATTTCGGCCCGGTGGGCACTGTCCGCCGCTCACTGCACGTTCCCACTGCCGGCACCGACTGCCATCACCCTGCAGGGCGGTAGCTCCAACCGCCAGACGGGAGGAGTTGTGTTCACCGTCGAGGAGATCATCAACCACCCGAACTACGATGACTTCAACCTGCGCAACGATGTGTGCGTGCTGCGTACCGCCGCCGATCTGTCTGGCGTGAACATTGCTCCGATTGCTCTGGATCCTGCTGGTGCTAGCCATGCCGCCGGTTCCCGCGCTGTTCTCAGCGGTTGGGGTCTAGATGTATGTGATCGTGGAACCATCCAGCGATGGAAGATTGCTGTTTAACGTGTAACGTTTTTTTTATTGTTTCTCCCTCCCGCAGGATGACCGTCAGCTCCCGATCATGCTCCGCCGCATTGACATTCCAGTCGTTGATCAGGCTCTGTGTGCCTCCCAGTGGAACCCAGGATGGGTTTCGGATGAGTAAGAGAAACATGCCATGTGTAAGATGCAGATCGAGCAATTTACTAAGCATTGCGGTTTGACTATGTACTTACAGCATGATCTGTGCCAGCGAACCCGGACGTGATGCGTGCAACGGTGACAGCGGTGGCCCACTGGTCGTTGCTGGACAGCAGATCGGTATTGTTTCGTGGGGCGACTCTGCGTGCGTCGGTACCAGCCCGGGCGTGTTCGCTCGTGTTGCTTTCCCATTGATCCGCAACTGGATCAACACGGTTACCGGTGTCTAAAGGAACATGACTGCGCAACGGGAATAAAGTTTTGAGCTTCTTGTATAAACTACTAAAACATGTTGTTCACAAAAACAAACGAAAGGAAAGAAATAACTTTTTCGGAAAATTATTGTTGGAAATAACAACAACATGAAGTTTATCTCAAACTGCTTATGAATTCTTGAGCTCCAAACAGATTATGCAAGAAAAGTAGAGCGGCTAAATGACATTGAGTTTAAGTAAAGTGATACAATTTATTGTTTTATGGTTAATTTTACGACCTTGATCTTATCAGACGCCTGCCGTAATGCTCAATATCGTTCAGAGGTAGCACTGATATTCCCTGTAATCCCACCTAGTTCGTCCTTGACCAAGGGGTACTATGACTTTACATTTAGCTGGAAAACTTTTTGGAACGATTATCAAACTTTAAGCTGCCCTACATCCTTCCTATGATACGGCCATGCTGGCTGTTTTGACCCATTTCAACAGTGTGCCCAAGTAAACGATGTTTTTTTAAATGGCCCAATGAATCTTATCGGTCAAGGTGTGTTTGCTGTAACTCATGCCTTCAGCCAACATGATAATCAATTTTACGTACGAGAGGCGCGTTCCATGCTAGATATGAGCTACGATCTTACGCTCTTTGACAATCTGTGATCAGCATTTGGACCGTTTTAAATTCTGTATATTGCAAGAGTTTAACGCCACCCACTAATAGGGATATTATCCTCACTCAGAGATATTCCTATTGAACTAACGGAAGAATGCTGGTTCGACCAAGACACTTAAGAAGGGGCTATTTGGGAGCCTTAGATTCTTTCCTTGTCGGCGACCATGCAACCATGTTTATTAGATACAATTAATTAAATTAAACTGATTGAATGACTCTGAATCTCAGTACAACAGAGTTTTTTAATGCTCAGAAATTTATGAATTGAGGATTCTCGAATCTCTGAGGATTCGTTGATCTCTTGATGTAGTTGATTGTGATACCTAGTGATTGTAGAACCTTTAAAGAATAATAAATCTCTGACGATTATTGAATTTTCTTAGAACGAACCCGTGATTTGTATGACTACTAGAAGAAGAATTATACGAATAATTCTTCTCAAAAGAATCATTGAGAATTATGTAAGTGAGATAACAACCAAGTGTTGGGACGTGAATAAACTTGGGTTTTCCTGATGATGTTATCGCCTACATATTTTTGGGGTGCATTTAGTGGGATTTTTTGGAGGATAATTCCCATCGTTTGTAAGATGGCAATTTACATTGGAAATTTGATACGGAAAGTACTTTGGATATTGTAATATGTTTCGAACCTGATCAATACTTTAACAATCTACCATTATCAGTGTTTCGTTTGATAGGACCAGCGATTAAAAACGGGTTGCTGGAACCGAACGTCCGATAGGCGTGATAATTCGTATAAAAGCAATTTCTTCCTTAGAGTTTGTCACAGTAGGGAGCAAAGTCTCTTTAAGCCATACGAAAGGAGGACGCAGTTTTCAGGATGAAGCAACTATTCTGTCTGGTATTGCTGTTTGCATCGGTTCTCGCCAGCATCGAGGGTGAACAATGGACCAGATACACCAATCGCCATATGCCTGGTGCATACCATAGCTTGGGACTGCCCGTGCGGCCACCAAACCTAGGCAGAGTCGTTGGAGGCGTCGATGCAAACATTGCCGACTATCCGTACCAACTTTCGTTGCGCCGTTTCAACGGACACTTTTGTGGTGCATCCGTAATTGCTGGTCGATGGGCATTGTCCGCAGCGCACTGTACGTTCCCGCTGCCAGTAGCAAGCTCGGTGCAACTTCTCGGAGGAACTGCCGATCGTACGGCCGGAGGCGTCATGTTCGACGTGGAGGAAATCATTAACCATCCAAACTATGACGATTGGACGGTGGAGTTCGACGTTTGTGTGGTGCGTACCTCAGTGGACCTGAGCGGTGTGAACATTGTTCCCGTTGCCCTGGATCCGTCCGGAACAACACACACCCCGGGATCTCGCGCAGTTGTCAGCGGATGGGGTTTGAACGTAAGAATAGGAAACAACAAAGTGAATAGCTCGAAGGAAAATAACAAATTCTAATATTTCGCTTTTTAAGGGAGCTGGAGTTTCACCGACCATTCTGCAACGTGTCGATATTCCGGTTGTTTCGGATGCGGAATGTGCTTCTGCTTGGCCTGCTGGATGGGTTACTCCAGAGTAGGTTTGAGATAGATCGGTTATCGATAAGGAGGTGGTACTTAACGGTTTCTTGCGTTCTATTCTTATCTTTAGCATGCTTTGTGCTAGCGAAGCTGGACGGGACGCATGTAACGGGGATAGCGGTGGCCCACTGGTTGTGGGAGGACATCAAATAGGAATCGTTTCCTGGGGAGATCCGAACTGTGTTGGATCACCACCGGGAGTGTACGCTAAGGTAGCATTCCCTACGATTCGTAGCTTCATTACGGACACGACTGGTGTCTAAGCGTTGGGTTGAACAATCGGAATAAAACTAAATACTGCAAAAGAAATTCTCATTTCTCGATGGATTAAATAGCATTACTTTAGATACTATGAGAAATATGCCACTCCCTTAATTTCGATAGGGCAATGCCTTCTGCTTGGCATTGAAAAATGTAACAAAACATACACACTTGTATCGGACGCTTGTCTGTAACTGCATTGATCTCGTGCCTTCCTTGTCCAGTTTGTGTCTATTCTGCGCGATACACGGAGCATGTTTTTTGTTTATCAAACACCAGTAACCAGTGTGTTTGCGCTGCGCGCTGGAATGAATGGAACCATGTAGTGGTTGTTGCATGTTTGCGATGTGCGTATAGTTCGCATTCGGAGACTTGTTCCAGTGACAGGCGCCTGATTGCAATATGATAGTGTCAGCAAAAGAAATTGGCAGGAGTCGCTGTTAGACAGCCGGTGTACAATGATTGAGTAGACAGTATGGCTAGAATCAGCGAAAAAAATGCATCTCGCTCATCCGCCGTGCATGACCTATAAATATCTGGCTGAGGGGGCTCGTAACACTTATAGCGACGGTCCGGTTCAGTGGTGCAGTAATGAACATTGTTGTAGTAATTTGTGCGGTGGCAGTGGCCGTGGTCAGTGCGAACGATGTAGTCGAAAGCCGTCGGTTCGAGCGACGCATGCTGCCGGACGGTGCACAGCAGATCGACGAAGGTCAGCCAATGGGTAGCATTGGTTCGCTGAAGAAGATCGTCGGTGGTAGACCGGTAAGCATCCAGACGCACACGTACCAGCTGTCTCTGCGCAATTACGAACGTCACATCTGCGGTGCATCGATCATATCGAGCGTTTGGGCGCTTACTGCTGCCCATTGTCTGTACCCCGATCCGGACCCCAAAACAGTAAGCGATCAGTGAGAAACTTCAATAGTGAGCTGGGGATAAAAACTTTAATGGAACTATTCCATCTTCAAGATCACTCTACGCGCTGGCACGAGCAACCAGTCACAGGGTGGCCGTATCTTCAATGCATCCCGCATCATCATACACCCGATGTACACTCCCAGCACAATGGATAACGACGTGGCGGTAATTCGTGTGGATTCTTACTTCACTGGCCCTAACATGGGATACATTGGATTGGTGCCGCTCGGTTACGAACCGATGACGGGTGTCCGGGCTATCGTGACGGGATGGGGACGCCAGGTAGGTCATGAGAGCAAGCAAAGTTAGAAATCATCCCATGTGAATACCCCTCGTAATCACACCTTGCAGAGTGAGGAAGCGCAGCAGTCGATGACACTGGCTGGAGTGGAAATTCCCATCGTAGATAAGGCAGAATGCATGAATCAGTGGAGCGGCGTCCAGGTGACACCACAGTAGGTCTTTTTGATTGGTAGGCAAATGGGAGGATATTGTACGTCCGTTTTTGTGTTTTGCTTCGTTTGCAGAATGATCTGTGCCGGAGAGCAGGGCAAGGACTCGTGCAACGGTGACAGTGGCGGTCCGCTAGTTTCCGGTGGCCGGCAGATCGGTATCGTGTCGTGGGGTTCGACCAAATGCGGTGGCCCTCTAGCCGCTATCTACACTAACCTCGGCAACGCGGCTATTCGCACCTTTATCAGCTCGACGACGGGTGTCTGAGCGTGATGGTGTGTATGTACGAACGAATACAGCAAAATAAATGTGTCTCCACGTTGAATAACCATTATCAGTGGTTGATACACAAACCGGGCCTGGTGTTACGTTTGTTTTTGTTTCGATGTCGCCTCGATGGTTGATAACATTCCTACAATATCAGCTGGTTCGATTTAATTTTTTCGAAGACCATCGATGCTTTTACAGAAAGCTTTATCATGTGGCATAGCTGACGAGCTTCTGTGAGCTTTTGCAGGTAAAAGCTCTACTCCATTTTTTCGAATGAAAGCTTTCGAAACTGACGCCATTGCGTGGGGAGAAAACTTTGATATAAAATGGCGATTGGGGTAAAAATGTACTTCTGATGAATTGAATTCAATTTAAACAGAAAAGTAGATACAAATGTGCACTAGGGCACCTGGAATGTAAAAATAATTTAAAAAAAAGGCAAACTAGAGTCCAGTAGACACGAAAACTAGTTAAGAAAATCTTATCAATTTATTATACAAACATGGTAGGTCCCAACAGTATCATTGACCGCGATGACCCATCCGATTCGTTACAACAACCGAATATTCATCTTGCATAAGGGTGACAGATTGCAGTTGTTTGCAGTTGAGTAGCAGCAAAAAAATGGATCTCCCACCACAAAAAATGGTATCGAAATCCAAAGTGTCGTCGAACGTGTGGCTGGTTGTACGATTGGACGTAGGACATGATTCGCATTGGTGTGGCAGAATAGGCTGGAATGGATGTATGATAATCCATGCCGGAAAATGTGATGGAATCATCGGCTTAAAGTAGTACGGCCCCTCACTGGTAGATGAATATGGATCAGTTGCTGGGCTGTGTATTTTCCTATTTTATTTCGATGGAACTCTGATGTATCAGAGCTGTAATCTATAGCTGGTGTGTAGTTGGTGCTGTTTCCAATACAATCAGTGGGATTGGAATTATATAAAAAACACTCCATCTAGCAACTTTTGGTTTAGATCCATAGAATGTAGTTTGAGATAGCGCCTCCTCCAACAGATTGTTGGATGGAGAAGTTTTTTTTTAAAGCTAGCGTTGTATGAGGCTAGTGCTGTAAGGTGTCTGTCCACGATGGATACGGACCGGAGTACCTCGGTTGGTCGAGACAGGAATGCAGGATCGCATATCAAACGTCAAAGCTGAATGGGTGTCTTGCAGTAGCCCTCAGCACGCAGTAACCAAGCTTGAATTGCTAACGAACAAGCCCAACGAGGCGTATGATGGTCACATCATCAGAAAATCGTATGCAACAAAATAAAAATCAAAATTCATCCTTATCCTTCCCGGCTGTCCTTGTTTAGAATAGAAAAGTTTGTAAGCGACAAGCCGAGTGACGAAAAGGAACAAAATAAAAAAAAACACGCACAGGCTGTCATACCCGTAAAACGGCTATACCAGATGCAGGGATGGCCATATCATCATCAGCATCATCAGCAACAGTAGGATGGAAGTTTTCATATTTTTAGCACACACTTACACACACACACACACACACACACACACACACACAAACTACAGCAAAGAGTGTATCGTTGCGGGAGTCTTGTACAACATGGTACCGTGCATGATGAAAATGAAGTGGAAAATGTACATTATCTCACCCGGATAGACACGGGACCCACCCCATCCACCACTAGCGGTGATTGTGGTTAGTTTCGGTTTGGGGATGGGGTTTAAAAATGATGACATGGAACCGTGAGCGCGGAATTCTAGTCGCGCCCGTCGCTTCTGACATTTGATGCATTAATTAAACATTGTTGTTGGTATGCTATGTAGTGAGTATGGGTAGTGTAACGATGCGCCTCAGAAATGAAACCAGCAAGGCACACGCTTATCTCTCGCCGGGATATGCGATCAATAGCAAAACCCCAGGACGTTTTACACGAGCGCGAGTGTATCAATCAACATTTTAATGAGCAATAAAACGGTTAGAGAATGTTGTTTGTTTTGAAAAGAAAATTTGTTTCAACACTTTATACAAAAAGCATTTCTTTTAAAGACATGTTTTCACGCAAACTGTGATTTAAAATTTAAATCCATCAATTTGGCCGTATAACGAAGTAACACACACCTACACTGACACTCATAAACTGAGTCATCGTTCTCAGTTCCCATCCTTATAAGCCGTATTACCACGCACGCATGTTGCGAGATACTAATGTCATTTAATTTTACGACTCTACCCAAAGCACCTTGATTGCAAATTGATAATTACCCGTTACCAAGTGGCCATAGCAGAAGGATCAGTGGCCGTGCCCGCAAAGGGACAGTCGAGAGCGCCGTACTGTTTGCTGTCAGCCCTACCCCTGCCACCCCCAGCCATGCCCATCGTGCCCCGGGAAGATAAGCCGGATGTGGTATGGCCAAGGTACTTTAGCTGATTCGGCAACGCTTGTTGAATACTAATGTTGGTGCACCCGCTAACTACTCACCAGGGAGAATCCGTTGCCATTGGTCACTGGCGTTGGTGTGAGAAATTACGGAATGCTGCCGTGGCTGCTGCTGCTGAACTATTGCTCCACGGTGGACAACGCATGGGGACGCTGGCGGAAGAAAACTTGTTGTTAGCTGCGGGAATGGTCGATGTCGAAGAACGAACACGCTTACCTTGCCGAGTGGAAGTTTAAACATCATAAAAGGAAGCTTACAGTGGGGTTTAAGCTAAGCGTGTGGTAATTGTGATTTAATTATTCACCTGTAGGGGGAACAGGAGAAAAAAAGGCTTCGCCCAAAACCCAACACAATACTCTCGAGCGCCTACTGGTCGTGTTTATGTCAAGGGAATTAAGGTGTGCGTTCGCTCCGAGCGAGATTAATGAGACTTTGAATTTGATAATGAAGGTTTTTTTAAGTTTTAATAATTTGATACGGATATCCCCATCCTTCCAGAGATGCGGGACACCAAAGGTGTTTTGGGATGCTTGGACAATGCAAAATGTTAGCTTTGTGCTGGGGCGCAACATTAATGCCGTTTGCATTGCACTAACAGAATCGGCCTGTTTCCCCAAACACGGGACATGCTGGAATTCTTTACCTCCATTTACCGTCCAAGCCTTCGTTTGCAGTAAATTTAATGCAAGTGCAAACGGAGGCAAATGGGAAGCGAGGACAAGAATCGGCCGGATTCACGCGATACACCTATTCAGTTTCCTCTTATGCATGTAATCAGTGGCTCCGGTATGCATTCGTAGTCATACGTAGTTGGAACGTGCGGTTCGTTTCACTGCAAGATGGCACGAGAGGCAAAAACCTCGATCTTGCTTCGTACAGGGAAAAATCCCAGCTGGATCGTGCTGATAAAGTCTACAGCGTGTACGGCATGGCATGTTTGTAAGATAGCAAAATCCGACCGCTACTTCTTATGCTTCGCCTGCCCGATTTTGCATCCGGATGTTTCTTCGTCCGCATTCTGGCATTGCTATTGTGGCTTTCCACCGCCGGAGTCGCTCGGAGGCCTCCGCAGCTTGTTGTGTATCTGTGTACAACTGTTGTATCGTTGGTTTATGCAATCAGTTCAAGTGCCCACTCGACAACCGTGCAGCCTGCAACCGTGTGCAGTCTGCATGAATGTGAATGTAAAAGCGGAAAGAATTATTCCTTCACCGTGGTGGGCATCGGAATTGGGTGGAAGTACTGTGGCAAGCAACCGGGGGAAGGACAACAGCATCTAGCGTCGGGTGTGGTCTTAGCTGGGGTACCCATTTTCTTGTGCCTTCGCTTTCTTGGGGTTTGAAGGTTTTTTCTTTCCACAGTCTCGGATAGGCTGTTCAGATGCCGGATCTGACCGAACGCGAGGCGACGATAGGACAACACTGCTGATGGGTGGTTGTTGGTTTGGATGGCCGGAAATTAGCGTCCCCCTTCGTTAGTCGGCTCCCAGCAAAAAGAGAGAAAAGGGGGCCAAGGAGCTATGCAATTTAGATGTGTAGGTTTTTGCTGCTGTTGACGGAGTATGATTTAAGTGGATTATGCTGACAGAAGCTGAATCATGATTGTTATTTTCCACTAACCGTGTACGGGACGGTGCAGAAGCTTGTTTGGCAATCTGGCAGTGAATGCAATCCCATCCCGGCGGCGATGTCATTTGTATGTAGAATAGAGCGAGGTTTTTCAGGGTTGTAGCAATTTTGTAGCTTTCTTGGCTTCTTTCGGGATGGGAGAAGGTTCGCTCCGTATCCGTATGGATGTGGTTTGCTGCAAGTACGCATCCGGAAAACGTCTGAACTACCCGGAAAAGGTCACTTTAAGTGTTGGTGAGACCGACAGCTTTGACACGTGTCCGTAATTGGTTCAATCCGGTAAAAGGTACTCGAAAAATCTCGCCACCCACGGACGGTTAGCACTGTCCACCCGTCATCGGGGCTCGCGCGCGCTTTATTTTACCTGGCCACCTTGAATATTGAAAGGAATTCCCTAGGCGTGGCGGGATGATACCCGGTGGGAACAAAACGATAATGGTGGAAGGCAATAATTCATTTGGAAGTTTTTGGAGGAGTTTCACGGAGTGTAAGCTGTGCCGCTAGTGTTTGCCGAACGAATGAGACAAGTGTACGAACGAACCGAAGTCGAGCGACCGTCAAGATCCAAATCCTGTCGGTATCAATCAAACGAAGTGAGAGGAATCGATATGATGGCTTATGAAATAAATTACTCGTCGATGTCTTTGCAGTCTCCGTTCGTTCGTACGTACGACCACGAATGGATGCCGGCGCATGGGTTG
The DNA here is from genome assembly GCA_000349025.1 of Anopheles minimus. NCBI lineage: Eukaryota > Metazoa > Arthropoda > Insecta > Diptera > Culicidae > Anopheles > Anopheles minimus. The sequence goes on from KB663610.1 coordinate 1,112,013, forward strand.
GGTTGGGTTGGGTTGGGCGGACGATGAAAGTTTCTCCGATGACAAGTGGATTTTAGGTTGATTTATTTCACCCGACGGTGAGGTAGCACCGGGGTGGGCAACGATACGAATGGAATCCCGAAGTTCGATTTTGCTATCCTGAAGGGCTCCAAGGAGCAAAACCATTCTCCGCCAGTCAATGAAGCCGTTCGTGGGAATGAAAAGCTCGGTTGGCAGCATTTTGTTGTCGATTTCTCTCCGGATCTTGCACTTTTAGCAAATGGCAGTAAAGTTTTGGCATACCTCCCCCTGGGAGGGGTTTTCCGGACGTCACGGCCAGTGGTGGGTGAGGGGAGGGGAAATTATGATTTGTGTGATTGGTTTGGAGAGTTCTCCTGTAAATTGTGATGGACTTTTGATTTGCGTGGATAATCCATTGACATTTGTGAAAGTGTTTGTGATTTATGTTGGAGTGGTTTAGCTTGCCGATGAAGGTTGGCATTTTTTTTCTGTGCCGTTTGGTTTGATGTTTAAGTAACAAAACGATTGGGCACATAGAATTCTGGGCTGCTGCTACTGCTGTGTGCAGAATGGTTTGATATTGGTACGATGTTTGATTGCATGTTGCCAATCCTAACAAGCAATCGTACGGCACAGGACGTTATACGGCACGTGACCCAAATTCGCTAGACATTGAATATTGTATTTATGCTAAATTAAAAATGAGCCAACATTGCAAACAAGTGAGAGCATTGCAAACAAAGACGCACATGATCATTCGTATGTAAACTGTAAATTGTGCCCGTTTCTTCATAACACGGGAATGAAGCGTAAGCGTGCAGGAACGAAAATTAATCATACCAAACAAATTCATCTTTTGAGCGCTTGATACTGCCCGGGATGATCTCGCCACACAGAGCAACGTTTGATATGACTTATGTTTGCATCGTGCAAGAGCTCGAGGCGACGAAAGCATCCCCAAAAAAAAAAAAGATACGAGCTCTCGCCGTATGGTCTCTTGCAGCCCAACACCAACAACCGGCCAAAATCTTTCAAATTAACCATGGCATGGTAAGGGTAGCATTTGTACCGACGATGTGTTCCGAGCGAGCTTCCACGAACTGAGCAGAGGGGGAATGGGAACATCTCTTTGATACGCTTGTGAGGTAAGTTTGCAGCAGAGCAAACGTTCCCAAGAGCAGAGCAGATCTGTTTCAATTTATTTTTATTGACGTAATTGTGTGCAATTTGGAAGATTCTTCATCATGCTGTGGTAGTTGACATTTTAACACGGTGCTTAACAAATCATGTCTGTTTCTTCTCGAAGAATTGCCCTATCAAAGTCCAACGTAGATGAGCTACATGTATTCATGCGAGAAAACTGAGCAGTGCTTTCAAGCAGATGCAATTTGAAATGGAATCCTTGCCTGGAGCCCAAGCATGTGGACGGATTATAAGTAAAATGTGAATGTATGCACATATTTATAAGCGCACGTTTTTGCGTGGTTGCAAAGCTGCGGCGAACAACAAACGAAATGTCAAGTCATTCACAATTTGCATTTGAACTGGCAGCAACGAAAACCCCCAGAATAAAGCTGACATCCATCAAGTTGTTCACTGATCAGGTAAGATGTATCACGTATAAATATTCTATAATAGCTTAAAACTCTCGTACTGGTCGAACTTTCGAACAGAAATGTTTCGGAAAGGATTTTCCACCTCCGGAAGCTTTGATGGGTATACTAATGTTTTAAAGCTTGTGTTGTTTTGTGTCTCCTTCCTTTTATCACAGGTGGCATGCCTTTTTGCTGTACTTCCTCGTTTTATTTCCCAATGTCTACTATTTCCGGCTTCTTTCAACCATCGCCTACGGCATGGCTGAAGATAATGCGTGACGGTGTAAGGCTTATGGCATTTTAAGTGGCGATTATATCTTTATCTTTTTCCGAGATTTGTGCTACCGTCAGCAGTGTGCGGGGCGGGATGTGTGGCGGTGTCCCCGGAAGGATGGGGGATTATTAAACCGAAATACGTACAACCGATTCCAGTGTCATTTCGGACCATTAGATATATACTACCCTCAATGAACTGAAAGGATAGCATTGGTAGGGTTGCCCTGGGTGGTCCTTTTGGTTGGAGTTATCGTTACCTTCAATCCAGTGGCCATTGGCCAGTGTTGCAACCCCGGAGCCATGACAAACCACTCTGGTGAAGCTTGCATAGGAGATGGCCAACGGCCAAATGTGAATTTGTGTGTGTGACGAAATGGATGGATACACGATGGATAGTAAATCGCGCGTCGGAAGCCATTCAAGGCGTCCAGTAAGGGTGGGCGGTATGGGCAGTGGATTTGCTGGGATACTGGTTCTGAGTTAGGGCTCTGCGGATCCAGCATGATAGACGTTATGTAGCGTGTTATGGCACTTTCCCGGACACACCTCCAACCTTTTGGTGTATACCATGGGTTTTTCAACATTCCGCTACATCTTCATCATCATTTGCTGGCTGCTGGTGACCATAATCGGAATGGCTTTCATCCCCGGGTACACACATGTACAGTCACACATAACAACACCTGCACCGTCCGCACGCTCCCCACTACCGCCCCTAAACTACGCTACCTCCAGAGGCCGAGTCAGCTTCCGATGGTTTCGCACGAGGTAATACTACGAATGACCGGGCGCCTCCATTTGCCCCATACGCTGCAAGTGATGGAGGCGCCCAGCCTTGCTTATGTGTATGGGATGTTTTGGGGAACTTTTTGTTTTGTTTTTTTTGGTGTTGTGTTGGACCATTCGAATGTGACGACAAGATAGATACATTTGGCTTTTGCGATCGACTTTCAGCATGCGCGGTAGCGGGAGGTAACAGTTCCGGTTGCACAGAGTGACGGAGAAAAAGCTTCATGGGGGAAAAAAAGTGTTGACATCACGATGGTGAAATGTTCGGCAACTTTCACAGCAATCCGAACCTGTATCCCCGATGCGTGTTGGTGAATGTGTCCTGTGGCTGATGTTGTTATGGTTATGGAATTCTGGTTTTCTGCTTTGTTTTGCTGCTGCTGCTGGGAAACGAGCGAGAGTTAAATTGTTTATTGGGTGGTGAATTTGTTTTTTGCGATGCCGTTTTTTCTTCTCATGATTGTGTAGCACCAATTTTATGGCATCAAGAGACCAACGTGAGGGTGGCGTCAAGGGGGCGTTGGTAACATTTCATTGGCGTGCTCCGTACCACGCATGTAATAGTCACCGTTGGGATGGGAGTATGGTTTGTTTTTGTTTTCCCGTTGGTTTTTTTCCCCACCCCGATGCAAACGTGCAAGGTGAAGAGCATCGTCAGCTGGGCTCGTCAGTATCGTCCGTTTTGTAGTGGAATGTTCAATGCGTAAGTGTGCGAGAAATGGCTGACGGTGAAAAAATGTAGCGTAACTTTTTTGCTTTACTGCCCGAACACTGGATCACCGGAGGGTAGAGGTTATATTGGGTCGGAATGCACCAGAACCGAGTATTTTATGAACGTGGGCATCGATAAATTTGCACCTAACCAGCGCAACCGGAGCCGAGACTTTCGGAGCAGTGTGAAAAGGACGTGAACGGTGATGATAACGAACGTTGGGGGAAATAAAAATGTAAACATGTTTACACTTTGCACAGTCCATGAACGGGTCGGTGGATAGGACGTGATACGATTTGGCGATGTAAAACTTGTTGGACGATGATGGATTAGTGCCGCCTGGTTTACGTGGGAAAAGCACAGTCCGCTGCAATGCTTATTGGTTGATATACATTAATGAAAGGGAAAAACACATCTGCAAGACGGTGTCAATGGAAAACATCTATTGCATTCTACGAATGTACGATCGATCGTTGGCTGTTGATGTTTCAGGTTGGCTTAGGATTAGTGATTCCTTTAAGAAAGCAAAGCCATTACAGGGAAGTTTGCTGAGTGTGTACAGCTACGATAAGACATTCAATTGAAAGCATCGATGCCACATTTGCCTTTTATCTTCCACCCATGCATGTAATGCCATGCAGGACAAAAGCTTTCGCTGGAAGCGCCTTTGGGCTTTCGTACCATTTTGCAATAAATAAAGTAAGTTCACGGAGACGGAGTTGGGATGCAAAAAAAGAGGGGGAAAAGTAGTCCTTTCCCGCAAGCCCTGGAGCACAGATGCAGCATGGTTTACCATATACGTACACTTGGCACAGTGGCGCAATTGCAATTCCTTCCGAAAGCGAATCAAAGTTTGTATTCACACTTGCAATTACTTATTTATTTGCTGTTTCATTGTCGGTGTACGAACGCACTGGGTTGGTGGATCGGTTGCTCTTAATCTATCACAACACTCGACACAAACACCAAACACTTTCTCTATCCCCGTTGCCCACTGCATAACCTTCAGCAGTGGGTGTATATACCTTTCCACATATATTGCATTGGCTGTAGCTGAACTCGTACAGCTAACTGCATCCCATTTGGGTTTCGCCAACTTTGCACTAAATTGTGCCGACAGGTTTTGTAGTAATAAATTTTACCTCCACATTCATCAGTTCAGCTGTTTTGTAGTGGTGGGAAGTTTTCTTTGTTTTTTTTGTTACATTGTTTTGTTAGAAAATGGGTTGGATTCTGTGGATACATTTCGAAAGTTTGTTGCAGTAGTTGAAAGTTTGATTAATAATATTTTTCACTACAATAACATTTCACAATTTGTGTGAACGATCATATGTATAGCTGCGTTAGACATGTACGTGCAGTTGGGAAGTCTACTTAATACATTTCCTGCATCAGTTGGTTGAACGTAAGTAATGAAAAAGTTATACCTAATGTGAGAGCACAGCAACAGTGAGTGAAAATGGTTGAGCTTTCCACTCGAGAAGGCCAGAACCTGATTGCTAACGAACCAGCAAGATCCGCCACATTTGTGTTGTACTGAGCTTCGGGGTGGAAGTTTGGAATGAGACATAAAAATTATGAACAATGATAAAAGCCAACCCACAGCCAGTAACTGTTGGTTCCACGAGGCAGTTTCTTAATTCTTTAGCGTACTTAATGGTGGTTGTTGTGAGCCCCTTTCACCCCGCCCTACATGAAGAGAGAGAGAGAGAGAGTGAGTGCAAAAACTCGACGAGTGGTTGCTTATTGCTTTCGGATTTCATAATGAGACGTTACTTCCTTTTGCTGCTGTTTGCGGCACCGAAAACAGCAGGGATCTAAGATGTTTCGGATTGGAAAAACGGAAAACTCCTGCCAGGCGTTGGATGTGTAAGAGTGTGCCAAAGCACTGGTATCGCATTTTTGGTGGGAGTGAATTTGTTCTCCAAATGGATATGACTGTCCGTGTGTGTGCGTGAGTGTGTGCGAGGGCTTTTTTTTGTTGCTACTTGTGGCAACGTAAGAGGTGTAATAATTTGGTAAGTACCATTTTCCCCTAGAGCTTTACCACGATTGCTCGCACATTGGACCATCATGTGTCTTGCCTTTCGTTGAGCATGGCAGCGATCCCTTCGGAACAGAGGTTTTACAGTCATTTGTAAATTTCTCTATTTATTGCTGTTAAAAAGTATAATTCATGACGTGTTCTGGCAATGGGCGTTACGTACGAAAACAGCACAATAAAAAAGAAATAAAACGATCGTGTACGGTAGTGGTTTCTTTAGGATGGTGGGTGGGGGGGGGGGGGGGGAGGAAAAGTTTTACAGCAGGCGAAATGTTTGTTTTGTCGTGTCGACCATCCATGCCAGGAGACAGGTTGGCAGTGACGTAAGGGAAATTCAATTAAAATAAACTTCAATTCTGTCCATTGGTATGGTAGCCTTTGTCGTGTTTGTCTGTGAACGTTGCTGGACACGTCAGCTGGTGGTGCGACACCTTATCCACTCATCTTGGAACGAGGGTGACAGCGGACAACAGCTTGAATAGTTTGGTATTTGGCATATGCCAATGAAACCATTTGACAGCAACAGTCCAATTCTCGAAAAGCTTTATAAGCAGAGAAAATTGTCAATTTTGTAGCCGAAAAAAAAAACTGTTCGAAAGGAAAGAAGCGAATGTTCATTACTGTGAAAGAGATTCCCGGAATGTTTAAAAATGCACCAAGCAACTGCAGCTTCAAAAGTTCGCTTGTTCGAGATGCGCTACATTCAAATGATATGCAACAGAGGGAATAAAAAAAACCTCCAGCTCGTTGGAACGAAAATCGTGTATGACGTAAAGGTTGGTTAGTTGATGGAATAATTTAGTCGTTTTAGGGAACAGATTCTAGAGAACACTGCAGTACGGAAGGGCATAACTGCCCGTGGCATACTATGTCAAAGCCACCGGAGCTGTTCGCGAGTTAGACTGGACCTGGCTGGCTAGCTTATCGATTGTAATATGAGCCAAGCTGTTAATTTATTCAGCATGCTCTTAGAATGGAGGAAAAATGTCAAATCACTGCCGTGCAAAAGGGCACTGTTTGAAACTTGTTGCAAGCTGACAGCCGGTACGACGGAGCGCATACATTTTTCAGCGACCGTTTATTTGATTATGACTGTTTGTTTGAAAGTTGGCATAAACAAGCGACTCGCATGATGTCTCCGGGGCTGTAGGGGCTGCATTTGTTTTTTCCCCCGATTAAATATTGCATTGAACCAATCGGTGAAATCAATTGCTGTATTTGTTGTGCTGCTTAAGCGAATAGTCTGGTGAAAAAAAAACCCTGCATAGTGGACGTGGACCGAGATAAAACATATTTTTCGAAACATATTACAATCCTCGATATTGTTTTTTCGAGGTATCGAGAATACTACCTCGGTTGCAAAAAAGTGTACTGCTTTTAAAAGTCCTCTTATAATAAATGAATAATTAAACCAATGTTGTAACGAGTTATATCCACTTGTAAAAAGTCATATACCCATACTCAGCTGTTTCATTGTTGCCATTGAAGAATAACGAGAAAGTTTACTGTTAAATGATTGAAAACGTATCTTACTGCGTGTCGATAATAGTTTCTGGATGTTGTAGAATCCTTTTTCATACGTTTTTATGAATATCCACTGGCCACTATATTTTTATTCCGCCATTTGTCTAATTATCTTCCGGAGATGGTGGACCTAACGTATATCAAGTGAAATGCATTACATTCATTGTAGAAATAGTTGTTAAAAGTTTAATTGAAATTTTCCCGACATTTCTGATGCCGTCCAAAACAACATCAAAATGTGATTTCACCCAAGCTACAAAGTCAGCGAAAATTTGAACAAAAGTTTAATCATTTATTTATAGTACATGAACCCCAAAGTTAGTGTAACCCGTGAGGCAAACTACATAGAAGTTACTTACCATCACTACCATTTTCGCTCTCCAAAACCCCACTCTCCACCTTCCTCACCTTCCCTCTTACGTCCCGGTCCCCGTTTGCTTACGCAATCCCGAGCGGAAAACGGACGCTTTGATTGGAAGTCTTCCATGAATCGGCGAATGTGCGGCCTTACCGCCTACGTTCATTTTGTAGCTGTTACCTTCAATATATCGTGATATGGCTTGCGGAACGTTTATTTGATGTGAAATGTTGTGCCAAGGTGGGTTTCAAAGGGCGCACGGTATTGCGTTGACGACCATTAGGCAGGCTGGAAGCGCTCGCAGGCCTTTCGACCCTCCTGCCACTGGGCCGCATGCGAAAGGCGGCATTTTTTCGGCGGCATTTCAGTCGCCCCGGCCCGACACAAAGGACATGTGAGTTTGACTAAGGTGAAGGAAGGAAGAAAAAAGTGTTCCGTTGTTAGTTCAAGGACCGAGGGGTTTAGTTTATCACGCTCGAAATATTTATGACGAGGGTTTTGGCAACTGAAACGAGCAGCAAAGTTGTTGCATGTTGCTTATGAAATATGAAGATCGTGTTAGCTGCCACAACGCTAGCCGTAACTATTAATAGATGCATTTTTAAGATACACCGTCAACAGCGCGGTATTTTTATTATAATGAGAGCGAGAGAGAGAGAGAGAGAGAGAGAGAGAGAGATATTAAGATGATCCGGATGTGATTGGCAATAATGGAATGTTTTTTTCTTCTACTTTCTTTCTTTCGCCGGATGAGGAACAATGGTGGTTTCATTGCTGATTGGGTATGCTGCCCCAATCCTATCTGTATCATTTAATCAAAGAAAAACCCCTCTTGTGGGTTTCCATTCTTTTCTGCTTGCTCATGTGTGCCAATGAGGCTCACCGTCCAGTGAGCAATAGCATTCATCAATTATCGCGCACGGTAGTTGGAAGGCGATTAGAGGGCGACCATTAATGCCCTTCTCGTATGCACACCGGTTGATGGTCCACAATCACACCGGCTCGACTGGGTTTCTATCCAATCCAATAAGGTAAAATCCCGCATCTGGACCGCTACCGGGAATTAAACTACCGACGGCTCCCCGTGCCAGCCGCACGGTTGGGAGGAAATAAATTTTCTTAACGGTTCTGGGCTTTCCTTTCTCCAATTAGTTTTTTTCTCCTTTGTTTGTGTGTCTGTGTCTGTGTCTGTGAAGGAAGGAAAACGAGCAAGTCGATGTTTTGCTAGTGGGATGCACCGCCATCCGAACACGAAAACCATTCACACTCACGGCAGGGCCGAACGTAAGAGAAATGATAATTTTTTGATAAATGGTTTCTAATTAAAAGCATTCAAAGACAGCAATCGACCGCTTTTGCTATCGGTTGCTCAAGTGATGGCGGGAGGCGATGGTCTAATAAATTTGGCTTCTGATTTCTGCAATGGATTTTAATGATATTATTGCCTGCTCAAAGTGCCACTTGGACGATAGCTCCGGTAGGCCATTATTTCGTTACGCAATTGAATGTGTGTGTGTGTGTGTGTGTGCACCTTTTCTTTGATTAGGCCCAACCTTAGTCTTGAGGTGTGTTCTAGCACTCGTTGTATGTCGTTTGTTCTTGCCAGTTCGAATATATGGGGCTGCTTTTGAGGAAAGTATTATTAAATTACCTGCCCATCGCGTTCCACGTTCCACTGCACCTTCCTGCTGTATGCGAACGTTTGCTCATCCGGGCCAAGATTGCTTGCTGGGTGTTGGCAGTGCTCGGTACCAGCACTCGGACACAATTGTGAGCAGTCAGGTCGAACAAACAAGGTGCAAACACACACGCACGCACAGTTGAATACGTTTATGGCGTCGTTAATGAGGATAACGAGTGGTTTTGCTGTGATTATTGCTTAATCCTGATCGTGTGCCCTCATTCATCATTTACGCATTGTGACTCGGTCTGACACTTTGCCCACATTCGCAATGCATCGCAACGCAACGGATAATGTTTAGGACGGCAGCGGGATAATCTTGACCGACCGGTCGGATGCTTAGTTAAATGAGCCGCTGCTCGTGATGCCATCGGAACGGGCAAACCCCGGTGGGTGTAAGTATGTTTGTCACGTTTCGGTTGCGTTGATCCTTGGTGGTTCTACCCGCCGCCCCTTGTCGATGGCAAGTTTGCCATCTTAATTACGTGTGCTACAGCATCAGCACCGGGAGCGGTCAGGTCCGGCAAGGAACCAACACGGAGCCACAGTGTGGGGGGAGAGGGGTTCCAATAAACATGAGCTTTGACGTGATTATAAACCGATCTGTGGTTGAATCATTGAGTGTCCGGCCCAACTGGCCCCCGTTTGACAAATGACCCCTTCAATGAATGCTGAATCGTTCGAAATCTAATGGTTGTGTAATGCGGTACTATCAAGCTACATGTACCATTTGTTTTTTTAAACATTCAATCTAAGGAAATGTAATAATTTAACCCATCATAATGATTGTGGAATGTATAGGGAAAATTTTACTGTTTGACTAGGTGTGGCATACCAGATGGAGAAATTCCACTAATGTACGTTAATTGCACATTCCGCGATAGCTTTTCTGTGCAGTACAATATTAAAAACCCCAAATAGCTTTTACGCATTCTGATACAAAAACAACCGGATGCAAAGCGCACATTATTGGAAATTTAAGTGCGGATCCACATACTTTTTACGATAATGCAAAGTAATGCGAAACGAGAAGCCCTCTGTCTATTGTAAGAACGGTGCATAAAACCAGTACCGGTACCCGGTATGCCGAAAAGGTTGAAAGCTATCGATCCCAGCGTGAAAGATTGAGACCCCACCGGTACCGGCAACGTGAGCGCGAAAGCACTAATAAAGTATTCAATAAACGAGACATTTATCAACGGGGATTAAGCGAATGGTAATTATGCGTAATAATAATGATAATAAAAATAACAACTTGTCTCAATTAGTGGTGCGTTGAGCTCGCAAACGAATTAAACCTTTTCTGCCAGTCCCAGGCTTTATGCACCGTTAAGTGGTAAAAGTTCTTCGGGAGGAAAAAGAAAATGGTCGAAAGTTTTGCAATCAAGATTTTGTCATGGGGAGTACGGTTTATGGCATTGGACTAGCGATGCGAGTCCGGGCGCACTGTAATGTCTGGTGAAGGAAGTGTAAAGTTGGGACGCATGAAAAATCAGGTGTTGTTTATGATGTGCATCATCACACAGGATGCCCCGCGGGACAACGTCGGAAAGTGACGCGAACGAAGGGATAGATCGTGAAACTTAACGTTTCCTAGAACAACCACCTGATTAGTTGTCATTGTGATGGCTTTGAGCTGTTTTCACCGAAACGATACCATTACGTATTAATTAGCCATTGTCTTGCCGTGGCTGGGAAAAGGGAGGAACGCCGACCAAAAAGGGAAGTATGTTTGTTTTAAACGACTTTGCTCGTCACCTGCAGCTTCGGAATATTTATCACCGTCCTATGGTGAGGATGAAGACGCGTCCAATAAACCTCGCATCCCGGCCATGGAACCGGAACGTTTCGCACCTCACCCGTTAGAGGTACGACGACGGCACTTGTACTTGGGCGATATTACACTTCGGTGTAATTAATATCTCGGTCGTAAATTCGGACGAGCGAGGGAGAAGAAAACGAGAGAACAAATCCTAACATCAATGAAACGCCACTGCCTTCCCCAGCCGGCGCTTCCACTACTGCTGCGTCCGAAAGGCGTTGACAAAATCTTCCACTTTTCCAAGGCCCAGAGCGAATGTCAAGCGAAATCGTTCCCGCTAATAGCTATCGCAGGTACATAAAGGGGGTGATACTTTCATAATTTGCACCGTGAAGAACATTAAAAAGATAATTTAAAATGCTGTTACAACGATCGTGATGATGAAGCGGCACGGGTAAACGGAGAGATGATTCCGATCTCATCCGTGCCGGGTCAACATCAGGTGCGCTTGAGGATGTAAGCATGATGAAACTTTTTCATCCCTCCACCGTCTTTTGACGCAGTTGATGTTCAGAAAGTGATCATCTATGCGATGACACTGCTGGTGTGAAGCTGTGGAACACGAGCTGGTAGAAAGCGGGGAAAGATAAATGTTGTAAAAATTTATCACTTCCTGTCACGCCAGCTCACGCCCGTCCCCGTTGATGTTGCCTATTGACAAAGGGTGAAAATGAGTCAACCGATTAGACTAGGAGGTGATGCCAACCGCCTGCGAGATGAATGGTTAATTAAGAAATGGAGAAAAAAGGTAACTTAATTATTTTGCAAAGCATCAACTCTAGTGACTTTTCGCGGCTAATGCGCAGTAAGCGATCAAGGATGATAGTTGAAAGTTTTCACACTGATTACGATGGTTTACAAATGAGCGAGAGAGATGGCGAAAGGGCTGCAAATGAAAGGTGAAACATTTTAGTAGTGCGGGTTGCATACTTTTAGGCGCTTTTTGAAACTACTGAGCTACAACACAAGCTATCTCTACATTTGTTCGTTCTTCACACTTGTTCTTGTACTAGCACTTAGCCAAAGTTAACTATGCTTCACCTAGTGTTTTTACACCAAGGTCAATTGAAGTGACAAGCTGGAGTATTAACGGTTTTTGCAAGGTATTTATATAATCAGAAGGTAGCATTATCTAGAGCAAATTGACGTTTCATGACATGACAGGACTATACCAATGTTGATGTTCGCTAAGAAGCTTGTCTGGATTGGTAGGAAGTGAAAAGCCTGTCGTTTGATTTGTGTTCTGATCATTCGTATCACAGGATCGGCCTGCATCCTTGGTCATACTTTGTTTCATTTTCGATGTGCAAAGGGTTCGTTAGTAAACAGAATATAAATTACGCTTGAAGTACAGAAAAACATGTGAAATCATTGGTGAATCGAGAACGCGCACAGGACAGAACCATTGGTAAGTCACTGCACACATTAACACAATTTCAACCCGCCGTGATTGTCATGGAGCACAAGCCAGGAGAACACAATATACAAAGAATCATGCAGCAAAGATAGTAAGAGAAAACAGAAAAGGTCATATGTTTTACATTTTATAATGAATCGTATCTCAAACCCTCCAAACAAAGCACTTCAGTCAATGAAGACAAATAGAGTTTTATTTAACTGCAAAAATGAAATTCATACATACCACGCAGACAGCCATATTTATGGGTAGAAATCAGTAAAGAATGGTCCAATGAACCTGCAAACCCAATCACGAGCCGTTCCACAACGGAAGGTAATCTTTTACGGGTTAGTTACAGTCTTTAATCAGCACATGCCTGCAATCGAATACCGTTTACGTTAACATACTGCTCCTGCATCGTGTTCCTGTCCTGGGTTGAGACAGTTCGGAACGTTTTTCGTTCCATCTGTTCGACCGAGGAACCGAGGAACAGTCGTTACAGCCCGAATGCGAAGCATTACAATCTAACCCCAAAAGCACCCATGGAATACACGCTGTGGCCCTATCGTGTGGTGTCCAATCAACTCAAAAACCGACAAGGAGCGAAGGCCCATAATCAACTTCCGTCAAACTTCCACCATTCGGTCCCGGAGACGTGGCTCCATTTTGCTTCCTGTGCCCTTACGCTTCGATGGCGCTCGGCAAGACATTCAATCGGAAAGCGAAGCGTAACCCGGTCTGCAGTGGAGGAACAATTAAGTTTACATTCGGAATGGCTCACCGGAGCGGGACCGGTGCGTTACAGTGTGGTCATATTTCTTGGGGTAAAATGTATCCCTCACCCCATTTCGACCACAATTCTGCCAGCCCAGAGGCCTGGGGTCTGCTGCTCTCTCATTTTCTTCCGTTTTTGGTAGAAATGTGAATCGAATTTAGTCAATTTAAGATGGGTTCCACAAAGAGCTACGGTTCGACCCAAGAGCCGGTGCGGTCGATGCTCTCCCCTTTCCCTCCCCACAAAGAAAGAAGCTCCCAAAAGGACACACTTTGGCTATTTGGAACAGATGCTACTGTCACCCGGCCGCTCGGCTTCGTCCGTATCGTTGGCGTTTGTTTGAACATTCGAGCCGGCGACATGTGTCGTCGTATTTGCCCCTGTTTGGCAAACGGTTGGGACGCGGGGTGTGTGGAGATTGGTCAAAATTTTATCAGCCTCCAGTTTATCCTCCGGGGTGCTGTTTGGGATTCGGCAGCGTGTGACGGTAGAGATCGAGCATTTGGGCATGGAGCCAATTTAAATGTTTTCGGTGAAGTGGTGCGTAGGATGCTAAATTTGGGGAAGAATTATTTGATCGGAACAAATTGACTGAATGTCAGGTTTTGGGGGTTTGGAAGTGGAGCCGACTGTGACAAATGCAGTTGTGACAATGCTTGGAGCGTCGTCTACGAAGGTTGGCTGTGAATGCTGGCATATTCTCACCTTACCTTTACCATTGAGGTGTAGTTTTACATCCATCGTATGTCCTTGTCTGGAGAGCCAATGTTTGCCGATATGTATGAACACAGGATCGCCTTCGCAAGCTCCAGCATGGGAGTGGAACTACAAAAGACAAACAAAAGCTGTTCTGCTCGTGGTGCGCCGGCTATGCAGGATTATCAATAATAAGTTGTTCTTGCACATCAAACCCTGCACAACACCAATTCCGTACGAGGTAGTCCTTTGAGTTTTGACACTCATTTATTTTGCATGTCACATCGTGGCCTATCCACAGCAAGGTGTTGTTCATGGTCCATGGTTGATTGGTGTCGCGACCGGGAGAGAAATCTGATTCCGGATCGGTGCCGCCCTGTGGGCTCATTTCGATAGGCCAATGTTGATGGGCAGGGCAGGACGGTAAGAACTTTTTCCACCGATACACCAAATATCGATTTAGGGGTTTGCAATGATTGGTAAATCTTGGAACCATCCAGACCAACGGCACTCCGTACATCGGGGTTTTTCGGTTTTGCGGATTCGAAAGAGGAGATTTTCAAAATTCATGAATATATTGGATAATTTTACATTCGGCCAGCACCTCGTGGGAATGGTTTTATGTTTGCAGTGAGCATTGTTTGCCCAGAACGGATGGGCGAACAGCCCCTTTGAATGTTTCGTGTTCGATGTGTTGCCGGGAAGCATGATAAAGTGTCCGAGAGTTGGAGAAAGTACAGCGAACCGCACGAACCTACTGTTCAATTCATTCCCACGTTCGTTCAATATTCATCGATAGCACAATCTATTGTGCCGGTGCTGGTCGATTTGTTGACACGAGCAATAGCGCCAACCAGGGTGGACTCAGAAATTTAATTAAAATTCAATTAACTCTCCGCTTAAGTGTAACATTGCTTGGACGAGGACAGGATTTTGTATAGTGCGATTTGTTTCGAGTTTTGAGCCCCCGAAAGAGACGTTGGAAAAGAAAACCATTAAACATAAGTAACACTAAATTACTTTTCCTAATCCATCGGAACAATACTGAGCTGATGTTCTTTGCAATATGGTTAACAACAAGACACGACCGCACCGTTCTGCTAATCAAAATTCATGATAAAAATACCCAGGAATCGATATAAAAATGTTTGAGGCGGTAGTCTTCAGCGTACCCTAGCAGCAACATTTGTCCACGTCTCCGTTCGGGTTGCAATCAATTTCCAATGCTTTAATGCGACAAAAATTATGATCGGTCTCGTACAGCACAAAGCAACTCGATCGGGAGTAGTTACGAAGCAGCTACAAAGGTACGGCACTTCAATATCGTCTACGATTTAGAATCGTTTGCACAATATGGTGCCTCCATGTGGTGTTCGATACGGTATGGGGATCGAAGTTTCAGCTGTGCGATTGCGATTTGTCCCACAGATTCTAGAGTGGGCGAGTTGGATGGGTTCTGCAATGGGACGATAGTTGGAAGCCTTCGAACCGTGTTACACTTGTTGCTGTTACCGCAAATCATCACACAAAAAGTGTGCGACTCGCTTTCACTCCCGCGCAGTTGGAACCATGAACCAAGAATCCAGGAGCAGTTCCCACATCCGGCCGGGACAATGGAGGGATAATCAAAGCCGTGCGGTTACGTGCACTATCGTACGGTTCCGAAGTAACCACGGAGAATATCGATGTGGCGCGTAGCTGCCACACCGTTGCTCGTTAGTCGAATTCTCGACCCGCTTCACAGTGAGTCCCTTTGATGGATCGGCATATGCGGCGGTGTGGCACTTTTTACGTAATGTGTTTCGAAACCGTAAGTGGTGCAGTTTCATAAGGCGGTACGTAATTGGTATGAATTTTACACGAGATGGCTTTCTTTGCCGACCGGGCCGGAGTAGTTTGTTGGGCGAAAAGCCACAGCGTTGGGCCATGTTTTGCGCTGCTTCGGTACGCACCAGGAAAGGCCGGGTTTCGGTCCAAATTACGCGGCTAATGGTTTTGGTGTGGTTTTGCTGGTCGTGGTTGTATTCCCTGCGGAGTGTCGCACCACACCGGAGAGGTGACCGAGTGAGGTGTGATTCCATCGAAGCTGCTGTCTATTGCTGTGCGTTTGAAGGATTTGAGGCAATTTTCGATTACTGGGATCGATTGTGGTTGACGGGTGGGGCTCGGGTAACGGAAAACCTAATGCCGACGCAAAAAGAAAACAACATGCAAACCTTGCAACAGCTTCACGTGGTACACAAATCAGCTACAGATACGGGCACGAGCAATGGAACACGTGACGAATAAGAAGCTCTTCCCCCGAATGGCAGGAAGTTTGTCAATTTATCAAAAAACTAACACAAACCCACTCACTCACACACATGCGAGCACTCGTAGCTCGTAGATGAATATTCAATGGTTGGAATGAATCCATCGTCGCCTACACCAACAGCTGCAGATGCGTGCCGCAAACCGCAAGAACTCGATTACATCAGCCGCCGTTAAGCCAGTTGTTTGTTGCTCCGGAAGCGAAAAGAAGTTGGCGAGGGAGATAAAGTTGGTGGGTGCTAGTGGTGCTAGTTGATGTGAATAAGATGGCAGTCATTGGCAGTAAAACTTTGGCCACCGTTTTGGGATCGGATCGGATCGGCAGCGTATTAATTGAGCATTTTTGTGAGCGAACAATCGCATTCTGCTCGGAAGGGTCGTATTGATGGTTATCGTACGGGCCGGGGGTTACCCGTCCCTATTGTGAATGTTATTGGTTTAGTGCCATGCTTAAGGCCTTTATGCTAAGCAGTCATCTGGTGGGCAATATGCTAACGGTAATCAAATTGATGAGATTGATCATCGTAAATGATTCTTTACAAAGGGAAGAAGCAACTTTCGCTAAGTGACAACATAATGGGTTCTGCTTGATGGGTAGAAGTTTTTCGCACACTCGCACCGTGCGGAAATCTTAAACATATGGTGGGGAAGCTTCAGTTGGGACTTTTTTTCTAGCGATTATTTGTTTCTTTATGATAACTAATACCTAATACCTTGTTCTAGCTTAAATCTATTTTCTACTGTCTATTATTATGTTTTCCATTGTGTTTTTAGTTTCTTTGTCTTGTTTCCACAATTCGGGATAGTTTTCATTCAAAACTTTTATTTTTCTCTTATACTATTGCGTAATAAAAGCTTCACTGCTTCAAATTTAATTATTTGTATAAATGTATCTCCATATTCTAAACTTTTAAACTATAAAAGTGGATAGAGAGGCTATGTAATGATGATTTGTTTGTAGATGCCATTTGCTGTGGGTTCATTTTTATTATTTTCGCTTAGGTAGGTTATTTCAGTTAGAATTGCTATGAAACATGGTATAATATAATGGTAAATCTGCGATGTTTGGTGGTTTTCTTGTTATTTTTAAAAAGCTTTTATTGAATAGCATTCATTATATCTCTTGTATATATCTATTTACCAACAGTGATATTAGCTTAAGCTCTGGTATCTGTAAATTGAAGTATCTTTTTTTTTACTTCCTAATTAATGTATTTTGATTGGTGGAACATCATTTAATCATATGAATGATCCTAGATG
>KB663610.1:1129263-1145799 GCA_000349025.1 Anopheles minimus
GACGTGATTGCAACGCGACATTCAATCGAAAATGCGCTCACAATCGAATTACACTGATGCACCATCGGCAAAACCCACTGATTGAACGAATCAAAGACTTTGAGTACGTAAAAGCAAACGACATGCTGTTGTGAGCAGTACAAAAAAAAAATAGGACCAGAGCTACAAACTCCAACACACAGTAAAAAGAAGTGAACATTTGAATACAATCTCTCTTCGCTTTCATGTTTCGCATTACTCATGTCCATGGCGTGTCCCCGCGAATGCTTGACCAGGTTTTCTTGAAAAGAAACCAAGAGCACCAACTAAAAAGTAGCGACTCGTTACAGTTTGAGTGTAGTCGGGCCAAAGGTTTGAGCGTGCTGTACGGTGCACCATCCACGGCCGTCCATCGAACGGCGGACGTTGGGCGTTGTAAAACTGTACGAAGCTGGAAAGGTGCTTCAAGCTGCAAAATATGCGCTGGTATATGGGATTGAAATTTCGGGAAGGCATAGATAGGGTTGCGCATAACTTCCCATTCAATGGAAAACTCAAAAATTTGATTTACTTCTCAAAAGAGCCTTACCCTTACCCTTTGTGTGTTTTTTTTCGTTGTAGCTTTCGTACCTTTTCGAAAGGGGAAAGTTTTGCTAGTTCGAAGAAAAAAGAAAAGGAATGTAATCTGTAACGTGCCGATGGTCTGCCGGGAGGAAAATGGCGCGCACTAACTGGAGATTGTTGATGTTGAGTGGGAGATCTTCTGCATATGTGGACTGGTTGCATTATTCAACGAGCCGGACCTGAAGAGAGCTTCAAAATCATTTGAATGGTATCCTTGATTAAGCTTTACAGCTGGCCGTAGGGTTTCCCCGGAACGTACCAGTATGAAGTTTGTTTTTTCCTTCCCTGGTCGAAAAGTATGAATAGAACGAAAACAAATTTGCATGTCTTGTATGCTGGGTGCGCAAATGGTGCTACCACATGCCGGGAATGCGCATGTAGTTTAAGTTTCATGCTCAAGACTGCTCACAAAACGTGACGTTATTATTTGAATAAAGCTCCAGATTGTCAGAAACATTCGAGCCACTGTCTGTAAATCGCTTCATTTCCGCACTCGGAAGGATCGGAATGTTCAGACGCAGCACAGTATCACGTTGTCATTTAATAAAGTTCTAGAACTGGCAATTAGACCATTAAGCAACCTGTTCGAAGTTGCGATGATCAGAAATACTTCATTTAGCTAAAGGTGCCAACAGGCGGCACATCTGAAGTTTATGGTCCGAGGGGAAGAAAAAACTTTCGAACAACCGTTCACTTTTATGTGTGTGTGTTTTTTTTGTTGTTCTTTACTTTTTGGTTCCATTTTGCTGTAAAAAATTGGAGGTGTGCGTTCGCCGGAACTACCGTTTGAGAAAGTTTCCTAATTAAAAGAAAACAGTTTGCATCGGTGCGGAAACAAGGAAGGAAAGCGAAGAGGACCTTCCCCCAAAAAAATTTAGCCACGCGTCACCACTTTTTTATCGAGGACTCGTTTCACAGTCAGTCATTTTTCTCCTCTTGGTTCTCACTGCTTCCGAGAACAGATATTAAAAAAAAAACGCACGCAGAAGGAAGCTTTTGAGCAAAATGGTGAAATTGGTTTCGGTTGCTTCTCAACTCGCGGACATTGCTGCGCACACCACATCTGGCTTTCTAATCAAGTGCTTCCATAAAGGAGAGCTTTCTTTTCCGGGCCCGTCCGAGTGGTGGAGAATTGTCGCTCGTTTAGGAATCGCTTTCTGATTGACACTTTTCTTGTCTGGTCGCTGGTTTCCGCTTCACAGTGGCACTTCCCTGAGGGATAGTGCGTACGAATCGTATGCGAATCGATGGTCATGATTCGACTTTAATGAGAAAAGTTTTATATTTCATTCTGTTGCCATTCTGTTGCTCCACGGTCTGTGTGTGTGTGTTTTCTTTCATCGCTCGTGCGCGTTGAATCTCGGTACCCATGATTGATTGGGTGGATCGATGTCGGGTACTTATAATTTACCGGAATACTCTCCGGATATCCGGTCCCGCAAGGCACACCGATAGTATGCTCTATACGATTCTATCCAGTCATTTATCGCTGTCACACCACTCTACAAGCGTGGTTGGTGAGAATTGCTATCTGTGGCACAAACAAGGCTCGATACTGTCCGTCTGATTTCGAGATAGTCGGAAGTTGCTGGAACTTCTGCCGCTGGACGAGAAAGTTTCCCATTAAAACACGATTACGGTACCGGGCCAGTGGTTCGTTGAATGTGTGTGCAGACAAATTATGCAAATGTACATACCACCGGTCATCCAGTGTTCTCGTTCAATTTGTGTAACGCATTGCCATACTTCTGCAATGTAATAAGGGTTTGAAAAACGATTCGGAATGCGTGTATAGCTTTGCCCGGATGTGTGCAAAGAGATGATAATCGGTACATTCGTGAGCTAATGAATTCTAAAACCGACTAATCGATGCTCAATGTCATTGTTCACTTGATAAGTACTACGTGATTAAAATTATATGCGTTTCGGGAGTGATAGTCTCTATCACAAAGTTCAATTGTTACTTTAACTTCATGGAATTGAAGCGATTGCGAATGAATAAATTAACTAGCAAATGATTGGAAATATATTGTAGCAGATGTTTTGGCGATACATTTGAGCAAATTGATTCTCCGCACAACTGTGCAGTTCAGAAACAAGATCATACCGAAAAGGAATTATTGCTTAAATTGTGTGTAAACTTCGAGTACCGTTCAAACAATTTGCAATCGAACATTTTTGACGAACTGCATGAATTTTCATATATGCGTGCAGATTGCATACCTGTAGGCGGATTGAGTGGTAAGGTAGATGAGGGTGAATGTACCGTTAAAGGATGTTTTTAAGAATTGAAAAAGTTTCATGCACGTGGTTCGTCGTGCTGTGGTACGAAGCATTATCCTTCGTATTATTCGTTTCTCGCTGTGCCAGATCTAGCGAATCCATTCCATTCGAAAATGGTTTCCGCTCATTTTGGAAACGGACAGTAATACCCTATTCTTAACATTTTCTCATGATTGCCCTAGTTAGTGCGTACCGGAAAAGGGCTGAGAAGCCCTTTTGCGTTGGTTTACACGCCAGTATCGGCCTACGCAAATAAGGCTCCATGTACGGTAACGAAGAGCCATCGCTGCGAGGATGCATAAAATATGGCAATGTTGTACTGGCAGCAGGTGCACCAGCTTGCTGGTTGGCTTGCCTGCTCCACCATCGAACCGGACTGAGGTAGTGTTCCAAGCCCACCCCAGGTGATGGTATCGAATTAGCGCGCGTGGCGAAACTTGAACAGGAAAAGGAACATTAAAACACAAATTGAATAGATAGCAGCCGCGGTGCTTTCGCTCACCACCTGGACATGGTAAGTCGCTAACTCGCAGCCGTCGCGGATGCAACGCGATGGGACACGGACAGGAAACAAAGTGTTTGGGCAAATGGGTGGTAGAAAATTAAAATTTAAAACATGCCATGACTGAAAGTAATTAAAAATGTGCCTCCATTCTGTCAGCCGTGGACGGCACGGTTTCGAATGGCTGTCCATATTGGTGGGTTCGCCACTTTCGAAAGGGTTTTGGACCGGGTGGTGAAAAGGCGGCAACCGACATGAGCAAACCGTTGCTTCATTCCTGTTGACGATGGTTTTACCCCGTTTTCGGGATCGGTTCCTTCCCGGGGTGTGATTTGTGTAACGAGCTTACCGAATGGCAAAATGGCGATGAAATACCTTGCCACCTTTGACTTGTCTGACTTTTGTCCGCAAGGATCGCGCTCAATTATGGCTCCCGGTGCTCCCAGTGCTACCCAGCTCCCTTTCTGTTTCTACTCGCTGCAGGAATGTAATAATGTTTTCCGAAAGAGAACAATACTACGGAAAACAACATTATCCGAAAGAAAGGTGTACCGCGTTTGTCTGCGTCTTCGCTACAGCTGTAACTGTCTCTTCGTATGCGTTTCTATTGCTGCCGGCAAATGGCTTACAGAGGCACGCTTCGGTATTGTTATAACCATCGGTTTTGTTTCGGAAATATTTTCCTCATTTACGCGGGTATTGTAAGGCGCGGAGATTTTGATTGTACCGAACAAAGAATGATGACGGGTCATAAATTTCGTAATGAAGAGATTAGCCTACTTCAGGGTTTTCCACGGACGGATTAGGACGGGAATTTTTGTTTCATTTCTTAAGATGGTTTACTATTTTTGCCGTGCCATCTACGGAAATGCATAAGGGTACATTCACTTAATACGTAACGTAAAAATTGATTACCGTCTCAAAATCTACTTCAATCTATAAAGACTCCTGATCCTCTGTAATTGCTATCTCCTTTTCGCTGTAAGACTCGATAAGGCTAACCTGGCCGAAGTTCGATTTGTTCGAAAAACGCCTAAAAGTATGGTCGTACATCTCGTACAGATTTTACAGAGTGGTCAATAAATATTGAATGAATTGAAAACATATATAGGGAGGTCGTGCTCTTTGAGCCACTAAAAACAACTTTTATTCACAAAGTGCGTAGGATAATCAGGTTGAAGTCAGAAAAAACCCTGATAAATAACCGAAGCAATTTTGCAATAGGGGCGAAACACTTCTGTAGGAGATGGTTCCAACCAAAGTTATGAAATAACTTTCGAACCATATATTGAACCATACAAAACACGAACAATTAATTTCATCATTTGGTTTAGCATTTTTGGTGACCATGATCTAAGTGATCATCACAAATTCTGATCGCAAGACATTTTTCTTTCGCTAATTCACATAAGTAGCAAGTTCTGGAACATCGTGTACGAGATCCCCAATTGATGTCCTCCATTAACAGCTTATCAGATGCTGAACTGAATTTCGGATGTTTTTTGTGATACTTGGTGGAATAATTTCCCATTTTAAGTATCTGGTGTAAGAGTGCAAATTAGAGTGATTTTATTCAGGCTCCCTTTATTTATTATTAATTTTTTTATTGAGTCCAAGTACTGAAAACTATTCTCAATTTAGCGAAACTGTACGAAGGCTATCCGGGACAGTTTTACGGCTGTTATCCGGGTGAAAATCACTTTGTCGTCGGTGGAACGACTTTTATTTTAAATTTGTCATTTTATAACAATTCCTACAAGTCGCTAGTTTTTTTTATTTAAAAAATTTCTTATCGTAAATTTTTGTTAAGATACTGCATTTTATAACTTCAGTTTAAGAGGCATATTGATAATTTGTAGAAGAATTGTCGAAATGAACGTAAAATATTCATGGTTGATCCGTTAATGCGCGGCATAATCAACGCGTCAAATGTTATTCGACTTACGCGGAAATTCGAGATACGCGGATTCCTCCGGTCTCCATTACCCGCGTATGTCGGAAACCTACTGTACATAGAATGAATATACGCAGACATACATTTTATATACGCAAACACACGACACCAAATGATTTTAAAACCAAAGTTAAGACACACAGCGTACGGATTACACGAATCAATAATAGCTTTGACACGATCTTTTAATCAATTTTACGACCGCTATGACTTTAATGTGACATTGAATACATAGAGAGAGCGACAGTGTTTTTAAGCTTAATTTTTCAAAACACATTGAATGAATAAAAAAATCACGATCACGATCGAATCACGAGCACAACAAGTTGAATTCTAATTATAATAATATATATTTTTATTAGTCAGTATGCTTGTCCCCCTTTTCTGATGCTTCGCACACTGTTGTGTTGAGCATTTTAAAAGCAGCCTTCGCTCCAGTCGAGCGCTCTAGTATTTTTACTGGGAGAAGCGTCAGTTGTTTAAATGTGTTAGTGTAAAGATCATGCGGATAGATGAAGCATCTTTATCACTATATTTTGCACTGCACATCATCTCCATTAGCGCTGTAACTTCACACCGAGAAACCCGCAAATACGCGTACACCGATCACTACAGCTGAAGCCCTGCGCAAGTTAATTGTACCGGTTGGAAAGAAAAATTACAAAACACCACGTAGGGCGATCGCGAACACGCCTCTTTGGGCGCCACAAGACAATGTGAGAGCTTATAAAGTAGTGTACCGCAGAGAATTACAAATGTCGTGGGATGTCGTCGTGTGGAAATCAATTAGTGGGT
This sequence comes from Anopheles minimus, assembly GCA_000349025.1. NCBI lineage: Eukaryota > Metazoa > Arthropoda > Insecta > Diptera > Culicidae > Anopheles > Anopheles minimus. The sequence goes on from KB663610.1 coordinate 1,135,401, forward strand.
CAAATTTGTTAAAATACCATGCCAGTGATTGGCTCGTTCGTCGCATACGTATTATTTTGCCCTCTGCTTATTCATTGGCACTACAACCTCAAAAGGTCTTGGCTTGCCATTTCAGGCATCCGTGAGATGAATTTACCCACAACAGGATGGTACTGCGTAGGGAGGAACGGTTCGAAGATTGGCGCCGTTATCGCCTCGGCCACCAAGCTGCTCCGTAGTTCTATGTATAGCAACAGATAAAAAGCTTTTAGTTCATACTGTCTATCGATAAAAAGAGCTGTCTATATCGTTTGCTAGCTGTCGTTATCGATTGCTAAAGATACATTTGTTGTCTTTATTACAAAAAACTCTAACCAGCAATTGTTGAAAGTAGTGGCGTTGAAAATCATTTTGAAGAGTCCGTGAAGGACTGGACTAGGTAAAAAGAAATTCAATATCTTTTAAATTCGCTATTCACGAACGTATTAATGCACTTTACACTTCGACTCACTTCACGCTGAACAGATCATGCATACTTCATTAGCCCGTTTAGAGTAGAAGCGTGCTAAGTGTGCATGAACGATATCGTTACTTTTCGATGACATCCACGTGTAAAAGTGTGAGAAGGAAGTCGTAACACAGGATCGCGTCCAGGTCCGACATACTATAGTTGTATCATCGATACAAAACGACCATTAGGTGGCAACTTTTCCACACCACCATATCGTGGACTTTATCCCCCGTCTACAAGCCATTATCTTTCCGTTCGGTGGCATTTTCGAAATCTGTTGTTGTGCAACGAGATCGGTCCGGGGATTTGCTGTCTAAAATGGCGCGATTGGCGATAATGCAGAAGTTTAAAGTCCGTCGAAGCACAGGTTTACTGTATGTTTAGCGCGTGGAGAGCTGTAAATTGATTGTCACGCTGTGCTGCGAGAGAGCTGCACGATTTTCAACTTAATTTGGGCTAAACTTTCCAACCAGCTACACACCTCGGGAAGGATTCATCGGATCGGAAAAGTGGCACTTTAAGTTCTCCCGGTCCTCCCGGTGGTCCCGGCCCCTTGTTCTGTTGTAAATGGTGCTTGCAACGAATCGTTCCCGAGAGGTAACCTGGTCCGACGACGCGATGCCATTTGGCGATGGACGCCGGAGGGAAGTTTTTCCAAGTTTTCCACCATTCAATCTCTTTCGAATCCTTTCGAACGTTCGCGAAGGTGCGGAAGGGAAGGGGAAGTTTGTAAATGGGGCGAAGCATAAAGCACATTTGACAATTTCCTTTGGGCGTTGGTAAGCTTATCCATTTGCGCATTGCCCTCTCGTTCGCTTGTGACAGTTGTCAAAAGTTTGTCTTGCCCACAAAATAGTTAATCCTCCGGCATTTAACGAATTGATCCTCATGTCGTTTTCCACTCTTTTTTTTCTTCACTCATCCACTTCTCTGATTGGGTTCCGGCACCGGTTTCAAGACAACCGCGGTGCATTCGCTGCAGCGTAGAAATGGATCAGACCGGTGGGATTGTTTTTCAACAAAGCCAGGACGCGGTCGGGTGGATAGATTCTATTCTGACAAGCGTGTTGTGGTTTGGGTTTTTTTTTTGTTTCCGTTGTTTGCCTTCTGTTCTATCATTTTTATTTTACGCTCTTTTACGAACCAAACGTTCGGTGCGCTTGTTATGCCGGCGCACTGAATCTTTCGAAACGACAAGTAGAACGGGACACACTGAACAGAACCGTGTGCTTGCACTGAGAGAAGCGAAGGACAAGTTGAGCTTCTTAAAGGTTCGTGGGAAGATTCTTGCCATTATCCAGACACCACACCGAGGCGATTTACGAAAAAACCTTCAAAAGCGTTACATGTTTCGTGTTGCGACAGGAGCATGGAAGAAAATGAAGCAAAATGTATGATGATTATCGGAGAGTCTATTTTCCGGTTGAGCACACTTTATGCTACAACTATCACCTTGGCTAAAAGCGAAACAATGTTTGCGTATGATGCACTGTTCTGTTACATTTGTTTCGGATTTACGATTTCCTAATTTATTTCCAAACAATCATATAATTGAGGTTTTATAGAAGATGGTTTGAGAAATATTGTGTGTAAAAAAAGTAAAGTTTAAAATACTATCGAGCAATCCCGACAACAGACTGACGCTTAAAAAATATGGCTAGTAATGTGTAGTTCAGTTCTCAAAATCGCACAATCTCAAAACAAACCGAACGATTCCAAAATGTTGCATTGGAGAGCAACTTTAGTGACCTTTCCTTTATGTTTTAATGAAAAAAAAAATTTGTTGGTCATCTGGCCTGTTCGCCCACTAGGCAGTTCAATCTTATTCCGACTGCTGATAGGAGCACTGCAGATTTACTTCAATCAAGATTATTCAAGAGGAGCAAAGTTCGTCCCCAGTCTTTTCTAACAAGACATGACGAGATAGAGAGAAGGGAAGATAGAGCGACCTTTTGGTTTTAGCAAAGCTGCTCGTGATATTTTTGTTGCTTTGTACTGAACCCCGGTGATTGTGAAATTCGTGAAGATGAGTAGATTTCCTGAAGCGCTTTACGTAAAAGTGTTACATACACAATTTTGAACGTGAATCTTACCAATTACCAAGAAACCGAATCGTCCTCTTATTTATTATCAATTCATGGTACTGTTTGTTTGTTCAGTGTGTTTATTTATTGCCTTTTTTGCAAAGACCCTGCAATCTTTAAACGGATGTGAACGACGTCAAACGTTTGATAATGGAGCTACATCTATTTAAAGCAATGTCAGATTAAGCGTAGGAAAGGCTCAATATCGCGCAATTTTTTCACCATCCCTTGAGTCATGCACCATTTTTCTGATGATTAAAACAAACTATTCCCCCCTTCCCCTCCCCCAACCTTCTCCTATGCTGACAGGGCGTGATGATAACGATGAAGCAAAGGATTTTGCTTCAAAATTAATTATCAAATGGAAGTGTTACGCACCGCAACTGAAAGAAAGTCTCCTACACTGGTTCACAATGGCAAGCAGCCGAAAAATTCATTTCCGCTTGGTACACCATAAATGGCGAAACTACAAAGTTGGCGGCCGTATATTCGATCGGATAGATGGTTGAATGGATGGATAGCTCGTTTGAAGCTGGTTATTTTGTTTTTTTTTCTTTCCCCGTACATGCGAGCTCTTATTTGCAGTATGCAGTCAGCCGCAATGAATAGCGTTTGCGTTGGATTTAGGTTGTTGCTGGGCCAAGTTCTCTGTATCTATCGATTGGACCATGGAAAGGAATGTCCCATATGGTGCGGGTGATTATGATGAGACCGACGGCCGAGCAGCCAGAGGTTGTAAAGAAATCGTAAAGAAAGCTACGATTAAGACGCTCGTCGTGAGATCCCGGCTGTTTTGGATCTACCTCAAAATTCCACCGGTTGTCCATAACCGTCGCAAAGTTTACCAAAAGTGCTAAAAAAAAGAGAATTAAGATGAGAAAGTGAGCCAACCTGTATGGATGGTTCCGATTCTACTTCCGCTTAGCTGTGATGGCGAAAGTCAAACCCGCAGGCAGACCACAATGGGGAGTTTCAGTGTACCTTCCCTCATTTCCTTTCCTAGCGTGTCTGCTAAGCCAAATCGGGATGGTCCAACCCAGCGGCCTAAGACTGTGTGCTGCAAGGCGCTTCGCTGTGTGCAGCAATTCCCTAATTTACCCATTTTTACGATTTCCTTTTAGCACTAACAAGATAAAATTTACGTGTTTTTGCGAAAACTTGGAACAGTCTGAAGCGGGGTTGGGGCTAGATGGTTGAGTAGCCTCCCAATGGAATTACACTGTGCCGTAGACCCTACGGTTACCGTTGGGCCGCAGAACCGATCGTTTGACGAACATGAAATTAGTCGATTAATCTCAGCAATCTTCTTCGAGCATTATTACCATGGATGGGAAACAGCTCAACGGAGCACCGAATATCCTCCTACGATGGTGGTAAGGGATCTGCCAAGCAATTTTTGAGCACGTCCTCAGAACGGGGTCCGGATCATTGGGTGCATTGCTTATGACAATGAGATCGTAAAAATTCATCCCTTGCCCGGGTGAGGTTTTGCTGATGCCGTGCCGTGAAGGAACGAGTAGTTCGTGGAGCTGGTGCTATTTAAAGTTTCTAGTCTTTGGTTTTCCGGATCTCTTCCACATCCTTGCATGGAACCGTACCCGTTTGTTTTGAAGCAGTTATCTCTAAGCACAAACGACGTTTGCTGTCTCGACGGTTGGATTTTGCTGCAGGCTGCTCGGTCGTGTGAAGGTTGACAGGAAACGCTTTTGTTTGTTCCAACCTTTCACACCGTTCCTTAAAACGGGCCATTTTCCGGTAAGCTCATCGCGATCATGACCGACCAAAGTGTCGTGATGTGCCATCTGGGACGGTAGGAGTAGCACACGTATACATGTGCATTATTTATGACCTTGCAAGCATTGGAAAAATTTTATGCTAATACGAACACACAAAGTCGGCAGTTCCCAGTGCCGGGGTTCACGGGGCTGGTGTAAGATGTAAGGGATAAAAAGGCAGTAGCTGGCAGCAGCTATCAAACGATCGTTTGCCATCTACCAGAACCGTTTGGTGATATTATGCTTTTTAACCCCCGCAACAAAACCTTCTCCGTGTCTGCCAGCACATCGACCATCGACGTGAATGATCGGCCCGAACGTCTACATACGGCCAAACCATTCGCTATGTGCTGCAAGATTTCTTGTTTTGTTTGTAAAATGTATTGATTTCTGTACGAAAGACGAACTGAACCAAAGGTTGGAGAAAATATTGAGAAAACATTTTATAATTTTTTTATGTGGAATAGTTGTCCGTTGTTGTATAAGATCCCTCCTCGAAAGCCTAACCTACTGCGCTGTATTGCCAGTGACTCAGTGAGGAATTTAAACAACAGTAGTGAATGTTCTTCTAGTGATATATTTGTACACCGCCATTCCGCCTTTTCGTGTTTTGGTCGTTCTGTTAGCCGCCATTGATGATGTCACGTTACACGGTTTCCTGTATTGCTTTACTTACGTCAATCATTTACACTGTGATTGATACGCTACTTCCTTTCTGACCGCTAGAATGTTTCGGATGATTAACAGGCTGATGCATTCTGAATTTTAAAAAAAGATAATAACTGTTTTGTTGCTACATAATTATGTGGACTACACAGATTAATACACTACAAACAAGAGTTTTTATTTACCAACACCATATGGGTTCTTAAACAAAACTGAACATACGGAAAACTTAAACCTAAACCTAACCGAGTTTGGCCTGTTCCTTCCCTAACCGTCGAATCTAGGTCCGGTGTCGCGTAACAGTAATGCACACTGAAAGGTGCGCGGTTTACGGTATTTCAAAGTTGCTGATGTGGCGAGTCATCGACGGTTGTCGAGCCAAGTGCACTTTTTATAAATCCCTAACTCTCCCAATGGGCTTTGTTCCGTCCTTTATTTATTCATTTCCAATCATTTTGACCACCAAGAATAGAAATTGCTGGATTGAAGTGAATCAGCTCAGTAAAGGGCTGTTTACCCCAGTTTACTTGGTCCAGCCAATGGGGTTGCTCCAGAGATGTTATCCTCAGGTTTGCCTACACTTTTTTTCATTCGAAATGGTGAATGTGATTGTCCAGAGCTGTTTTCCACAGGTTCAACTAACAATTGACTTTCTTCTTGGGGTATAAGTTTGGCATCATCAGCGCGTGCTCTATAGTCCAATGACCTGGTGAGTGCACCAGCCTGTGCCAGGTTGTTTGACGTATTGTTTGCTAGCGATTCATCCTGAACCAACACCGCGTTTATAAGCATTTTCAAAAATTTAGAAGAGGTTTGAATACTATGTGATTTCATTTTACTCTTCCGGTTTCTTGTAGCATATGTGTGCAAAGATATGTTGTTTTTTTTTAAATCTCTGAAAAGGATTAGATTAGTTGAAAGAACAACTGTGTTACCAGTATACACATTATCTCCATATACTCACATTTGAATGTTATGGACATCAGGGCAATGGCGATAAGGAATTATTATTTTCATAAAGAAAGAAACGATTTTCTTCCATGAAACGCATGATACCATTTTTTCGTAAAAGTACATCTGTTTAACTTTGAAACCAATCATTATGCGTTTAGATTCCTTACGTGTGGCCTGTGTACAAAAAAGTTAACAGCGTTATTGAAGCGTCAATGCTGCGAGGTTATTTGTTACATAGTTGTACGAACCAACTTACCGAAACATCGCCGACAGCTAAACCAATTAACAAATTACTTAACGCAATTCCGATAATGATAAAAACCACAAACATAAAAAAATCACTTCGGTTAAACTTTATACTTAATTCGTCAAATTGCCCTGCAATGCGCAAAACAGAAAAGAGTTACATTCCAACGATGATGGATCAATTGTGAAAAGGCTTACCTTGATGAATTAGCCAAACTTTAAACACGTTATAGATGAACCCTTGCTTATTCATTGTTGCAGCTGATGTTTGATTATTATTGTTGTTGTTTATGTTAGTTATGTTAGTGTTGTGGTAGTTAATGACAAAGAAATTTGCAAACACTACGAACACAAAAAGAAAGATCAATAAATTCAAAAAAATTTTTTTAACAATTATGTCCAACATGTATGTATATCTCGCCAACAGGTCGTAACTGGCAACAAATCTTTTCATCGTTAAAAAAACCAACAAAATCATGCAAACGAGAAATACATCGTTATTAACCAATGGCATGGGATCTTTGCTTAATAAACGCATGGATACAACCGCAAAACATGACAGACACAACACAACTTCACAGAACAGCATATTGAAGATGAGTTTGAATATGCAAGAAAAATTTTGTTTAACATTTGAACGGTTCAAAAATGGCTTGACAAATTTCGATTTGTCACGAATTTTAAAATTTCGATATAGTTCGAACAACGTTAAAACCACAAAAATCACCATGATTTGATAACAAAAAAAATTTGTTTGCTCAAATAATAACACAATAAAAGGAATCACTCTTAATACCTTCAGGATGCTTACAAGCGAGAATGATTGTGTATCGCGTATGTGAAGCAAGCAGGCTAGAAGCGGATGTTCAATAAGCTCTAGTCGTTTTTCTTTGTGAACATCGTACGTTTCACCTATGTTTGAAATGTTTGTAAACTCCACCAGAGCAGGAAAAATGCTGGACTCCCATTCTTCCTTACAATCGCGTCCTGGGTTTTTATACTTTGGTGGGATAAAATTCTCCAACATAATAAAAATGTAGGTTTGATTCTCTCTTCCTTGGAACCCATCACCAATAGTGTAAATGCATGAGTCAAAATGCTCTTTAAGCACCGTTGGATCTATTTCACACATTACAAATCCGCCGTACAAATCCTTTCCGCCAATGTACGCGCCTGCTTCCAGGAGCAGCTTCTGCACGCGCTTTAGTTTATACTTGGTTGCATATGTTAAGGGTCCACGGTCTTGGCCATCTACTTTGTCTATATCGATGATCGATCGAATATGTAGGCAAAGGCGTAAACACTTAAAATAGCGACAGTTTTCGTTATTTTCGTCAATACCATTCATTAAATATATAAGTGGGTGCGTTTGGTTGCTACCTTCTAGAGTGCTTGTTGGTGTTAAAAGATATTCTATTTCATCGTGGCTTAATTTCCCCAATAGGTATTTAAGCACAGTATCGTTCCCTACTTTACAACACCATGTAAGCATTCCTGCTAATTCCTCTTTTAGAACATTAGGATCGTTATTCCGGATCGTTGGAATCGAATCGATAATATATTTTGCTGCATCATTATTCTGTGTTTCGATTGCCACTTCCAATATATTTTTTCTGAGTTCAGGATTATGGTTTCTATAGTCTTTCAAGAACATTACTACATCCCTGATTTCCATTGTTTTGTTATTTAAATCTGCATAATTGCTTAGGGTCGTTTGATCTATAGCAGCATTATATTTCAATAATTCAATTACGCATTCCGAAACCTCCTTTATGTTCGTTGTGTTGCATTGGCCAACAAGCAATTGCATTGCAGTTTTGTTATTTCTTGTCTTTTGATTGATATCCACTTCACCATGTGTTAAAATTTTCTTTATAGTATTTAGGTTGCACGATTCCGCTGCATAATGAATAGGGCTTTTTCCTTCTTTGGATATCTATAAGAAACACAAACAACAAAAAGCTCTGGTTTGATTCAATGTTAATAAGCAGACGTAATTCTGCACCAACCTGATTGACACTAGGACCATGATTTAAGCATGCCGCGATGAACTGTTGTGTATATTCTTCCTTTTGTTTCTTTTCCATTCTTTCTTTTGCTTCGTCATTCCGTGTCTTTGGTTGTTGCACTATTGCCGATTCCAGTATCTCTGGTTGTTGCACTAGGAACTTTAGAACACCTTCAAACACTTTTTGAATGATATCACCATAATTCTTCCTTAAAGTTGTATCATTTTTTAATCTTTTGTGAGCATACACGAAAACTCCCAAATTTTTGCTCTCAAAATGTTGCAATAATTCGTTCTAGAATAAAAAAAAACACATATTTGCACTAGAATCAATTATGACAGTGGTTTACTTTAAGATGCTATTAGAAAAATGTACTTCAAGCAAGCCTGGCACTCCCGTTCCATTCACTTCGTTCCTCATGTTTACTAGTTCAATTTCCTCGGACATTACTAACCACAAAAGAGCATGAAACAGCTCCAGACGCAGTTACTGTACACGCAGTACTGAATTGAAAAGCGCTGACATCTAATTGATAAGCCTAGCCAGTTGTTCGGAATTAAAGATGGAAGAGGCGAAAAACAAAAAATAAAATTCAAAGAAACGAGTTAGTCGTTTTGCGATAAAGTCGTGCCGTCATTTGGTCAGTTCTGCCAATGCAATGGATTTCATTCGTGGATCCATGGATGGATTGATTTCATTCCATTGCCAATGCAATGGATTTCATTCGTGTCTTCTACGTTCGGTCTTTCATTCTGTCTTCAATCTTCCAAAAATGTTCTTTTAAAAAATGAATATACGTCATCAGGTTAAATTGTCAATGCCACGCTAATCTCTCATGTTAGCTCGCTAGAAATCATCCATGCAATATAGTGTTATTTGTTTCATACTTTTGTTACCCTGTAGCTTCGAAGTGACTTCTTCTACTTCTCTCTGCTTGTTTGGCATACCGATCTGGTCGGTTCATGCCGGCCTTCATTATTATGACTAGACTCTTACTGATACCATGTAGTTGGATAAGCCGCGTTCGCTAAGGCTGAAACGGTCCGAATTGGATATGATAACTCCGGTTCTGCCGTGTGAAAATCGGTGACTGAATCAGTGTGTTGTAAATGTATCGGAGTGTACAGTATGCACATGATGTGTTGAGGAAGCTCAATTGTATAATAAAGTAAAATTAGTGAACAATGGTATTAATTGCCAAGAAAAATGTGAAGCTACTGATGCTTAACTGTTTCCTAATGCCGGACGATATGAAATCGGGAACAAGAATGCATGTGGAATATTCTGAAAAAGTGCTTGGGGATACAGCACAATGGTAACGGAAAGTTAAAGTGTGGGTCAATTATTTGTAATTAATATGTTATCAATTCAATAAATCAGTACCTGAAAAACGTATTTACACTTGGTGTAAATAACAACGCGTCGTTGTATTAGTGCACAGTGTTCGCGACATCCGTACGACTGTCATCGATCAGATGACCATTATGGCAGGAAATAGGCCGCGGTGTGTACAATAATATTGTATGTCGACAGTCGGTCGGCATAATGGCGTAAGGAGGAAAGAGCATAAATAGGGCTGAAAGCGCGCTTTTGGCCTCTTATCATATTTTAACGCGAAATAAGACGTATTTGTGGTTTCTTCTCCTGAATAGATACCGACAGAAACTTACAAGCGTCTTTCTTTCACAACAGCTATATTTTTTTGAGTTATATTTTTGATTTTTTTGAGCTATATTAAAAAAACATTTTAAAAGTTAATAATCTATTGCTTATGCAATACAGTCTACACCCGATTTATGCGGATAATGCGTTCCAGCGAAATCCGCGTAAGTCGTATATAATTTGACACGTTGTCTATGTCGCGTATGAACTATGAATATTTTACGTTTATTTCGACAGTTATACTACCGATTATCAATATCCCTATTAAAGTGAAGTTTTATAATTCAATAACTTTACAAAACTTTACAAAAAGTAATTTAAAAAAAATACGATCATTAGGAATTGCTTGGAATTTGACAACAGATAGGATCGCGGATTTCGGATGAGAGTCTGACGATCAGTCCAAGTGATTTGTTGTCTTTCTGCACAACCCGACCAGCCAAGTTTGCGACAAAACGCCAAAGTTGCACGGTTTCACCCCCTTTCAAGCCTTCCTCCAACCCTCGAGGACAA
>KB663610.1:1148006-1200641 GCA_000349025.1 Anopheles minimus
ATCCATACAAAAAGTCGCGTATCGTCGCAAACTTTGTCGCTTGGGATTATATCGGGGCTGTTGCATCCATACAAAAAGTCGCGTATCGTCGCAAACTTTGTCGCTTGGGATGGTCGACTTGGACATGCGACATCATCTAAATCTTTTACGAACGTTACATGACCAATAGGAATGCCACGGAAAGTTACCCGATACGGTTACTTTAATTTGTAACCATTTTACGTTTTAGTATAAGCTAGGAAAACGGCTAGATGGTTCATAAAAAATACTTCGTATTTGATTAATATGAACGGCATGAATTGAACGTGGTGTTTTGCAGCTTTTGCTCAATAGGATTTTTACTTCTTATATTTGTTGTGTTAACATTTTCAACGAGAACAATAGTGCATAGATCCATCACAATTAATTACAACAGAACTAAAACCAATTTCAACCCCGCTCAGAAGGCTTAAAACTTTTGAGGGAATGAATCATTGCGGCATATAAATACAAAGAAGTACTCCAAACTGTTAAATTTTATTTCAACGTTATTTAGCAACAGATTGATAAACAACAATGAGCCAACTATGGAGCATCGCGCCAAGTTATGTGATAACAGATGAAAATTTGTTTGTTTCAATGGTTCAACCTTTACACGTTTCGTTCAATTCCTTGCCCCCAACCCAACCACATTCCTTGTAAAGTTCTAAACGGATGCACGAAAGGGTATCTTCCGGAGATCTTTGTTTCGTGTCCATGCAAGTAAATTGTGTGTAAAATGTTTTAAATGGTAGATTGCACCATCAAACAATTACGTGCAAGGCCGAGGCCCGAAGCGTTGGGTGAATGCCGACTATCGTATTATTCGTGATTGAATCCTTCCAGCAGAGGCGCCACCATTTAGGGGTGTCGTTTGAATATTCAATGTAATCACAACTCTTACCGACAACGATCTGCAAGGAGTTCCAAAATAATTCACTGCACTTGAAAAAATTGCTCCTTGCTAACTAAAGCTTTGCGGTTTAGTGATAGAGCTACCATCAAGCAGAACATTGAAGGGGAGCAAAAAACAATGGACACGAATGTAAGTTTGTAAACTTTCCAACCTAATTCTGCATTTCTAAAAAAAAGGACTTCATTAGACCTAAATCGATAACAATGCTCATCGCACTACTGGTGCTCTCATCAGTTTCGCTCTGCAAGTGGATTTGATGATCTCTGGAATGGCATAACGAGGAAACTGTGCTGTTGATCCTTGTCGGGTACTGTTATGAAGGACAAAAGACTTGATATTTAGCCACTTGGATAGGCTAGCACAGTGGCATAGGCAGGCGACAGGAGCTTAAGATTGTGTGCAGAGTGGTAGGATATAGAATCAAACGAAAAAAAAGAATAAGAAAACAAACCACCAACAACAAACTGTATGTTTATGCATGAGCAGAACGAGAATTCATAAAACTTCATAAATAAACATACATTCCGTTTCCATTCCTGCAGGCGCACATCATCATCATTGTCATCGTCATCTTGAGTGAATATATAAATGTATATATTTTTTCCCCCGGTTACTTGAACGCAAGGTGTGCCCCAGTAATGAACGGTGAGCCAGAGTCAGATCGTTACGATATTTATCAATTTTCTCATTTTATTCATTTATTCAACCTAATAGTACCTTAAAACATTTCCACTTTACACATCTGTCTCCATCTGTTTATCCTCTTTCTGCCCATCGTACCCCCTGCTGTATGACGTTTGTATTTACTAGCTTTTGCATGTTCTCTCTCTCTCTCTCTCCCTCTTAATTCTTATAAAAATGCTTACAACTTTCCACTAACCACATCCGGGCTGCTAATTCGTGGTTTTATATTACTTCTTGACATAGCATCCCCCACGCTCTGTTTCCCTCTTCCTCTGTTGTGTAAAGCATTCGGGGAGCTTTCATTTAGTTTACTCTCTCTCTCTCTCTCTCTCTCTCTCTTTCTCTTTTTCTGCCACTTCGTTTGCCTTCCCTTCATGGCATACTGTTACTTTACTTTCTGTGCAACTTCTTCTCTTCCTACTGGCGCTTGGTTTATGTTGCAAGTAGCCCCCGATCTTTGTCGGTGTTGTTGTGGTGTGGCATAGGATTTTGTATTTACATCGTTATTTACAATGGGTCTCAAAGGATTGAGGAGTTGGGAAGCTTAATGGTGGTGCAGGAGGAGGAGAAGGAGGGCAAGGAAAATATGGACTTCACCGAAAACGAAGAATCATTTTGCAAACTGCTTTTGTATCGGTGCGCTTCCTTTTGTTATACATGGGTAATGGCGCCTGTTCCCGAATGAGCTTTCGCGGGAAAAAGAGGTTGAGTGCGTAAGAAAAGGCGCTTTTTACCGCGACCGCAGCCACATTCCTTTGTTGTACATCATTGTATCTAGACCCTTTTGATGAAAGTTTCAAACCGACCAGCGCTCCGGCAGGACCGGCGCAGCATCCGGCACCCATAATCTCCTGTTCCCCTTTTTGGGGTGTAATTCCATTCTGGGTAAAGAAAAAATATATATGTATACCGATCCCACCAACCAACCCCCCTGCCGCTCCCCTTTCCAAATGCCAAAGGTACTGCCAAGCAGTTGCGCGCGTGTTGTTACGACTTTTATTATGGACTTTCTCAAAAGCTGCTTTCCGGTGCGTTACCGTTTGGTAAATAACGCATACGTTTCACCTTCCGCAGACCATGATTTATGCGCGTACTTTGATCGTGTGGCGTCTTCTAGCAAGGTAAGCCGATTTCGGAAACGCTTCCCACTGTCCCGGGGTGTGCTTCTTTATTTTATTTCTATTTCATCCATTCCAACCCCCGGTGCTGCCGAGTGGCATATGTAAGTACGTACGTACATGCGGCCACAATGTTTGCACAGGGGTTTTGATTCATTTCCGACGGCATGGGCGTTTGTCGAACAAGCGCCAGCACGCGAACTGCAAAACTTTGGCCAACAATGCGCGGAAGAGTGATGTAAAAAGTTAGCGGGCATTGATTTAAATTTATCGATCCTTATTTTAACTTTATACAATCTATTCCACCTCGGGCTCTCGCTGGTCGTGGGACGGGGGTTTGGCTTTGGGGAACCAAATTCGTGGCAGCGTAGTTAGTGCATGCCGGTTGAAGGTGGAAGGATTTGTGTTGTTAATGTTATGTTAAGCTATCCCGCACAGCACCGCCACGGCACAAGCTCGCGCACTAGCGTGCTCACCGGCGTAAGCGGAATACCCATTAGGTGGAAAAACTTTCTCAGCGCAACGTTCGCTTCCCGGGAAGGATTTGGAAGCCGTCGGAAATTTGGAATTCCCCAAAGCTTTCGTCATACACGGGGTATGATAAACTTTTGTCTGAACTTGAACGATACAGAGCAATGGGAAGGGGACATCCAACTCAGTGTGGTGTATGATTGTACGAGAGCACTCCATGTCTCGGGTGATAGCAGCGAAGCTCGCGTTCCGCGTATACCAAATCTTCACTCTTTTCGCGTCTGCTTTGGTGATGCTGGGTGCCATACGGTGCCGGCCTTGCTGGTTTTGGGGCGCACCAAACAACGTACGAATCGTACGTGATCGTGGTCACGCGATGTGTGCGACGTGCGGGTAGACGTACGTCCTGCTCCACTGGTTTCCGAATCGAACCCCCTGGGTCTCCCTGTTCGCAAACTTCGTTGAAAGGACCGCCCTTCAAGACGAAGCGAGCGCGTACTTACCGTACGAGTTCTCGCCTTTTTGCCAGCTTGCCAAGCGACAAGGACACGTGAGCCAGCAGTGTCAGTATGTCATATCCAGCAAGCTTCTGCCGGCTGCTTCTTCAGGTGTTGTTTTCTTTTCATGTTTATCTTTTTATCAGGTCTGCAGGCGAATGGATGCTTTCATCATTGTAGCATGTCGCTGCAGCGACGAGCCCTAGAAACCCTGTCGTCGAGGACACACTCCACCGTGTCCCAGCAGCTAGCGAAGGATATTATCTCAGCTTTGACACGGTGGAATTTAGTTATCTTTTCGCTCGATTCGATGACGCCCTACGGTACGCTACGCGTCTGCCACGCTATTTTGTGTCATTTCTCCCTTTCACCTCCTAAAACGACACCCTAACTACATCCGGATGTCCTCGCGCGAAGGGCTCACCTGCAAAATCTTGTAGATGGGTTTGTCTTTGCCGTCACGTTCGTAGGTTCATTCATCGGTCTGCTCCGGAACATCCCCGTTTTCCCGTTTCCCTTGTACCCACGCGTGCCAAGGGTCGTCCGACTCGACATATCCGGATGAAGATAGATTCTGTGCCATGCCATGGGGTGGGGGTTGGGGAATCCCCATCGACACAAACACATGCGGCAAGTGATCGGGTGGGGTCGTGGCCGGGAAGTTCGGGATCCTCCGTGGCTGCCACTAATCCATATGAGGTGGGTTAATGAGGAAGGGAGAAGGCAGGCTGTCGCTTGATGTTACTGAATACTTTGTAGATGGTTTCGTGTTTCCCGTAGCTTATCTGAAATTAAACGTAACGGAATAGAGCGATAAGTTTGTTCATTACGTGTTGTGCAGCGTCCCTCGACCATAGCTGTGTATTTATGCCATAGAAAGCACATTCTTCAATTCCACCGAACGTCGGTGGCATTGATCGACGCATGAAAGGAATCGGCGAAGATTCATTAGCAAAAGCCGTAGATTGCAGTCGAATTGGATGCGAGAAGAAAAAAAAACAGATTCATAGACAGTCACAATTGCCTCGGGTAGGGTTTCCGCATAGAAGCTCATTCGCATGAAGTATCGTGATTTCCTGGGTGTGCAATTGCTTGAAACAGGAAGCCGGCTCGAATCGAATTGAATGTCCGTACGTACTCCACAATCGCGTATCCCGAAACGATGAACCATTCCAGCTCAATACGTACTTAAAGCGTTTTCGCATGCTTTAAGAGTGCTTAAAGTGTTTCGGTTAAATAATTCCGTCTAATGTACCGATGAGGGGAAGGGCCAAGCTTAACAGTTGCGTGTATAGACTTTCTAATGAGTGTGGTTTTTTTCACATTTTAAACAACCGAGCTTGCACGTCACTAACCGATTCCGAACTGGCTCCTTACTTTCCGAACAATTTGTTTTCTTCGACTTGAGTCGGTTGGTGGTACGGCGCTGGTTTGTAGGCAATTTATCTTGCGAACATACTTCGATTGGGTTAGTTAAATTCCTACGGTTAATCAATCTTTAGCAAACACACAACTTTTTGCAATCTCGTGCACCGGAGGGCCGCTTCCTGCAAAAGCTTCCGAATGCAGGCAGATCAGCTTCTACGTCGGTTCGCAACAGCGCCGAGTTTAAATAAATGAGTTCCTACACAAGCCCTCTTCATTCAGTCGAACAGCGCGTTGTTTGGAAGGAAAACATACCGATACCGGTGAGGATGTGTATGTGTATGTTTGTGTTGAAGCATTAGACCATACCCGCCTGCAGCACATTGGGAGCATCCGACTATGCTAGCTAGCTTGTTGATATTAGCTCAGCAAAGCAACAAATCCAATAAGCCTCGGTAGCCTAACCGGTCGGGTTCGGAGGCTCAGTTTCCGGTTTCGATACTGTTGCCAACCAGAGGCAATCGCCCATCCTCTTTCCCATGCACATTGCAAGGCGAAATGTCTCCCCTTGCACTGCCCAATCATGCCTCCCCCCCGCCACGTGCTAAATGGTCAATATATGTGACGCCACAGCTTAATTCGCTTGCAGCCACCGGCAAAGTACGGAACGTATAAGCGATAACCGATGTAAATTAATCACATTATGCGAACCATCCTTGGCCGGGCAAGTTTTGTACGGGGGAACACTTACCTATCGTACAGCTGCTGCACAGGCTGGAGACGCACTCGGCGGATGCGGTGCGAGTAGAAGAAGCTGGAACCAGACCGATATGATCACCATAACTATCTGCTTTTGCAGCCGGGTTTTGTACCACGTTCCGGGTTCAGTTTGACAGAGTTTCACCGGTTTACCGTGTTCCCACAGAAGTTCCAGGATAGCAGGATGATGATCGGCGGAAAAAAAACGGCGAGTACACCAAGAAACCAAGAGGAAGAAAGAGAGAAGAGAGATTGATAATTCAAAAAAAGTATGTCATTAAAGCGCAACATGACATTTCTGCCATTTGACCCCGAGCGATCCGGTGCGGAGGGCGGGATGGGAAACGGGGTCGTAGGAAATAAATTAATTAAGTGACCCTCCACATCAGCGAGAGTCGACCACCCGAGCTCCGGGATGTGGAAAACAGTTAGGAAGGGTGCAAAAAAAGCGGTACGGAAATATAGTCGTTTAGACTGATAATTACATATGTTGATGAATGAGCCACGTTAGCGCCATTTATTCCGTGTTGCATCGCGGCCGGATGCTCTCCTTTGATGACGTGTACCACAACGCTAGCCGAATCTGAAAGCAGGGAACAGGAACGGGCATTGTGTCAGTGTCAGTGGCTATGTAGCACGAAACAAACGAGGTTAAACAAGCGTTCCTAAACAGCGGTCCTATGGATAGGTCAAAAGGGGCTTTTCATTAATTATTATGTGCATACTATTAGTGCCATTAGCGCTGGGTGAAAGTTTCAGTTCCTCTGAAGCACCCGGTTTGAGGGTGGGGTTTTGGGCGCTTGGGTGTTTTAACGATTATGACTAAAAGACCGGATGAAAGATTTCCCATCATCGCATCGCGTTCAATTTCGCGTTATTCAAACGCCATCATTACGGCTGCATCATAATGGTGCGTTAATCTTGCGGCACTGCAAGTTTTCGGGGTCGAATTTGTCCACAGGACGGTGGTGCGAGGGATAATCTGTCCGCGTAGATTGCACCTGCTAAGGATGCTTCACGGCACGATGTTCGTGGAAACAACTTCATTAAATTCATTGCCTCGTGGTGCATGGTTTGTTGGCGCTCCCGGGGATTCTTTTGGCGTTTTATCACCTGCCGAGCGGTCTTAGGTGGCTTTAAAGCGCACCGTGAACGTTTGATGTGGCGGAGGGCAAGTAGACGACATAAAGTAGAGTGCCAAAAGCGCTATAAACTGCCGAACGGGGTTGAGCTGGATGGCAGCGGTTCGTAATCTTTACGATCGGCCACTAGATGGCTGCAGCACGGAGAAAGCTGCACTACACGGGTTGCACAGTAGTTCATATGGCAAGAAGATTATAGCCATTTGCTGCCAGCATGGTTATTTGCGTCCCAGGAGTGCTTTTTCGGGCGGGTGGTGGTAGGGCCACGTCGGTAGTTCTTATTTTCCATCTGCCGTTCGTTCATCAAGGAGCGCACCACCTCGGGAGGGCTGGGAATGATACGATAAATCGGGTTTGGCTCACTGGTTTATTCTTGATGCGATCGTTACCATAGCCACACCACGACCCACTTGGCCGGTCGCAGTCTATCTTCGGTGTCGTTTCTGAAAGCAGACATCATCGACAAATCCCTGCACAAGGAGCGTGCCGCCTGCTGAAACAACCGTTCCCCGGCATGGTGACGTCGATATAAACTGCATTTAATGTTGTGCATAAAATTTTTAAACGAACCGTAATATATCCCCTTCTAGCTGTGCGGGCTTTGTGTGTGGATGGAAAGTGAATCCTAGTGCGTCGTTTGCACATTGGGAAAGAAGGGATGAAGGTAGCTGGGGAAGCTCCCCATGCTTGGTGAGGTGATTATGGCGTACAGAATGCTACACGTGCGTTCTTTATACTCGCTTCTCGATAGAGTAGTTCTCCAGTGTTACGGTCACGATGGTAGCATTGTCGTTTGCACCAACGACGGTCTACTGGAACGCAAACGAAGCGAATTATGTCCTGTGTCACATGCACTCGCACATTCATACAACACACTGGATTGGATTTTGATACGTTGCCAACAATTGACAATTGCAACGGTGCAACCTACGGTCGTCGGTGTACGGCATTGCACACGGACCAACCGAACCAAGATGCGTTGCACAAAGGTGCGTTTAAAGCAACCTGCAAACATGCCGCATGATGATGCCGTTCATGCGCAAATTACAGCCGCACGGTGGTACGGGTATGCAGGACACTAATCTAGGGCTAGCAGGTACCGACACACGGCGTTACTTACCGGAGTTACTCGGTGTGCAGGTATAATTCCCGGAGTCGGACGGAGAAGCTCGCGATATGACCAGCCGGCTAGTACGGGTCTGTTGCTCCGTCAGCACACTAATACCACCGCGCTGTGAGTAGTTGATTACCCGGCCACCTTTGTACCAGTAGATGAAGGAAGGTGGCAATGGTGATTGTAGCGCTTCGCAGGTCAGGTTGATGTCGCTGCCGCTCTTCACGAACAGTTCCGAGTTGCCAAGGATGTTCGCTTTCGAAACTGTGTACGCACCGGTGCCGAAAGAAGAAGAAGAGCCGGGTTTTCATTAATTAGAATTTTTGGGTTTTTACAACGAACTGCTGGGCTTGGATGGGCAACCTACCGACAACATTCACCCGAAATGCTTGGCTGATCTTCGGTTCGGTTGACACCTGACACTCATACACACCCGAATCACGGGCCTGTGGGGAAGTTATCCGTAGCGTCCATTCATCGCTTCCGTCTGTGTGCAGCGACTGGAAGCGCTGGTCGTTTGTGTAGGTAAGAATCCCCACCGTCAGTATGTGTAGATCGCGCTTTCGAATCCACGATACCTAGGAACGGGATTGGTAAGGAGAAACCGATGAGGAAACGCACACACACAAACACTCGCTAGTACGACTCGCTGCTTACCGCTCGATCCCCGAGACTCTTCACACGGCAATGAAGCTGGCAGGTTTGTCCCGCAATAGCCGTCACTTCGCGCTTGGTGGTGTTATCGAAGTACGGCTGCACCATGTGGTTTTCCCAGTACATTTGCATCTCGGGACTGAGTGTATCTGGCAAAACAGGGAAGGGAAAAAAGAATCGTATAAAACGGTGAAACCAGTGATGTGGACAAAGTTAGTGCTAGTGGATCATTGAGCAAGGACAATATCTGTTATTAACATTCATACGAGGGCTCGGGACGCCCTTAAGCCGCGTCGTGCATCGGTGTGGTAACGAGGATTTGCCTTTTTGCCGTGGCCACCGTTTACGGTAGCTGCCCTACTTTACAACATATTCCGGCACTTGACTTGATGCGCGTGTAGTGTTAGTAGTAAGTGGACGGTGTGTGTGTGTGAAACGAGTGTGAGAACGCTTGCGTTATGAATTTTGTTACGAACGCAATGGGATCGTGTCCATCTATGTAGAGCCAAGCATCAGGGATTGCTTCATTCGAAGCATTTGTTCGAGAACATCAAATGAAGGTAAGAAGTTTATTGGATATTTTAAAGCACTTGTCACCGTGTTGTAATTTTTAATGCTACATCCGAGTTGATAGCGTAGCCGGTCGTTACGCGGCACGACCGAGAATCAAATCCTATCCGGACTTTCCCCCGTAGTGTCGATTCCATGTAGTTGGAGAAAAAATTAGCATGCTAAATGTGGCAGGCATGACTAAAACCTGATCGTTAAACCAAGAAAAAGAAGGACTAATCTTTAATTAATGGAAGAGGGATACTGTTTGCTCATAAAACATAAACACTACAACAAATTGAAAATAAAAGGAAGCATTCTCAAAGTTACAGTAAATTTCGGTTCTTTCTCCACCAGAAATTCCATAACACTTACCTGCTAAGCAAATGACGATGAAATTGATAAACGCTGCAATAAGCGGTAGATTTGCGTTCATGGTGTTGCATTTGCACTTCCGATGGGCTTTCCTAGCTACGACTCGAGTCATACCACGCGTCACGCGGCTTTGCTGGGTGGTTTTGCTAATTTCCGCCAACGGAAACTCCTTCCGGCCGGATCGGTACCGGTGTTTGCGAAAATTTATTCATTCACCGCCCAAACAAACCGTCCAACCGGGCCCGGATCTGGTACGAACGCTTTTACCACTCCTTGTTACCACTTCTGTTGTTTGGGCCGGGTTCTATCACCGCTCGAGAGGAGATTGTCTTCCGGTGAAGGGGGGAAGGTTGTTTGCTGTGGATTCGGTTCTTTAAACTTTCCCGTTTGACACTTAATTCTGAGTACGCAGGTGACTCCCTTGGTCACTGGTACGAAGATGCGGCACTGGAATTTATTTTACAACGATTCACTCCCTACACTTCACAAAACGGAAGGGACCACTCGTGGTGGTTGATTAACGGTCAATTGCTTGCCCAACATGCTTGCCATCCCACGAAGAACTTCGAATTGGTTTTGCGAAAGAAGATATCTTTTGCGTCCTCACCAATGGACATCACTCTGATGTTTTTAAAGCAGATTCACTCACAGAGATGAAACGATGTTCGTTTTCACAACCTTCACGTTAGTGTTCACGTTTTTTTTCCGGCACACAGCTGCCTTTCATAAAACCTTTGTCCACTCGGCAGCGAAAGCGACCGGGTTGATCCGAAGGCTGATAACACTGGGCTACTTCACTGAAAATGTCGACCGTCTGGATGCTGGAATTATTTATCGTTTCGGTTGTTTGGAATCATTTCCTTTCGCCTTGTTTTTTTTTTCTTTTACTGCACCGTCACAGTTGGTCATTTTCCCCATGGTCGACTAGGGCGTGACCATGTGTTTCTTCTGACACGGCCACCAACACATGATCGGGGCGCGCAATACACTAAGAACGGGGTGCAGCCCATATCCGAGAACTTCGATTACATTATGGACCCGGCTGCCGGAGTCTGTGTGACCCAGCAGGTTTTTCAATTCGTCCACCAATAAATGTCAAATCAATTCTATCAGGATGCTGTAATTGAGTCACGTTCCTGCGGGAGGAACGTTACGAACGGGAAGACGACCGTGTTGGGTCACAACTTACGTACGCGCGTGGGCACGTGGAACGATCGCACCTCGCACGTCGCCTACAGGCACCGGGGTCCTTTCGACGACATCCAGAATATGTGCGCACGCGTGTGTGTGTGTGTTTTTATGGTAACAAAATTCTTGAGAACGACGTGCGTTCTTTCGTCTGCAGTTGGACGCTATTGCGTACGGATGAAGGTCGTTTGGAAATTTTGCTCGCTCGCACACCGCCGTACCGTTGATTGGCAATCGGCACCGGCCCAAATGGGGGATTAGTGCCGTTGATGAGACTGTGTGCCATTCGTTTCGGGGCCCCAGCCTATGATGTAATCTCCTGGCGAATGAGAAAAAGGACGCCAGCGCCAGGAGGGGACAGATCGGAAAACACCAGAAACCAGTCAAAAAAGATGTGAACAGAAGCAAAGAACGATACACGTGGGGATTGCACGAGCGGGAAGGAAAATGAACATGTATTTTCGACCTTTCCTCTCCTGTCCCACTGTCCCCCTCCCTGCCGTGATGGACGCTTGCAATATTGGCAGGGTACGTAACGGTTTTGGTCTGCTCACATCAAGCAGGTCCTATTACGTGCCAGATATCGAATATCGCCTGTCAACATTTTATTACCGACACTCACCCTGGTGCCATTGAGCGTCCCTCGATTCGGGTGGCGTTCGATGTTGGATATTATTTGACCGATGAACGGCCACCACCTTCGCCCTCCATTCACTATCGGGGCACTAGTATCGGACTAATTTGGACCCCCTTCCGCTGGTACCCATCTTTTCACCGCCCATTCACCCACGAGCAAAATCTTTGCTTTTATACGTTGTTTTAATGTGTTAATCCAGTGATTGATGGTCCTAACGTGTGAAACGTGGTTCTTGCCTGCTGCTGGGCAATGGTACCTCCAGCTCTAGAGAATGGGGGGAGGGGATCGTCCGTACGAGTGCCGGAGTGTGTTATCAATCAGAGGTAATTTATGCCATCATAAAAAGGCGACGTGTTTGAGTTATCGATTGAGCTACACGCGCCCTTTAAGCCGACGCAACTAGGAGGTGTCTAGGATCGTTTGGATCTCGGACCGTCCAATGGGCCTCGGCCAGAGAAATGCGACTGTGTGTGTGTGACTTTTCGACACCGGATCGAGAGGGTGACGATGTCCTTTACCTTCGTTTATGGCGCGGATTGTAGGACGGAATGCCATTTCGTTAATTAGAGTTTTTAGTACCGTTTCCCTCGAACCAACCATTTCGGCGTACTGCATCAGTCGGGGTTGACCTTTTGTTTCGGTTTCTACCCAGCGGATTACTGGGCCCATACACCGGAACGATCGCAGCTGTCGATCCACCGTTGAGATCTTTCAATTATTCTGGCTTTTTTTTCCTTCCATCCGGAACAAGTCCTACCGGCGAAGGGATGCGTGCGTACGGACGCAAAAGCATTCCGGTGCCATTACCGTACGCCCCGAACATCCGTCCTGGCCGACGTAACGTATCGTGACGGGAACAAAATTGATCCGTTGATGTGCAATTAATTAGAGAGAAAGGTGGCTGTCGGGCTGTGATTGTGGATTGTTGTGGGCCGAAGATTCCGGTCCTCCGGTTTTGGGTGGAAATCGTACCAAGGCACCAGGCCCCGTTCTAGCACCTTCCCAGAAGGAAAATGGCGTGACGGGTGTTGGTAACGTTCGGAATTTTTTTGTTGCAGCGATGGTTCACATTTTCTCGTGGGCCTTTTCTCGTAAAACCCATCGATTGCTCGAGATGTCGGCTAAAATGGAAACGTGTTTTTTCCTCTCTTCCTTCCCGTGAGCCTGTTACAAAAGAATCGTTTTTTTTCATCTTCCCTTAGTTACCATATCTCTTTAACGAATCGGAAACCTTCTTCGGTTTTCGATGAACTGGAAAATGGGAAAGTAAAACAATCTTACCCAAATTTTTGGCGAGCCCAGAAACAAACAGAAAAAAAACTCTCCACCCGCCGGTAGGTTTATTTTCGAAAGCTTCTTTTTTCTGAAACAAAAAAAAGCAATGAATCTTACACCCGCCGTACATGAAAAAGTGTCGACTGACGCGAAACACAATCACACTGAGGACGGGAAAGAAAACACCGGGCAAGAATGGAATTGTAAGCAATTGGAGCTATAATAGGGTACAGAAGGCTCTCCGGCAATTCGAACTGCCTGTTGGAAGCAAACAGGATCCCTCCCCAAAAAAAAAGGGCCGGAAATAATACATCAGCTGCAAAAGTAAACAATTTACACTTTTCTTTTTACCGCCGCGCGTCAATTGGTCCCACGAGGCTGGGCAGTTAATTAAAATCGCATACAACCACATTTGCAGCAATCGTTTACACTTCATGACGCACGGAAACCAAAGTGCGGAGGTTGTGGGGGACGATGGGATGAACGAGCTTTCGAACGAACCCGACAAAATGGCACTTACGAAAAATTACACGAACGGCCAAGTGATGGGCTGGGAACAGAGCATTAGGGGGCGTATTCTGGAGGACATCATTCAAAATCTAGAACTTGCCGGGAGAACTTTTCCTTACGTGACCCTTAAGAAAACGAAATGTCTGTTCGCACAAGTCTTGGAAGGGGGAAGGGGGAGGGGAAGGTTTCCACCCAACTGGAACTGACGGAATCACCCCACGACCACCCATCATCATCCATAATGTGACGATAGCTGGGACAAAGGCGAATCGCAGAACACATTTCGGAAATGGTGAGAAGTTTTGTTTAGCTGCCGGTTTGCCTTGGTGGCACTCGTTCTTGTGCTAAATATCATCACACACACACACACACACACACACACATTGGCAGCAAGATAGAAGAAGATTAATGTGTTCAGATGCGGCTATGAAAAAATATCCGACAAACACTCTTCCCCGTGGGATACTGATGGATCCATTGTCATAAAGTTTCCGTCTCTCGTTAGATACTGGCCCGGGAGTAACAAAAAAAAAGAAGATGGTGAAACGGAATTCTCAGATTTCCATTTGGATGCTGCTAGTGGACGTTGGTTGGTTGGGCAGCGTTGAAAGCGTGAGTGAGAAAAGATTGTAGCAAACGGGGATGATGGGGAATTTTTTTTTTCGCCCAGCCCCAAGAGATGTGTTGGTGTCAGCAGTTGGGGTGGGTATATGAGCACGTCCGCACTGCATACATGCGTTCGTAAACGGTCCGAGAATTCAGGTGCAACACCACTTCCTCCCAAACACACAAACAAAAAAAGGAACAATTGTGCATAGAGCACGAAAAGTCGAGAATTGTGTCTTCCCAAATCGGATAACACGGAGTCCCAGCGGATCGCGCAGAGTGCTCGTGTAAACGTGGTCAACGATGCGACAGTAAGTACAAAAAGCAAAGGGGACCACAAAACAAACACTTGTGCACTAGGCATCCGATTGAGCTAACCTGATTTTGTTTGGTTCGGGTTTTTGTGTAAGTCGGTTCCCACAGCACCATCAGCAACTTGCTCTCCCAGTGGGGGGAAACCCCGAAAAAAGGGGGAGAAGAGGGACGTTCGTTTGCGCCGGCAAAAGTGCGAGTTTATGTTTGGTCCGTGATAATTGGAGGCCCGGGAGACACGATAAGAGAATTTTCGCCTTTCCACCATTTCGCAACGCGCTCCTTCCCATCCCGACGCGTCCTGAATGCGACAGTAAATTTTAAGCCGATTTCAAGCACGGATGAAATTGATGTTTTCCTTCGGAGCAACATGGTCCGCTTTACGCACCACCGTGTCTCGATCATTAATCTTTGTCCGTTCAATTTCCTTCCAAGCTCGATTCCGGCCGGCGGTGCCGTGGTTCTAGGTTTAGGCATGGGAAGGCCTTTTTTTGTCGTGCCTGTAAACAGACATCTACTCGCCTCAAAGTTAGCACTCAAGGTCGAAGAAACTGATCAGCAGTACCGGTCGATAGGCGTGGCACACGGTGGGAGTTTAGCTTTTCATTGGAGATAGAACGTGTGCACACGCGAAGCAGTGTGGAAAGGTGCAGTCATGAAAAAAAAACAGAGTGCCCGATCTAATGGTTGCAAATTTACAACAGCAACTGGTCGAAATCGAACTCTTCCTTTTCATGCTCATCAGGCAAATTACCGAAAAGGATTATATTTCGCACAACTCAAAAAAAAAGGAAAATCGAAAGGAACCCGAGAACTTGTTACACACGGCTGTTCGATCCCCCTTTTTTTCGAGCTTGCGTTAAAGTTTGATGCAACGCGGGTTGTTTCAGTGAGCCGGTGATTAATTAAATAATGCAGCGAAAGAACTTCTTAATGAAGGATCAGATTCATTTCTACAAGTGCTGATGAATTTTTGATGCAAAAAAGGTAGCCCGAACATTCGCATCGTCTTTGTTGATACAAAGATGAGAGTATGCATTCGGTACATTTTCAACCAAATTTCATACTCATACCCTTTGTAAGTATAATACAAGTATTCAGCTCCTTCGTTCGTACAACAGTTTCACTGTTAACGTGTCTATTTTCATGGGTGAGTAGAAAAACGGAGAAAAGTAGTAGGAAAACCACATGGGAAAAAACGAAAAACAACCACCTTCAGAATAAAATACCATTTAAACATTGCTCCCTTCCTCTGCTAATGGGCCAGTTTTTCTAGGCCCGGCTGGATTACGTCTTGCCCCACTGGTATGCGAACCTTTCGGTGTACGGTATAGGGCGGTGGCTTTTAGCCAAAACTTTCTATCACAAGGCACGCTAGCAAACGGAGAAGCCTTGCCTCGTGATGGATAGGAATGTGCACCGCAACAGTCAACAGTAATGCGAAGGAAAAATGGCAACCGTTTCCAACCAGTGAAAGCGCTCGAAAACGAACAAAGTGACCTCAACCGGCTGTGAAATTGGAGGCAGAGCACTTGCAGGGGGTTAAAGTGCGGCGAAAGGGGTTCGGGTTTTGTTGGCTTCCCTGCACAGGGGTTGAGTGGCGAGCAGTGAGCAACTGAGGCGTTAAATAAGTCGAGCCGGTAGTTCGGTTTTCACCACGACCTCAAGTGAATCCTTGCTAGTGCCAACTCGTACAAAGTCGGTGATTTGCCGGGAAGAAAGTTTCCTGCAAGCTGCTGTGAAAGCAAGACACAAAAATACTCGCGAAAAAGAATGCGACAGCGCAGAACGGAAAATTGAAATATATATATTTTTCTTGAAAACCCACTTCCAACTCAAGAACTGCCCAGAAAGTGGGCCACAGCAAACAGAAAAAAGAAATGGAATGGAAATGTTTTAATTGTTTTAAAACGTTCCATTCCGTGCTGTTCTATTTGTCATCGGCATTTCGTCCGAAGTAACGGGATCGACCGGCTGCAAAGCCCGACCGGAGAGTCAATTTCGTTAATTATTGAGCGTTAATGGAGTGTAACGTTCATCATCGACAGTTATAGATTTTGCCTTTCCTTTGGCGCCGGAAGCCTCCGAATGGTCGGATTAAAACGAAACCAAATCGTTCGTTTCCCTTGTACAATACGGGAAAGGCGCCTTTTCCGATTCCCATTTCCAGGAAGTTAATCCTTTTCGTACGCTCTTTTCCCATTTGCTCTAGCCGCCGAACAAAGTTGCTCAAGTGTGGCATTAAAGCTGAGTAAAGGAAGGACTGCTTTAAAGTCGTCGCTCAGGATGCGAGAACAGGGTGTACCAGTTGGTAGATAAATTTCTCCCATTCAATCACATCCATCGGGACGAAAAGGGAACTTCATCCATTACTTCCACGGTGACTCATGTGTGACTTTAGTGTCAGTGGTCAGTGGCATCTGGCGGCTGTGCCTTGGATTGAGCTGTATATCTGTGTGTGTGTGTCTGTGTGTTAGGGTGTGTGATTGTTTGATTAATGGTGTATGCCGTATGCTTTATGCAGCCCAGCTTTGGACCATCCTTGCTGAGGATGTCCGATATTCGTCGACGTCGTTGTCGTTGTCGTCGTCGTCGGACATCAAGCAAGACCGACCGACAGACGTTCTGTTATAACAAATGGATCTGTTTACTGTTCTGTTTCGGCCGGTTGATAAATTGGATGGTTAAATATATGCAAATTGCTCTTTCGCCTACGTTCGTTGGCTGCGCCCGGTTTTGGTTTGGGTGGGATGGATGTAAAAATAGCAGCCCCACATCCATTTCGTACGGTTCTGGGTGCGATGTTTCTTGTTGCAAAATTGTTTCTGTTGCTGCTGCCGGACGACTACAGTCTTATCCTTACGAGTGATCGTGGCCTTGAAGGAAGCGGAAACGATTCTCGGCTGTGTCGTCATTTTCTTTGCTTCACTTGTGCCTCGCTGCTCTGTCAATACCTGTCGCAGGGAGCGTAAAAGCTCTCTCCCTCTGTGTGGAAAATAGCAGGAAGCCATTCGCAGTAAAATTGTCAAAAAAAGGGCCAAGATTCTTGAGTGATCATCGTTAGGAAATTTAAATTTAGATTGGTTTTTGATGGGACGCGATAAAAAAAGGCATGGGAAGGGAAGGACCGAGTGCAGCAACCACTCGACCTATTTTGTTTTATTAGCCACTGCTACTTGAAAAGCACTAATAGCATACGTTGTCCTAACTTGTATCTTTGCTGGCGAGTTTTAACTTGATTGGTTAGTTATCGTGTACCACGTGTACGTAAGTGGCGCTCGCAAAAGTGCGGCCAATAATTTCCATCTTGTCCTTGAGCTGTTTCTAACAACTACAGAAGGGAAAAAAAACCCAAAACTTTGAGCGAGGTGCGTGATAATTTCAAGCCCTTTAATAAGAACTGGACAAACAAAATCGATTTCAGCTCGTACAATGTCACTCAAAAACCTTTTCAACAGTCCAAACGTGTATTGTTTACCTTCCATTTTGACCGATGGTGTACTCCGATCCGATTTCCATACATCTTTATGCTTACCTGGTTACCATCGAGCAGCAAGATTAAACTCGAACCAATATCATCAATCATGGAAGGAATTTACATTTTCATTCGAAGGGACGTCGGTCCGGTTTATCTCGATAGGTTCGCCCCTTAGCCACTTGGAATCGTTGGACTCTTAAAGTCCACCACCATGTGTCCATTTGTACGGCGCATAACTCAAGCCGACGAGTTTAGGTAGACGAGGTGAATGATAAATTGTTGGACGTCAACTGCTCGGAACTACGCAAGGAGCAAGGAACGGCGCTGCCAGGTGTTGTACTCCAGAGCCGCGTGCCATTCAATCTCAGTGAACGGTAAACAGTACAACAGTCCATTGCGTTTCGTGCCGGTCGTTCCAGTTCCGCTTGCGAACATTAACACACCCAACAGTTTAGTTCTGCTCCGAACCACTTCGAAAGCGAAATGCCCAGCCAGTACAATGGGTTGACTGGGGTTGGATGTACGTTGCAAGATTTTATTTGTTCCCCTTTCCGCCCAAGGTTTCCACATTTTCGACTGATTTCCGGAACTTTTTCAATAACATTTGTTCATACGCCCGTGCAGCCGCGAGATCCTTGGCAGCAGGGCCGTGTTTGGTGAAGGGCCCCGTGCGAACGAGCGAAACATTCAGTCACGTAAGCACGGGGGCTTCGGAGCGTACTCCCATTCCTATTCACCAGTCACCGGGACAGGAAGTTTGGTGGAAAATTGTCGCACAAAACAATGGCCCGGCGTGGCTGCTCGTGTGCCGAGCGGGTCGAGTGTGCCGAGGTGCTTGTTCTTGTTGTGTGCGGACAATGTACCACACCTTCCGGCTGGTTTCGGATGGTTCATTCCACCCCTGCTCGTCACTGGAGGGGTCAAAATAAAAGACTGAAAGGGCTCGCGTGTTCCGGGCACGTTATCGTCGCGATGTTCGTGTTCGTGGCAGATGTGTGGGAGCCGGCAGGATTTTTTTTCCTTATCTTCGAAAACGAAGGAACGATTTGTGCGTTCGAAAACAAAGCATCCCGGAGCGACATTGTGTGGAGCAAAAATCAACAATCGCACACACACACACACCCAGGCCCCGTTAATGCAACTCATTGCACGCAACATCGCCCCTCTCGTTCGTCGGAAATTCGTTTCGGTTGGAACAAAAGTTATACATATATAGTACTTCAAATTGTAGAACCGGCTTGCGATTGTTCCACCCAGAAAGGAGACAACAACAAATAACAAAAGCCGTATTTCTTGCACGAAACGATAAACGAAGTCACCTTTAAAGCTGCTGCAAATTAAAACGAAGTCAGCTTTTAGTACGATTTGTTCTAATGAGACTGTTCTAATTTACCGTACCGGCTACCGTCTGCCGTCTTCATCTCGCTGGCAAAAGCACAAAAACGAGCACCACAGCTGTAACGGATGGCTGTTAGACGATGAAAACGGAAATAAAATTTGAGTGTCCGAATTAGCGTCCAGGGACGTTTGCACGTTGCTGATGGACCGGGTGTCTTCTTTCGATGAGCAGCTAGCCTAGCATTTAGGCACACACACACACAAAAAAAAGAGAAACACACCCATCCATCCAAGCCCAAATCGGACAAGTGCTTAAATTTTATGTCCCCCTGCCCAACGTTTTGGACAGGAGCAGTAGCAGCAGTCGGTGGTAATTTTTCTACGATTGCATTTTTCAGGCTTCTCTCATCTCGTCCCTGGCAGAATATTTGCCTAATGCGCGCTTATAAATGCGGTACGATAGAGGATAATTAAAGGAGCGAGCATTGCGCTTATCTGGCCCAGCGCAAGCGACGTCAGGAACGGCCACAAGGCCTAGGAAAGCGCTGTGAGAAAATGTAATTAAAAGTGGACACTGAAAATTAACTGAAAAATTGAGTCTAATTCACGGCTGCGCAAAGGTGCCAGTATCATTAGTGAAGACGGCATGCAAATGTCGTTTGAAGTCCAATCGTAACAATTTTTTAAAGGGATTATTCCTAGAGGTTTCTTCTTAGGTTTTGAATTTACCTCCAGTACTTGCAAGGGACGTTGGTAGCTTAAGCGACTCGTGATGTAAGTGAGTTAATAAACAAAAAAAACCTCCCGCACACACATACACGTAGACACTTTATGCTTCGATAAATATCGCCGAGTTTCAATACCTCGCTTGTGCTACCTTCATCAGCATTTTGTTGTTCTTTACTCCTGCTCGGCTTGCATCGTGATGGAAAAATTGGAAAAATCTGTATTTCTTCTAACGCCATTTCCTTTTCCGAGCGAAAACCTTCAATGACTTGCAACCATGCCCGAAGTCCTTTGCTAGGGTATATTGGTATTTGCCGCGTGCAAAAGACATCCTCCAGGTTCGAATCCCAACCGTTTCCCTTCTCCCCCTCCCCCTCCGCGCTTTCTGCTGAACTAATGATGCATCGTGGAGCGATGGAAATACCTCATACATAATTTATGAGTCAACGTCGGCGAAAAATATTGCCCGTTCCAAGGGTGCACACCTATGGAGTTCTGTTGGTATCGTAGGATAAACTACATCCCAAGGATCGGCTGCTGGGTGCAGTACGAACCTGGTAGTGTTCATCGTTTCTTCCCGCACCGCTGTTACCGGCGGTATGCAGTGCGCTCTGGAACACCTGCCGTGCCGAAGGAACGGTGAAAACACTCCTGTGCCCAATATCGACAACATTGTCATCGTTATCCTTGTGGAATGACGTGAAAAAGGTCTTTGCTTTCCACCGACCTTCCACATACATCCATACTTGGCTCCATTCAATCATCGTTTTTTCTTGCTTCGGTAGTCTCGTTTCGAATTCTCTTCTAATTTGTATTGCTTTCTCGCTCGCACATGCACTGCGGATGGGGGGGTTGAAATGATTTTCTTTTGCCTTCATTTAGGCCCATTTTTTCGTTCGTTGTTTGTTTGCGGAATGTAAGCTTCAACGATGTAATGATAATGATCGACATCAATATTTTTTCTATCTGCTCGCCTTATCCATTCACATTGGCGTATCATTTTTTTTCTTTGCTTTCTTTCGTAAATCAACACATCCCACCTTACTCAACGACATACGGTGGTGCTCAGACCAGTCAACAGCAGATGCATGAGAGTACCGATCCCAGCAGGCCACACCGAAGTGCAGAGTGCTTTTGTTTCGCTTCATATTGCAGCAATTTCTGCATGGCTGAGCAAACGATAATTTCTTCCATTGCTGCTAACGCACTAAACGCGATGTGGGATCGAAAACGTGGAAAGGCTTTTTAGAATACGGTCGTGTACACTTATCCCGGGAGGGGAGAGGCCTAATGGTGCTTCAACGGACGCGAAGGAACGGATGCAACGGCGATTGCAGAGTGCAAAGAGCAGAAACGGCAAGCATCGAGCCTGCTGTTGTCATTTTCTTCAAGCAGGACGATAAACAAATATCGGCGGCCGGCTTTTAGTGCTTGACGTTTGCCTTCGAGGTAGTAGACGGGTCTTTTGTTAGGGGGGATTTGTGTGTTTTTCTGCTGTTTTTTTTATTTAAAGAAAAACGTACGGCGAACGTAGACGACAGCTTCCATTCCCTTTTAGAACGTGCTTCGATTTCGTCCGGAGTTCAACACCGAGCGGCACAGAGAAAATGTCGTTTCTTCCCCCTCCCCCCCCCCTTTCTCCCCCTTGGTGCTGTTGTACGTGGGAAGCGAATGTTTCCCTTGACGACGGACGGCCTCACAAAATGGCTACCGGGGGTCACCCAACAAGCGTCGTGAAAATGATGAGCGTAAATATAAGAATGTTGCGTTTAGTGCTAGGGCCACGGGGAACGAAGCTTGAGGAAAATACCGAAACTTTGGACTCAATGAACAATGGACATGAAAAAAAAAACTGCTGACGGGCATTTTCGCGCCGTGAGGGAGCATCCGACCGTAAGGTAACTTTCGGCACTAGAGGATAGCAAAAAATGCCTAAGAAACAACATTTTGATGAGGACGAGCTGCGAAATTTGACACCCCGTCGCGTCATCGGTCTCCACGGCACAGCATGTTATAACACTCCCTTCCACAGTGGCACGCACTTTCGTGCTGGCGATCGTGCTAAAGATGGTACACGATGGATAACAGGAAAAGAAAAAAAACCGTTACCATTGCTTTACCGGTGCTCCTGGAGAGGCAACACGGTGACAGGAATGAATTCAGATGCCGCTTTAAATGAGGTGATGATAGATCTGAAGATAGAAACAATTTTATCCCTCCCCGGCCATAATTTACTGGGCGCCCCCTTTTTCCCCTGATGTCCGCTCCACACTACTCGGAGAGACAAACGCTGTCTATTAGCTTCGTATTGTGTTTGTAACGTGCCAACGGACGATTTGTGTTGCGCTAAGGAGACAGGGAATGTGAAATAAAATTTTCATACGCTCGCATTTTTGCTCGGTTCGTTTGTGCCGCTCGTTTTCACCGGAATGATTGTAGCGGAAGGTATGAAAAAAAGATCTACTCCGGAAACCATTGCTAACTGACATTTGTGACAGTTTTGTGAGCTCGCCTTAGCTTCTTTTTTTTTTGTTTGTTCGTGACATGGAAAACGTGACGTTGGAAGAAGGTGTGTCGGGGTTGCGGGAAGGCTCAATTTGAATAAAGGAGCGGATTTCTTGACGGCCAAGTTTTTAACTTCGGCGCGCCCTAATTGAAAGCGCTCCATCAACGAAATGTCGAAAAATCATTCCGTAATGACTTAATGGCCGTATCCGATCCGAACTCGCTGCTTATAAAAGGGCCGACAAGACCCCTTTTCATTAATTTAGCTCTGACGTGCTGCTTATGTGAACACGGCCAGCTTGTGCGGTGGAGTGATCCTTGCGATATAATTCAATTCGAAACGCTCGTGTATCTCTGTGTGGGATAATTGAAGCAGCAAGATCTAACCTTCCCCGCTAATTCAAGCGACACTAATAATGTTACTGGCACGACCCGAAAAAAAAGAACTCTTTTTAAAATACTTTTTCATACACAAATTTTGCGTACTCGTAGCGTTTTTTACTTGGGAAACTTCTCGCAGAAAGAATGCTTTCTACTCGGAGGCACATATTTTGTTCAGTGATTACAATGGAGACGCATGGTTGCTATCCGTCGGACAAATGCCTCACATCTTTTCAATGTGAAATTGTGCCCAAAGTTGCGTGTGGTTCAATTAAAGCAAGGAATCGTGACATTTTCCTGACCTGGTGCTATTTACACCCATCCAATCTCTCGTGAGTGAGCATTAAATTACCATCAAACCTCGAACTTGCTAGTAGGAGGAGATTCTAGAAAGCAAACACTGCTGGAGACGCAACTTTTACCAATGTGGACATTAATTTCCCACCCCATGAAGTGTTTTGGTTGAATTGGCGTGGGAAGAGAGCAATAAGTTGGAAGGTCGGTTAGCCCACTCGTAGTGTCCCTCCCGGTATGATATAGGCACCCGGCGGTGGTTGAGTTTCGAGTGCTTTTTGTCTTCACCATCCAACTGGTACTAGTTTTAATCCACTTAAGACTCCTCCGATGGAAGACCTCTGCGGTGTCCGTTAGTTTACAAACACTCAACAATATCTAATAAAACTTGTTTCTCCACTAGCTTTTCCTCACTAGACGGGAACGATTGTACGATAAATTTTCCCCCAGTTCCTGCTGACTAAAGTCGTGCGAAAAATTGCTTCTTCGCACTGTGGCATGGCCACCGCACGCATGGGGAAACCGTTTTTCCAACTTCTTGCGATGCACTTGCTACATTCCTTACCTGTTCACTTATTATAATCATTCATTTTACTGGTCCCAGACTTTACACTCACGGCTGACACTAGCCGGCATCGCTTGGCCGGTTTGCTGCACGTAACAACTTCATGAATTATTCCACGTACACCGACGGCCGCACACGACTTGCAACGACGAAGATTATGATTATGGTGTCAGGTGAAACTTTTACCTTCCAGACAACACCAGACCGGTTCTGATGCGGTCATGCGAAAGGCTTCTAAAAACGGCATATCCTTGAGTAGACCTCCCTCTTTCCTCCTTTCTACACTCTGTGGGCGCGAAAGTGCGTCGTAAAAATATGCTTAGCGTGAAATAATACACAACACAAGACACACACACACGCAGGGCAGAGAGCCCTTTACACACTTGTCGTTCCTTAATCCTTATAGCCGCAATTCTTGTGCTTCACATAATCCGGCAAACACACAATATCGGTCGCTTTTCCCAACATCCCTACCAGGAAGGTGAAACTGGTTGTTGGTGAGGAAGTCAGCGAAGGTGGGTGGTCAACTGTTGGAAGGTCACCAGTAACAACCGTGGACGCATGTTTCCCATCAAAAGGAACCAAACACACACGCACACGCGCACACACATTCACGCGTGCTCGGATTTTTTTTTTGTGGACGTATCACATCCACTCACTTGCTGGATTCTGGCACATTTTTCCACTTACATTTTGCACCTATCGGTTGTTCGGTAGATGATTCACCACGTAAAGGATACTCGACGTTAGGGTGATCCCGCCACACGCGAACGCACACGCGAACCAGCCCAGTCCCGCACCGTTACTAACCTTGCCCGGGTGGAAAAATAGGGACACACCATCCCTTGGTGGTTGGTTCAGCTGCTCCGGGGGTGTCGCTACGACCGTACCGACTGGAATTGACGACGTTGATGGAAGCATGTCGAACACAAGCGTACGCCCAAACTTTGGTCCGTGTTGTTTGGCAGGGGAGAACGATGCAGAGCGTGCCGGTCCTGCGCAACAGCGTCCACTGCTACCGAGCGTGTTACGGGAACTCGGGCTCCTCGGTTTTCGGTTGCTTCGTGTGTCGGGGATTTTTCCCCGTTTTTTTACTGGAAGTGAGTGTACAGGACGATCGGCACTCGCGTTACCACTCCGAACACTCAAAACTCCCCGAAGAAACACTCATAACTCGCAGGTTTGCCTTGAATTCCATCGGATGCATGCAAAAAGAAGGACATCCTACGATCGATGAGCGGATGGATGCTGTTGCAGTGAGAAGTTGACGTTTAGTAAAGCTGAAGAAGCTCCAACGTGATAGGGAACGTGAACTCCTCGAACAGGACGTATTTTGTTCTGGGGGGGGGAGCCCCCCCCCCCCCCGCATACACACCAACACGTGATTCGAGAGAACTGCAGCAGCTTCGATATTCCCATGGGGGCGCCCACACTATCCGAAGCGGGAGGATTAGCCGTGAGTGAGCGGATGCATGATTACCTTGGGGTTATGCGATGAGACGGTAGGTCAGTGCCGTCAAGTGTTGCGCGCCCAACAAATTGGAAGCGTAACTCGCTGCACGACGGACGACGGCAGGTGATATGCTGGCCGTGCTCGTACATTCTTGTTGCCTTACCCATGTTCCGGCGGGAATTCCAACGGTGGCCAGGAAACGGTGCAATTGTTTTCTTTCTGCCGATACTCCCGAAGAAGAAAGGCAGTCACAAGATAAAACTAATTAAAATCGGATAACGTGGCGGTCATAATGTGATGTTCATTTTGTTTACTAAAGACAGCATGGTTTTTTGTTAAGGTAGCGCAAAAAAAACTTCCCAGACACATTAAAACGACACGATTATTCTTCATGCCGAAAGCGATGTGGATTTCCGATGTCGCTTAGTCAACACCTAATTTTTAAATTTGTTCATCCTCTGCTGTTCACCGTGCATTCCACGTCGAAATGGCCCGTTTTTTTTGCGGACGGAACCATTCGAACAACTGGCCTTGGGACGCCACAATCGTGAAGGAATGATCGTGTAAAAAGCAACATTCTGGACGTTTTATAAATGGCCCCCAGTTTATCACCGGCACTGTGGTAATTGACATAATTAATTTTATTTATTTTCTTCAGCCCTCGCACACACGTCACGGAGACGTGTCGGGGCAGTGCTTCTCGGGCATGATTGTTCGCTTCCCTTACCATCTGGCCCGCGGGGCGGGTGATAATGCTGGTCGCCGAACAATCGCTTTCGCTGGCAGCATTATTCCTTCCGCGCAGTTCGTGCCCTCCGTTGCGCAAAGTTCTATAACAACTTTATCACTTTCTCATGTATGACTCGGTGTGTGTGTGTGTTTGTAACTATTTTCCGAGATGTGCAGCAACCAAAGCGACAAATGGTAGTTCTTGGAAGCAGTTTCCTCGCGAGTAGTACACTGTGTCCTTTCTGCTTTATGTTCTGATTTTTCTTCTGCTAAAGCTCGTGGGAATCGCGTCTTCCGTTCATTTCTCGTCGTTGTCATGATTGTTTCACAAAATGCTGACACTGCACAGTGGCCCTTTTAGCCCGAATGTCCATTAGCTTCTCAGCAAAGCGAGCACCAGAACCGATGACAAGCTCTCGTCCACCAGAAAACCAGAGGAGAGAAAAATGGAAAGAATGAGCCCGTACGATTGTAAATTGTGTACCGCTCAAAGTCGAATATGTGTGTGTGTTTCTACGGTGAAAGTACGCAGAATGGGATGTGATCAAAATGTGAAAAATAAATCCGCCAAAAGTACCTGCATCCAACAGCAGCAGCGCAGAGGACAAATTTGTTCGAGACAGTATGGGTATGTGTTTTTGTTATAATTCCCCACGAATATGTGAGCCACTGCTGGTAGAGTGGAGCGCACACAGATCCAAGGATTAGGTGAAAATTAGAGCAGAAAATGTTGTGCGCTGATTTAATTGAATTGAATTCAATTTCCCTCTAAGCCTCGACTCGACTGTTGACAATGGCGTCTGCACGCGTTTGTACCAAACAAAAATGGCCGGTGATGTACACGGTGGAACGAGAGCGTAACAAACAGCAAAAAAAAAAAATTGCCCATAGCACAAGAGTCAACAAACCCCGACATACGGTACGGGCACGCACATCCACTGGCCAAACCAAACGCCAGAATGTGACGAACTCCGAATGTGTCAGGATGAGACGAAAAGACACTAAATCGGCACTCCCACAGCCCACAAAAAAAAACCTCCCCACTGTATAAATATCCATATTTTTACCACCCACCCAGTAGTTTGACCAGATTTGTGTTTTATTAAGCGTGTGCCATAATTTCGCTGCCACCCACCTGGCTAATGAAAGAAAATTCATTCGCCGAAAAACTACAAAATGCGCTCATGCGAATCCTGGGACACAAGCGGTGGACGCTGTACCGACGAGGAGGGGGCTTATCGTTGGCAGATTTATGAAACTTTTCGGTTCAGGTAGCGATTTGGTGGATTTGCATAAAATGGTTACATTTTATTCCTGTCCGCCCGGTTTCTTTCTCTCCGTCTCTCTCCCTCTCCGACTGGGTGTGGAATTGCTGTTTCAGTACACCACAAAAACATCACAATTTGGTCGCATCAAAACTGCTGACATATGCTTTTAAGGATACGCTTCCCAGCGTATGCCGATGGGTGCAGAAATTAATTTCTAAATGTGGCTTGTAATTGGAAAGAATTATAGCCTGCCAGATGAACTCAACGGTCCGCATAATAAGTGCCCGTTGACTGTTGGCCGCGACCCACGGTGTGTGGTCGACGTGTTCGTGTTCTAGATCAAACGATCTCCCAAACGCCAGGCGCTTATTAACGGACCTTTTTTTCGAATGCTATAAATTATGCTGATTACCGCACCATTTCACGTTTTGTTTATAGGGACACACACAATTCTGCTTTGTCCTTACGTTGTGAGAGCAATTGATGCGATGCAATTTTTAACATTTTCTTGATCAATTAAAAGTTTTACATTTTTCGTACATCTTAAAGTTTCGGTACCTCGCTTTAAAAGCATCTCCTTTGGGGCTGGAGGCCCGTTTTTTGTGTACCTTTCTCGCTTGTGAAGCAATTTTTTTCTCTCTCTCTCCCATGCCGTCGCGAACAGCTGTGGCCAATCATAAACTAATTAACTTTTTCGATATTCATTATTTATTGTGTCGGGACAGGTTTCGACGAGTTTCATGGTGGACGACGTTTCGCACACGAAATTAACGTTCAAAAGTGTTCTACTTCCGGCGGTTCCCACTGCCACGAATGCTACAGGTATGCGGTGTCCCCGGCCCAGTGCCCGAAAGTGGAATTCATTTATGAGCCCAATCGCGCTAGGATGTCCACTCGAGGATGGCTGGGCAACTGTCGACGGTGCTGTCGTCGTTTATCGAACACACATCGGGCGCGCACCTCACGATGCATCAAATCGTAATCGATGACTTCCATTAATTTCGCCCAGCACATTGACAACCGGTTCACCGTCCGGAAACCGGATACACTTCTTCTCGCGAGCACTAGCACGGGTTCCAGCTGCCGGGCACGTCCGGCATTGAGACTGGTCACAGCGATTGTGTTCCCAAAGACCCTGTGGCCACCTATGCGGAGTGGGAGTGGGCGTTTGCTGGATGAAATGAGATTATACTCTTTTTTTCTGTTTTGCTTGGTTCCACTTTTGGTTTTCATCTCCACTTGCCTACAGTGAGGACAGCTGGGTGTGAAAACCAAATATACGCTAGCAATTGCATCCTCTGCATGGCAAGCTGCTCGTGAGCACTAGGGACAGAATTCGCCCCGTGTGGTGAATCTCTTCACTCTAGTCAATTCATACCGACACACAGATGTGGTAAAAAAGCACAAAAAATGCCCTCTTCACAACGGAATGTGAGCGAAAAGCACAGAAAACAACGCACAATCTAGCGCAATATATGGTGGTTCCATTTCCCGTATGACATTCGCCAATATTAATTGCATCAATTTTGAACATCAGTCACACGTGGCCATCGCGCGCTACGTATCCTCGGGGCCCTTCCCCGTCTACCTGTGTTTGTTGTCCCCTGCCACCGGGTGACGATGATAATTAATGTAATTTTAATTAAATTTGCAAATTCGAAAATATACTGCCAAGGATAAATTTATTCATGAGATGCGATTGATATACATTTTTGAAGCGTGGACACCGGTTTTGGTTCTTGCTGATGATCCATTTGGAAACAAAAAAAAAGGAGAAAAGAATGATGTTTAATTTTTGAAAAATATATCGCGTGTAAAAAATAAAAAAAAATATAAACGACCGTGTGTTTCCCCAGCGGGAGTGAGTGCTTATCTCCGTACGAACGCGCTACCACGCTGTGACAAGCGCGATACGCAGCATTAATCGATGGTTTGGCAGGTGTCGTAGTCACCGCAAGCACTACTCAGCTACCTTTTGCTTCATTTATCAAAGTCCGTCTAAGCTGCCATTAATTTTTATCGATCAACGTCGAGCGCGGCACAACGCGGTCGGTGGCGAAAAATATGATGGATAGTGTGGACAAGCTGGCATCGCTGTAGGGTCATTCTACGCCAGCCAGACAACGCTTTTATCGTCCTCTCGTTGGTGTGGTGGCTCTTTTTGTGTGCCTGAACGGTGCCAAAAAGTGATTACTTTTGTTCTTCGTTTGCTGGGTAGCTTTGCTGACCGCTGCTGAAACGCATCTCCTAAGGTCGAGATGGGAAATGTCATCCACGAAAGAAGGCCACGTCATGCCATGGCTAGAACAAGTTTGATCCGGGCAATGGGCAATGAATCATAAAAAGGCTTATGACGGGATCGGTGTAATCTTCATGGAAAAATAATTTTCTCACTGTTTTCCTCAGTAGCAATGGGAAGGAATTTCAAAGTATTTTTACTGTAATATTCAATAAGCAAACTCCACCTCATTAATCGATTATCATTTTTAGTGCGAGAACACAACAGTTAGTGGTACTTGAACTACCAGGCGCCTCCATGCAGATGGAGATGGAGGTGCCTGGTGGCGCGTAGAATGATTTATTGATTTTCTCTAATTATGTAGCGGTAAATTTCATTTCTGGTCTGTTGATAACTTAATTATGTGATACGTCAAGCAGTAAAGGGGATAAAAAACAAAGCATGACGCATTCGGTGGCAATTGGATGAACGGGTAGGGCCGCCGGTATCGACCTGCTGGCGGCGCACAAGACAAACGACTGACCTGACCTATGCCGGCGGGAAGGATAGCGACCGACTGTAGTGCCGTCCACCACCTCCGTCCGACCGCATCCATAACTCACCGCGTGGTTTTATGGCGGTGGCCACACGTTTAAAATTAAGGCCCGAAAGTCAGTGAATACCGACGAGGGGGTATTACTTTTTTCTCTTCAATCGCCCTCTCTCTCTCTCTCTATTTTTCGCAACCCACTGAGGTATGTCTAACGCATTAACCACGCAAAATGGCGGATGGGCCAAACGGTAACGTGCGCATAATAGGTTCATCCTGGCGGTATTCCGTCCAGCCTAGCAGAACAATCGATTTCGATTTCGTTCCAGACCGCCAGAGATAAGGAAATTTATTGAATTTATCAATATAATTTTTACTGATCAAATTTATTACAGCCCATCCATTGTTTCGGGAAGCTCCCGTTCGAATTGTGATGGTTAAAGGTTTTGGGTCGGAGACAGGGAACTACAAAATAATAAAAGGAGAAAAAAACATAGCAAAGGGGACGGTACCACTATACAAGATAATAATGGTACGAGAGCCTGTTGTCCCGGTGCTATCGCAATCAATTCCGGGCGGCCGAGGGTGCCTACCCTACGAAATGGGGACAGTCGAAAAGTATTCGAGAGTTTTGTGCGTTGATTCTTCTGGTCCGGGCGGTGTTACCGAACCACCCCGGAGCAGCGAAAGTTAAACAAAAACAAATTTTAATCGATATTAAATGTGAAAACTTTTTCGATCGTGTTATTTTCGGCTACTGGCTCGATTTTGGGCTCGGTGGCTACATGTTTTTATGTGTACCCCTCCACCACCACCACCACCACCACCACCACCACCTGGTAATGCTGGTGATTCGTTGTTCTCGGTTCTGTTTTACTCTTACGCACGGAACGGAATTGAGCGAGGACATATATATTCGGCCAGGCACTGTTTAAATGGACTGGGAGCACTGCTTTTCTTCCGGTGTGTTGTTTTCTCCCACATCTGGGGGACTCTTTCTTCCGGTTTCCCTGGTTTTCCCCCATCATCATCCCGGTCAGTGTGAGACCGCGTGATGAGGAAGTTTTTTCCCACCTCCCATTTTGCTGGTGTTGATGATTGTCATCTCTTACTCTCGTAGCAGTGGGATGGGAAAGATAGCCCTTTCCAATGCCGGAAGTGTGCCGAGAGGCAAACAGCCATAACTGTGTGTGGGTGCGAGGGACACGGTTGGAAGTACACAGCGTGAAAGAAAACAGCAAAGCAGAAATAAAACCATCACCCTAACTCACTACCCCGCGGCAGGATGGGGATTGTTCCGTTGGCGTCCCGCAAAGAGTTTGGCGCATAAATCAACATATCTGATCGAACAAATTTGACCAACATGAACGCCCAAACACAATCGACTATCGATGGATTGGAGTGGAGTTTCGGGTCAGGAGAAACAATCTCGTTGAGGTGAGCCAGACGCGAGGGGAGATGTACGAATAACATAGAAGTAAAACGAGAGCACTGGGGCATAAGCTAACGAGGAACAATTCACGAAAATAAACCTCGTACGTGTATTTGTGTGTGTGTTTTTGGATATTGCTAATTCCTTTGTTTATCCATTCAATCGATGGATTATTTAAAGGGATAAGGGACTAGCAATAGTAAAACACGTGACGAGTGATTGGGATTATAGTTTAGGTGTGTTCGTTTTGAACAAAATACCGAAAAGAATAATATTTGTCTATTGATGTTTTGCTTGTGTGTCAATAGAAAATTTGAATTAAAATATACTGCTCTTCAAAATCGGTTCAGAAATTCTCGATCGGGCGGAAGTTGTCGTTAGAAGTATTATCAAGCTTGGGCACCGTGTTCTTCCGACACGGCTGACTTGGACTGTCGTATGAGGAGTTCCATTATTGTAAATACTTCTTGATTACTTGACCGGTTCCGCCGACCTTCCGGTCCAGCACACGGAGAGAAGTTGCATTTCGTCTTTCTTTTGAGCTTTTACTGAATCTTTTGGTCACCCAGAACCAGATGGCCTTTCGCACTTCTTTAAAAGTACCAGAATATAATAGATATTTTCCCTATCATATTCGGCCGATACGAAGTGTGCTCCCATGGCCGACTTTTAAGGTACGGACTGAGCAAGCGCTATGTAAAAACTATAAAAACCAAGATCTTTAACTGTTCTTGCTATTGAGCTGTACAGCATGTATTCAGCAAATATCATTTAAAAACAGACCATTGGACCCACTAATAGATAGTCCAATAATTGCAAAAAAAAAATCGGAACATTTTGATCCATTAGTTTAAATACACACGCTTATAATCAAAGGAATATAAATTTACGATAAAACATTTTTAGAATCGTAAGATTGCTCATCGATTTTTAGCCCTTGTCATAACACATCAATCGCACATTAAATTTACACCCTATTTTCCACTCCCCTGCAGCAAATCAATAAAATTCCGGAATTGAAGAATACGAGGATTTTCACTACTTTCCACATTAAATCATTCATCGCCACATCACCAAATATCAATCACTCCATCAATGGTTGAGTAATGGGCCTCATATTTGGCCCATGTCGAACAAAGTGCATACTACTGTTTGCCATATACTGCCTTCCACAGGCGTAGGATTCAATTCACCAGCTGCCATTATTTTGGTCCCTTTTATTTTGTGCTTTCGCCGTTGCAACGGTTCCGATTGTTTGAAGGTACATCAAAAATACATCAGTTGCCTTAACATAACGGATAATTTAGGATTTTTT
Organism: Anopheles minimus; assembly: GCA_000349025.1. Taxonomy (NCBI): domain Eukaryota; kingdom Metazoa; phylum Arthropoda; class Insecta; order Diptera; family Culicidae; genus Anopheles; species Anopheles minimus. The sequence goes on from KB663610.1 coordinate 1,180,449, forward strand.
TGTATGTTGCCTGTCGTTGCTGCATGTCATTTGAAGCTAATGGTGGCCGTCCGCGTTACAAACCATTGACCGAACCAGGATGATGATAAACAAAGAAATAAAAAACGGCAACAACAACAAAAAGCGCCATCCACCGGTTTTACCCGCACCAGATAGCGAAAGGTGTGCGAGGATTGGTGTGTGCAAGTCAATGGTAATTGGATTGAAAACGAGTCCGACAGCCGCCATGACGATGATTAATGCTTTTGTTGGTGGGTTCGAATTGTACGCCAGTTTCGATATAGAGCTAACAGCAGCACTCGGCCTTCACAGCCCATTTGGTGTCGGTTGAAACACAGGCCCCGCGAAAGCGTTTCACAATTGTAATGCTCAGTCAGGTTGGTTTTCCGAAATGGCGTGTACGAACATCATGCTGACTGCAATTGGCGTGATTTTGTAATACATTAATGATAGGCCATTCGATTCGAAAGGACGGCGCGGTGAGTTCCATGCCACAATGACTACAATTGAGCTCACGAGTAGCTAAGCAGACGGAGCTTCTGCAGGAGCTGGCCAACGTTCCATTGTAGCAGGGCCGGCGTTTTGGCCAGTACCTTGCGCGACGGCTCTTCCAGTCCATCCTTTAGCAGACCGTAACAATCCGCATTGTACTGTAAGAAAAAGGGGGCACAAAAAAACGGATAGGAAAGAGCTCGACCACACAAAACTGACGTGTACGTATTGGAATATAAGATTCTAGCCCATTACCCCATCACTTTGTGGACACACTCACACTTTGAACCTCCGGACGTGGATGGAACGCCAACAGGATGTCCTCCAGCGTGTCCGAACACAGCTCCTCCACTTCGACGTGCTGTGACTTAAGTGGCGTTATCATGACGGTTACGAATTCGGGCTCGTTCCGTCCCTCGATAAGCTCCCGGCAGAGCACGAGTGAAGTGCGTCGGTTGGCGTACCGATTCCACAGGCAGCTCTGAAAATTGTGCGTCAGGCAGAATACACCCAAACACCGCAAGTTGTGCGTTTCCATTGAAGGATGCTTGGGCCAAGACCCAGACTCCATGCCGGGGACGTAAAAGCAGGTATCCACTTGCGGAAACACGTGCACATTGATTCGGTGCAGGTACTTTTCCAGCTCTTCCAGCGTAAATGCTCCCTCGGTAGGCAACACGGTCGGGGGAGCTTCATCCGTTTCTTTCGATTGACGTGCACCGTGTTCCTGCAACTCTACCCGATAACCATGCGAGGTAACGTAGAACACGATGCGAAGTGCCTTGGCGGAGATTGTGATGACCGTTGTGAGGTTAGCGCTGGAAATAAAACGTAAAGCGCACAAATTGAAACAGCGTGCATTTAATTTCCACTCCGTTGTCACTTACATCCTTCCGTGGCGTCGAATGTCCCAGTGCAGGAACGGAATGTTGGAGTATTTTCGCGCAGCTAACCCGTAAACGCCCAACCGATCGGTGTAGAAAGTAAGCAGCCGTTGCTCCGGATCGTACGATTGGCTGCGGATTGGCATCGTTGACCACCGACCCGGCTCGTGCTCGATCAGCGCCAGGGTTTCCTCTGAGCTGAGCTCTGTCTCGGGCGCTTTCTTTACCGCCTGTGACGCTTCCAAGTGCTCCTGCTGAGCCCTGGCACTACTGAGCGACTTTTTCCGTTTTCGTTTCTTTTTCTCCTCCAGCGACACGGCCGCTTCACTCATCCCGGACAGTGTTCGCGTTCGTTCACCCAGCCCGAGAGGATACTTTTTCGTCGTTCGAATCTCAAACTGACGTCGCTTGCGTTGTTTGCCCGGATCCGAGGGCCGAGTGGGCGGCGGATGTCCGGCTGTTTCATCCTCAACGGCGGGCAGGGGTGGAAAATGAGGCACTTCTTTTTCACGCAGATATTGAAGCAGCGTCAGAAAGGTGGAAAACATTCTGCACAATTGCTCATTGGAATCATTGGCCAGCATTGCGTTGGGCGATTCCATTCTCTGCACGAGTGCCTCCATTTCCTGTTCGACAAAGGCAGTCTCAGCGCTATCGTAGCAGCCGACTATCAAGTGCGGACAGAGCGGCACTGGAGCATGCAGGTACCTCGGTCCATCCGAAGGTGCCAATGAAAATTGTTGCAATTTTTCATCCATTTCCTGCAATCCCTCCGGACCGACTTCCACCACGGACACTCCGCTCGGGCGTGTGCCATTATCATCCTCCCCGATGTCAATATCGGAATCGATTGGGAGGCGCATTTCCGACAGCGCTACCGATGGACCCCCGTGATGATGATGGCTCTTGGTGAGAAATTGGTCGTACTTCTGCAACATACCGTTCCGCGCCATCTGCTCACGGTCACGTGCCTTCCGGCGTTCGGCCCGCTCCGTCAGAATGGTGAACAAGCGCTTCAGCTCCGCCCGGAATCGATAACCTTCCGGGACGCGCGGCAGAAGGTGGTCGCGGATGAGGTAGTGGAGTCTTAGCTCCACCGGAACATCCACAAGGCTGAAGTCTTGAACGGTTTTTGGCTTAAGTTCGAGCACCCGTGACTGTCGGTGTTCGGGTGCGGCAAACAGGAGTGTCGCTTTGCGCGCCTCAATTTCGTCATACTTTAGGTGAAACTGTTGAACTTCCGACGGGAGCTGGATGAACTGTTCGCCCTCCTCCCACGGTTCCCAGCAGCAGACGGTCGGTGCTTCCCACCAGTGACAGTGGGCCGGGAGTTGAAGCTCAATTTTAATCAACTCCTCGCTCTCGAACGCACGGTACCCTTTTTCTGTCAACTTCAAACCAACCGGAACGTTGGTGTAGATGAAATCGGGTCGCAGCTCAACCGGCTGCGGAAGCTTGTCGAAGCGTGCCAGCTTGAACACGCCACCGACGATGGCATACTCCCGCAGGTTTATGTATCCCGGCCTGAGCGGTAACGATTTGGGCGATACACTGCCGAGGCTGTCCCAAAATCGATCGTTTTCCTGCCGCTCGAACTCGACGTCAATGTCAACCTCGGTCTCATCCGTAATCACCGCTGGAACCGATTCTGGGACTGATGGTTGTTTGGGGGCTTTTCCCCTTTTCACCGCTTGCTTTGCTTTGGTTGTGTCCTTACCCGTGCTTGGGCCACCCTTCTGTGCTTCGAGTGCTTCCGCTTCGGCCTGCTTACGCCGTTGTTCGTTTTCGTAATCTTCCCGTAGTTTCCGCAACGCTGTCAGACGGTTCCTTCTCACCTCTTGCCGCTCGTTCCATTCCGTTTCCTGCGCTACGAGCAGCTCCGGGACAGGGTCTCGCCGTGCAACGGTATGCGTGGGGTCCATATTGCTGAAGTGATCGAACTCTTGCCACAGTCCCCGGATTAGGCAATCCTTCAGATCCAGTGTCGAGGGACGGTGCAGCACTAGGTTTAGGGGAGCTATGTTGATAACTTTCATAAGCAGATTACTGCTCACAGGAAGAAAGGCAGACGAAGACGAATCGGTTACGGACGGAGATATTTCGTCTTCCTTACCGACAAATGTAAATCGGGGCTCAAACGGATTCAAACTACGTCTAACCACTGCTACCCATGATGCTTACTAATCTGGTGCGAGTGGAACCGGACGAAAGCTCCAAAGATACATCGCAAGTACATTGTCCGCGTAGAAATGGAAGTCACTCATCACGGGATCCAGAGTCCTTTGAAAGCACAAGAATTGTGGTTTGCTTGGTTGATGCTACCGACACAACAACGCCTGTCCCAAGAACGTTCTCACTCACTCCATGTCCCGTGTGATGTTGCTCCCAATGCGAAAGGTCATCCTGTCCAGCGAATCGCTAATGAACTTCCGGACTTCATCCCGTACCAGGGCGACTTCTTCGGCCATCCGTAGCTGCCCCTCCCCAGCATTAGCTTGGATCGATTCCAACACCGAAAGGGCCTCACAAATCGTCGGCAAGTAAATTTCGCCCATGTTCCGGAAGGTTTCCCTCAGATCTTTTCTCGTTTTTCGCTTCCGGCCAGGGTCTTGCGTCAGTGGGCTCCGCTCGTCGGCTGCCAGCGTCCAGCTGACCGAACTCTTTTCGAGCGCTTCCTGCTGAAAGACCCACCGGAACAGACACTCTCGCAGCTCGGGCGGACTGGCCGGGTTCGGGGATGTTCGGCACGACAGGAAATCGGTCCACTCTTTCCGGTCCGCCAACTGTCGTCCGTGGTCGTAGGCAGCCTTCTCGAGCCCTGCGAGCAAAAGTGATTCCGCCCGAATGGTGCCCACTCCCGTCAGAGTTATCGTTCGATACCAACCGACCAGCCCCGTTTATGCTGACCATCGCATTTGCACCATTAAAATGGCGCTCTACCCCACTCTATACTCACTGCGAAAAAACTTAACGGTCTCCATGAGCAGCATTCGGCGCTGGTTGTATTCCTTCTGCTCCAGGGCAACCTTCGCGCGGTACCGCTCCTGCTCTTCCGCGCTTCGTTCCGCTTCGGCCTGTCGAAGCGATTCCCTGCTCCCGGTTCGGAAGAGACACCCCAAAAGAACGAAGAAAATAAGCAGTGACGATAATTCAAATCACAACAAACATGGCTGGCGGCCAAAAAGTATCGCGAGAAATAATTACAGCAATTCTTCCGGGGAGATTTTCGGACTTTTGGTTTTCTGCGTAGCAAAGGCAAAACGAACGCGAACGCGAACGCGTGAAGAAAGGTCATAAAAGTATTCGTAAAGAAATGGCCTCTCCTTAAGTTGGCGACCATTGGATTAGGATTTATGATACAAAGTTCCACTCACCTTCGGCATTTTGCTGTCCAGCGAAAAAATATCAACAAAAGTGAATGGTAAAAAAAACTTGCTGCCCCGTTTGCTTTGATTGGAAGTGTAACAACAATGCAATCTAGATGGAGTGCCCGGAAAGTTGGCATTCTAATCTACTTGCCGCTCGCCGTGGATACGAAAAACTCTCGGAAAATTCGATCAGAGCAGATTTCTTGGATTCTGAAATAATTGAGAAGTTTGCGTTAAGCGAAACAATTGACAGCTACATCATTGGGGGCATGTGTGGGGGCGCAGACATTGTTGCCGAGTCTGGCAAATGGCAATGTTTTCATAAGCCTCCTAAGCAAGTGTACGTCTGTTTTGTGTGGATAAATTAGACATACAAATAATCTGCCTGCTCGCGTTTGGTTGCTCCAGTGGGTGGTGGCCACCTTTCGCACTCGTCAATAACATCCGTTTCCGTTCGGACGTGACTTGGTTGCGAAGAAACGAACGAAAAAAACTGGACCGCACCCTCAGCACATAAATGGAGGATACAAGGAGCAAAACGATTCGGTAGCGATTATTGGGCGAGGAAACATGTGTGGTGGATATATACTTCAAGGTGAGTTTGATACTAACGCGCGCGCCCGTAAGTGTGCCATTTGAAGTTGGATTTGTAACAAACCTTTTTTTTCTGTGTAACTATGTTACCTTGTCCGTACCTTGGGCCGCGTTACCTGTTTAATGCGATCGATAAAGAGCACCTACGGGTGAACCAATTGCGTTTGCGATGGAAGGAATCCCTTCCGCAAATTGATGAACTTGGTCCCTCGAGACATCTTTGCTAGCTGGGGGTTTGTTTTTTTTTTTGGGTTTATGAGGGGATGAGTATCAGATCGAAATTCTAACTGAACCGCAACTAAATGTACTTTAGATCAAACCGAGTAATCCCTCCGTGTTGTAGCGTGTGTCTCGTTGCCGCCACGTGTACCGGTCAAGATGATTTCATAAATGATTCATAGAAAGCACATAAATATAATCCAATCAGTGTACCGCTCGCTGTGTGTCTGTTCCGAATTTAGGTCACTTTGAGGATTGCTCCTACCCGGGACAGTCGGCAGCAAACCGGGAACATCATCGCGGTCTACGGCGGTCAAATACGGTATAATTGCAAATAGATTGATTCCAGAGCATGATGTGGCTGACCGTGTGCACGAAATATGGTGGTCGAATTTCTAAAAAGCAGATTACGGTGCTTCGGTACTCTAAAGCATTGAGTATTTTTGGGTTTTAATATTTAATTCACCCCACTCAAACGGTTTTGCTCGGTTTAAACGTGTTTTTTGTGGCGAAATTCCCCCTAACACATTTACTATAAAATTGGAAAATTGGAAAATTAACATTATTTTCTATCTTTCCAACCTCTGGCAATACGCTCAATTGTTCTGATCATGTGCTGACGAGTTGTCCTCCTGTTGAAGCCAATCGCCAAGTACGTTTGGGCATTGTTGGTTTAAAATAAGTATTAAAGCTAAACTCACTAACGGCTTTTCCATTTGTACTTTAGGGGATTGTCATGATTTGACGTTTATGATATGCTTGTTTTCGGGGGGCAACAACATACGCCGAATGCCAGCAGAGAGATAGCTTTTATTTGCTTTAACTACCACCTGAATGCTTGCTGTAGCGATCCGGAGGGGGAACCTCGAACCTGAAGAGTCCTTCCACAAGCGCCAGTAAGCAGTAGGAGATTTATTCCCATCCGAAAAGGCTTTTATCGAGCGTATAATTTTAGCAAGGCCATAAATTGAGCGTAAAACTCAAGCTCAAGGCTTCCGAAACGAGGCATCGCATTCGAGCGCACCCAAAATTGGCACGGCGACAGAAGGGATGCGCAGGGTAATGGGCGGGAATGTAAAGAAAATTGAGATAGCTTCCCATCCGGCACGTACGTTTGCTGTGGGCATGGTTTTAAATGTACCAAATCTTCTTACATCTTAACATGATGCCGATTCGGCGCAGGATGATCTCATGCAAAAACGAAGGTGCATTTCGTTGCAACCCTGGTGGAAGGGATTTCGCTTACCCCCCCCCCCCCAACCCCAAAAAAAAGCAACTTAAGAACCTCGCACTTGCAGCATTTTCACTTACTTGCAAATAATAAACAAAAGACGAACGGTTGAGCAGCTCGTTTCGGTTCGGTGCGTTCGGAGGGCGTCGAAGCACGAATGCTAGTCTTTAGCAAATAATATAATTTCCACCCGCTGCTCGGGTGAACCAACCCGGATGGAGTAAGACATTTGCTTGCATTTTGCGTTGCTGGATGGACGTGGTCCGGGCGGGGAGTGCTTAATGGATTTTTTTGTTTTGTCTGCTTTGTTTACCTCGTTCACTCTGTTCCGTGGTTCCCCTGTTGTTGTTTTTTTTGCTTTGCACACGTACTCTCCTAAACCCCAAATCGGAACGAACGGGGTCAGCCCCGTTCTGTGGCACGTTGCGGGTGCTACGCGTCGCTGCCATTGGTTATTTATTGTACAATAAATTACTTCCAGTATGAAATAAATGAGAATTATAATCGAAAACAAGCGAATGCGAATTGTTTGTGGCAGTGGGCGACCGGTGGCTTTTCTCTGTGGTCATTTTGCCACCCCTCCACATTACCCCCTTTAGCAGCTGGGACGTGGTTAGGCGCATTACTTTTATTTGTTGCGCCGGCGGTCCCGCTGTATACCGTTTAATTTGTGTTATGTTATCCTCAAAACAGCGGGACCCACCATCCGAGAGCCCACAACACAGCAAAGTCAACACTAAAATTCATTTATTACAATCGTGCTGATTAGTGTCGTCGAAGGGGTTTTGTTTTTTTGTGTTTGTTGGGGCCGGCAAAGTCACTGGGGCGCACACAACATGGAACACATTTATTTCCCTCTCCGTACGTTATTAATCACACCGCTATGAGGTTATAGGGTTTTGCGTTTGGTTTGGTTTTTGCATTACGATCAAATGGGAGTATTCCCTCTAATGTGGCTTTGACGTAACTTCAATAAACCAACCAACACACATGGTGCATGGTTATGCAAAGTGCATAAACAAAAAGTTAAAGCCTAAATCGTTGGAATTCCAAACCCCCGTAACCACTAAACTCGCCTTTTAATGAACGAATTCCAATGTTTTTCTTCTAATTATTTGCAATTAAAAAAGTCCACTCGATAAACTATCCGATTTGCGGAACAATTACCATTTCTACAGAACTGCATGTAAATGCTATTTATTGTCGATTCGCGGAATGTGGTTGCGCTCGCAAGTTGTTGCATTTGGTGCAGCTATATGCACCCTCATAACAGTCATCAGCGTGCATATTTACGCCGTCGACTGGTTTGCGCAAGATGGGCGAGATACAATTAATTTTCGTTTGTTCCTTTTCCTTTTCAATCATTACAAACTCCCCCCTTTTGTTTGGCGTCAACTAAGCTTCGGTTTTTTTTATTTGTTTTGTTGAATGCATACAAATTGCATACTGCATCGTTAGTAAAAACAAAGAGTGTAATAAAATGGTATAACACAAAATATGCGCGTAAAAAAACGAATGCGAAAAGTTTCGTGAAAAACATTTCCACCAATCCCTCAATTGCGTCATGCATTAAAAATGAAGCTGCCACATTTTGCAACCTTTTCCTCGATTCGTTGGTTAGAAGGGGTGAGTGAGGGAATGTTTCTGGGAAGAGCATTTCATCAATCAACCGACCGACCGAAACGACCCTTCCCGGGGCCACTACCCACCGAAAAAAAACCCCAATCACCATCCTCATTGGCACTCACATTTTGTTGCAACAAAGTGCACTTTGCACCGTCCTTCCCCTTTTGCGTCTTTCCTCGAAAAAAGGTTATGGAAAAATATTTGGCCAATTTTTCCCACCTCAGCTGTGGATCGAAGGTTTGCTGCTGACCATCTGCCCGGTTCGAAGTTCGGTTAGCGATAGTATCGGGCGGGCAAGAACTGGAAATGGAATCAGCTTTTCATTTCCGAGTGAACGCCACTGGCCGTACACTTGTGCTCTCCGGTGTTGTAAGGAGTGGCGCATATGTTTCTATGTGAAAATAGCGTTAGCGTTTGGTTGCGCTGTTGCTGCTACAAAGGCGACCGATGGTGGAAATGTTCGAGCGCCAGCGCAGCGTGGAAAACATATTTTCGTGGTCGATTACGTTCCGCGGTCCGTTTTCGGGTTGCGTTCGACCCCGGAGGCCACTTCGCTGCGGTGCATTTGTAGCAATTTGGCGTGAAATAATAAAATTACTCGCAACTAATCGGAAGCGGTGTTTGCCCGTTTCCGCCTGGTTTGCTACGGTGGCGGTCGGATCCTGGTTACAAGTGGTATGAATTTCCGCCTGGCGGACTTGCTTGAATGAAGGTTAAAATCGATAGACCAATCCACCCAGTCGTCGTCCGGGGGAAAAGCATTTCAGCACCCACTTTAAAGCACCCAAGACATGGTTGATTGAGCTGACCATAAATTCAGCATCCCGGCGGGAGGTGCCGAAAAGCGAATTGATGATACACAAACAAGTGTTCACACACACACACATTCCACGATGATGTATGGGCATGTGGAACGAGGGCCACAGCGAAAGGATTGATTCCGATCCGACGAGCCCATCCGTGTTGCTGAAAAATGGCCCCTGTTCACGAGCAAACGAAATCAATCGTGCCCGGAGTTTCCCTTTACCACACTATTTTTCTTCCCTGTAATCGTTCAAACTTTTCAACATCGCTTCATCGGCACTGCGCACCGCACTGGGTTTGAAATTATTTATCAAACTGTTGATACCGAGAGCTACCCACGGTTGTGAACTTTTCCGCGATGCGCGAATAATTGAGCGAGAGAAACCCTCAGAAGTGATCGATGGTACGGCGGCACGACAGTATTACGCGGCGATAATGGACCGTAGCCTCGAAGGATTAGCAAATTATGTTGTGATTAATGCATGACCGGTTGGGATTGGCTAAACGCGCGTAAAGAGGGGGAAAAAAGGATGCAGAATGAAAGGGAAGGAGCACACACAACTAATTGAAAATGACATGAAGTGGAACTTTTACAATATTGCCACCCGAAAAAACCGCCGCACGTGAATGATAGTGCTCTGTTTGTTTGGTTACGCAATAGCTAAGCAAACATCATGATTCAATGATCGTTCACAGTTGGTCATTTCGTTAAGCTCACCCGATCGCCCATCGTTCGTCCGGTTTGTGTCGAGGTTGTTTTCAATGATTTCAATTTGAAACGCAAACCCAATTCCGGATGCCATTTGTTTTTTTATCCGTAAGCCACTCCTCGCACGGTTTGAAATGTGGCCATTAGAAAGATTGCTCAAGTTGTTCAACAGCAACATAATATAGCATTCACAACTTATCTCATCATTCTCAATCACGGCTCAGATTCCGTATCCGATGTTTGAATGCACAAACACAATCGCCAAACTACCGCCCCATCCCAGGGGGGAGGCGGGCGGGTTCTGGTCTGGTAGGATGAAGTCGTATCATAATTTACATATCCCAGCCCATAACTCGTGACGAACGAACACCGCTCTAATCCAGTCTAATCGAGCAAATCGAAAGTTTCTGGATGCTTTCGCGCTGTTTCGATAGTCGATTGGGAGTCGCATAATTTATTTGCCCTTATAAATCCATCCGCAGGGCACCCGGGCACTGATCCAGTCTCGATGGAGTCGTTCATGGTGGGCAGGAAGGTTGCCACTCGAAGGCTAACACAAACACACAGTGCAGCAAACAAACAAAAAGTATTCGTCCAGCGATCGTTTTTGATTTTCGGCAACGGCGAAACATCGCAACAACGTCGAGAAAACCCGGTCAAAGGGTGGGCTGAGCATTCGGGCCATAATTTTACTACAAATCTCCATCCATCTCCATCATTGGCCTTTTTGGGGTGTTTCTTTTTTGTTTGCAAAAAAAAAAAACCCTCCCGTAGCGAACTGTTTCGGCACTAGTTCTGGAACGGTGTGTGGCGGGGATAGCTTTTCTCGAGCCTTTCGAAACAGTTCCGGTCCCGGACACAAACACACACACACACGGACGCACACAAAAACAACACGTTTTTATTTACAATCCGTTCGTCCGTTAGCTGCTAGCACACCGGTTTCCTGGTTCCGGGGCATGTCAACGCAGACCGCCGTAGGGAACTTTTTAATAAACCCATAACAGATCGATAAATCGCTCCATCTCGCTCATACATCAACCGTGGCTGGTTCGTAAATTTCGACATCGTGGCAATTTTTGACGTTACGCCTAGACTGTGATCGAACGCATCGGGACGGCTACGTTTTCTTTGTTTTTTTAAAGGGTAAATCAACAAAAAATCCTTCTATTTTCCAAAACTTTGCACACTAATCCACTAAACCGAATCGTAGTTGTTCAACGAAAAATACTTTTTATTAAAATTAAAAATTTAATATAATCCTCCCTGTTTCGTATTCAAACTGCTAAAAGTAAAAGGGAGACTTTCAATGACATAGTTCTGCAAAATAAATTGAGAAACCAAACAAGCGAACCATTCTACCCATGGTTCAACCGCTTGTTCATGGAAAAGATTTATTTTCATCGCTTTTCGGCGATGTCACACACAACAACGACGATGCTTATCGTCGTCTGGAGGCCTCCTCACGAACGCTTCACTCTATTGTGTCGTGTTTAGGATTTGTTTTTTTTTTTCTCTCTTCCTCGTGACATTGCTATCCAAGGGTTCCACCAGCGCTATGTGGAGTGAAACCCGCAAAGCCAGTGAACAATGACGGATGCACAGCTCTTCATAGACGTAAACCACCACCCCCCAAACGAGAGGATTGATGGGGCACTAGTGAAGCCCGGTGAATGAGCACTAGTCGAAAATCTGCACGAAAAGTCAGTTGCAATTTGGTTGTCTTTGCTTTTGGGGGAGGAACCGTCCCGATCGCGTTGATACAACCCGGAGGCGAACCTACCGTGAACGACCGTGCGCCTCCATCCGGTAGGTCTCAACGGCAAAAAGCCGGCTTAGAAGGAATTTCCATGTAGGTGTCAAGTGTGTGGATTCATCATCTTGATTTTCCTGTTCTATCGCTCTATCATCCACACATACACACATACACACATAGCACGCATGTATGTGTATGTGTGTGTTTTTCACGACAAACTACAACTGACTCTTACTTACCGGAATATCGTCACGGAAGAGCGATAGGATTTAAGTGATTAAAATTGAGCACGTTGACGAGACACGCCACATGCGGAAGGAATCACTCCGCTGCCTGTTGAGTCGATTGATCGTGCACGATTAATGTTGAAATCGCTTAAACCACGTGTTACCGACGACCGATTGAAGGCAGTTGTGTTTCAAACCCCGTACCGTACAGCATTGTTACCTCCAAATGGATGAAAATTGATTCCTAATGGAGCTATTCAATTGACGCATTGTTTGTGGAAGGATGGCTTTAATGGGGGAAAAGCTCTCCGGCAACATTCCGCCGTATTGAACCTGCTCGCAATAATTATCGGTATGAAAAGCACATCTAAAATAACAACTGTGATTTATTCATGTGCAAACTGCACACGAAATAATGGTGAAATTCCAGCAAGTGCTATAATTATTGACATCGCATCGTAACTACACCCCTAACGCGCATAACTAGTTCCGTGCAGAAATAAAACCCATTTTTCATTTACGCTAATATGAGCTGTTGATCAATGTTGCAAAGTCTGTTCATTCGTCGGTATCGCATTAAAAGCGTCGGTAATGCACAGCGCAATGGACAGCAGTCGATAAATTGTTGCATTTCCTTCCCTCCCCCCTCAGTTTGCACTACCTAAATCCCCCTCTCAATCCTGCCTTCGAACAGAGGAGTAGTAAAATTATTCAACTTGAGTTTATTATTGAATTGTACCGACTGAACGTGACTCAACGTGGTATTGAAAGTGTGAAACACCCGTACAAATTGCCATTGGTGTGTAGAACAATTCTGCTCACTGCGTTTTGTGGGGGTTGCTGCATCCACCCGATGCAGTTCGATGAGTTCCTATTCGTGGACCGCAATTCAAACAGCGGCACGAGGTATGAGCGGGATAGGGCCGACGACGGAGGAGCGGAAAGCAAATGAAACAAGCGAACAATAGATTCCGGCCGACAGCACTTCCGGAAAAAGTCTTGAAAAGTGCCAACAATAACCGAGTGCCTGAGGTAGCAGCGCCATTGCTAGGGAATGAAGGCATTGTAAAGGAGGAGTGAGGAGGCCTACAACATAAGCGTAATGGCACGATGCAACGCTCTTACCCAGGTGCTCCATGGAAGAAATATTTCTGTCCTTTATTCTACCGATGGTCCACAAATATGACGACCAGGACGCGAAGGGTCAGGTGCAAAAATGGGTGAGGATGACGTTCGGAAGGGCGAACAAATGGAAGAATGGAATTTCCATTCGCTAGCGCACGTATAGCATCTAGCTGCAAGGCACACTTTTCCGTTCACAGACATCGGTTCCAATCCGGAGCGAATGAAAAATGAAAAAAGAGGAAAGGCTAACCAGGAAAGCCTAAAACATCCTACAAATTTTCCACCGTACCCTTTGTGTCGGCCACTCCTTTGGACGGAGTTCAGGCCATGTAGACAGGGGACGGCAACTAACAGTACCTGAACAAAACGCAAGTTATGCTGCACCGGTGTGCAGTTTATCCCCGAAGACATGGTGTGAAGTATTATCGTACGATCGTATTCATTCACCGTTTTCGCCCCTGCTGATGGAAAGTGCATTTAAGTTCAAGTGATTCTCCTCTACGTTGGATACGGTGGTTCCCTCTTTTTGTGCAATGAAAATGAATGATACATTGACGCATTTCTCTATGAAATCTTTTGCAACAACAAAAAAAAACAGGCCTAGCCGGTTGTTGATCACGATCGACACACAATGCATCGTCACTTCAATTGGTTGTTTCCGCTTGTTCCCACTGGGCTGATATGGATGGAGATGTGGTACCTAAACTAACCACTGGAAATGTAGAAAAGAAAATTCTTCCGGACAGAGGGAGGCGTATAACTCTCTTTAGCAAACTAATTTTTCCGGTGAAGTTAAGATTTTTTTTTCCTGCAATCAATTTCTTTGACAAACAAATCAACAAGGACAGATTGCAACACGAATTTCGCTTTCCAATACCATGTTGGCAGCAGAGATGAGACTAGCCGCTCATATCTTCGGGTCTTCGATCTTTGTAATGCAGAATGCCTTCCTGTCCCGATATCTTGCTTGGTGATTTGATGCGCTTGAGGGGCCATTAGATTTGCCATTAATTATGGACAATGCTTTAAACTTACACAAGAGATGCGTTGCGACGCGAGTGAAAATGTTGTTAAATTACATTTTATGAGTTTTATTAGCTTATGTGTTAAATAACGAGCTCAAATAAAAGCTTTAATTCACTCATTCATTCACACTCTGTATGTACATCTCTCGTTTGCAGTTATGACAAGTCAATTGTGATAATTTAAACGTTATTTACCTTTAATGCAAATCAGTGGCACAGTAACGGCGCAACTCCGACGACGGCAGAAGAGTGGAAACCGGCTGGAGCAGATCGGGAAAAGAATTTGCACACAAATCATGTACAAGTTGGAAACTGCTCACTAAACAATTAGTCATTCAGTGGGCTTCCGGTATGTTATGCAAATAGCTCGTCTGTCAAGCGCGAAACTATACAAGTGTTCCACTCACCCACCTGTTCCCCTCATCATCTCCTGCCCTTATCTAAATGCTACCCCTTTTCTGATGGTGGAAGGAAAAATGGGGTGGGGGAGAGGAGGAACACCGGAAGCATTGAAAATGCTGCCCGTTGACAGCCGCCGCTAAACAAACGGTACGGCCCAGTAGATGGATGGATAGATCGATTGTGTGAGATGGGAGAAAAATCGCTCAACAAATTATCGCTATTAATGGCCGGGCTGGGCGTACTGTTCCCTCTTCGTCACTCATAACCATAAATCAATCCCGGGATTCCGTTGCTCCCTCTCCCGGGTTCGGTTTGAGGTTCATTCGGACCTCCGCAGCCTCCGTGTTCGAGTGCGGCGCTCGAACAACCCGAAACACTTTTGCTAATGACAGCGATGTCATCCAAAGTGTCCATAAATCGTATTTAATGAGCTCGAACATCACTCACTCTCGAAACGGCGACAACTTCTCGCTATATGGACCATGGCGAGCAGTGACAAATCAATAAACGGAACCGAGTTATGTGAGAATCCTTCTTATCTCGTCCCGGCCGGAAAGCCAAAGCCGGGGGGGATAGGAATGGTTCGTTCTCGGAATCAAGTATCCATTTAGTACGGAAGAGTCTCTTCCTTTTTTTGTCCATCGCTCCAATGCGATGTCATGCTAGACGGGGGAGTTGAGCCGACCGCATCATAAAACCACTGGAAGCGGCACCACCAGGACGTGCGGGGCATGTGGTTGCGTTATAAAATCACTCAAACAATCGCTGCCGGAGGTTTTATCAATTATCAATCCCATTGACGCCATTGAGCACACGTTAGGCTTACCCACAGTGAGTAGCACCGACATCGAATGCATTTAATGTGCCCTTTGCAATGGTTGGTGGGAGAAGGAATCAAAAGGAAGCCCTGTAATTCACCCGTTGAATGAGTCCGTAAACCCGTTGCTATAATCGCAATGGTGTCGATCGATGTCCAAGCCTTCCGTAGGGGAATTATCGGCATTGACCCTGTTTTCCGATTTGCAAACAGCATCGAATGGTGATTATGGGGCGCGGGACTTTGGCCCCCATTCAGTTCAGATCCATGTTCACAGCCCAGCGGGCCAGTACCGATCTGACCCATGTCGCATGGTGATCATGTAATTTGCATAATTAGCACACGACTAACTCATCGTGTCAAACAACTCCGCCAGCACCATTAATGCCGTGGGAAATACAAACGATACGTTCCACCACTAACATGGCGTCCCGGACACTTCCGGCATCATCAGCATCGCACCGGTGTCCAGTGTCGCGATGGCGCTTCCGGACGTGCGAGTATTAGTTTCACACCCACACGGACGTAATCAATCCCGGCTAGTTTTGCATCCCCCATCCCACAGGGTGTCCGGTGTCGATGGCTCGAGTGTCAATATTCACGTCCCCCGAGAGAGAGCGGAAGAGCTGACATGATGGACAAAAACGTAACAACAGTAGATAAAAAAAAACTTAAAGGAAACGTTGAGCGAAAGCGATGGAGCGTGTCAAAATCATCCGCCGGTCCACACCTCACACCGGCATCGTTATAACACCTCGACACGCCGTCCGACACGGGGCTCTTCTCTTTTTGATTAATTATGTTAAATCACTGCCATTACAGACACTGTCAGTCGTTTCGATGCTAATTAAAGATAGTGTGCTATCGAACACGTCATCCCCGATGTAATCTCCTGCGTGTGCCTTTCATCGTTTGGCCGGTCCCACAGAGCACCAACCAACCCAAACGCACGGACACAATTCATTTACATCTGGCTGCATGTGCGTTAAAACGAATATCCTTTCTAGTTGGTGGTTTTCATGTTATTCATGTGCGTACACCCCTGAACCGAGCCGGATAGAAAGCTCTTTGAACTTTAAGCTTACAGCACATGTCAATCAACGGCGCAAACGGTCAAATGCTCGACGGTTGAAGTTCTGAAACATGCTCGCTCCTCCCCCGTTGCTTTTTCTGCCGACTAAACAATCGTCGCTTATCCGGCAGATATTTGCCGAACCTGCAGTTTTGCCTCGAAACCTGTCTGTTGACTATTGCTCACAATCGTTTCATCTTAATTATGGATCAGTTGTTCAATTTGCTAATGAGTGTCATTCGGGCCGACTGCATCGCAATGGCGCTAGGCTGTCTAGTTAAGTGGGAGCAAACAGAGCGTAATTGTACCGTAAAAGGACGGACAGCTGTCGGGCCAGTGTCTGGCGGTGTCAAACATCAAATTTGAAAGTCACCAGCAGCCAGCAGCAAGCAGACACACCAACACGGTCGCACACGGACAGCAAAGACAGACCGGCCATTTAGTTTAATACCGTTTCGGGATACATCTTGAGTTGTGGGAGGTTTAACGTCTTGCTGCTTTCAGCATCATCCAACGAATCAAAAACGATTCCTTCAACAAACAGACGTTGGCTTGCAAGATGTTGCATATGACAGTGTCCAAAAGAACCCGGAACGGTACACAGGAAGTCGCTCTCTCATGGCATAATTGCTTCATCACCGTCAGTGACATAAAGGACGGGTAAAGGGGATAAGCGATCGATAGCACATCCCTGTTCCGAACTTATCCCGGTACAATCGAAGCCTTCTTTATCGGGAAAACAGGATTATCTCTCTGTGCATAATAAGATTGAATCTGCTAAAGCTCCCATCTGCTCTAAATCATCCAGCTGCCGGTTCTTCGATCCGTACCTCTTTTTCGCATCTCTTTGATTTTGTCTTTTTGTCCGGTTTGCTCTGTTGTTTGGATGACTTTTTCTTTTGGTGCCTTCCCGGCGGAAGGTTAGTGTTATGGGAAGACGATGTTCAAGTCCGTAGGCGACATCGCTCAATCCCGGAAGATTCACGGTAAGCTTTGGAAGCTGTGCTTTTTTTTTGCTTAGAGTGTCCTGAATGCAGTTTCGTGGGATGTTTGCATTAAAATCGATCTAATCCATACTTATCAGATGTCGAAAACACGTCCGACTTCGGGCATCCGTAGGGCTTTCTCCGCCGTATAGCTTCTGATGTTTGTATCGTTGACAAGAGGGATCAGTCTGTCACTTGAAAACTGCCATTCCCTAACCCGTTTACCCGATTTTAGGATTTTTACATCGAAATGACTATACTAGACTTGGAACGAATTGATGCAAGAAATCATTTGTAATCCGAGTGTCGATAACCATTCTCCTTTTCACACATGACACGCGTACAAACATCCTTACTTTTTCCGCATTATGTTAAACGATGCGGCTAGTTTTGGCAAGCTGGAAGCATATTTTTCTCCCCCTCCAACTACGTCCTTTCCCATCTAGTTGGAAGCGGACAATCTGCACAGGATAAATTGCCTGCATTATTGGTGGGTAGATTTCGATTTATCATCAGTGCCGCCTCCGGTTATCCGCCGGGAGTCGCTTCACCGGAAGGAGGCTTAACAGCAATCGAAAATCGAACCATTATTGGGTGGGAATTGGTCAAGGTACGGCAATCAATAATGCCAACCAGTGCCATCCGGGTGCGAACCAAAACACGCGGGTAACAAGCGTGGAACGGGGAGAGAGATTTTTCCACCCCTGCTTTGATTTATATACCCTGTTAGTGCGCTGTAAATGATGAACCAGATGTAATGTGGGGGTGTCCGATTCGGACTTTAAAGTCACTTTAAAAGTGTAGCAATCCCTTAAACCACCGAGTAAAATGATTAATGACATAATATAATGGACCTGTTATACACCGTTAGGCTTTACACATTTTTACTCCGTTGATGGTCATTTGGCTTGACATCGGTGTTAATGAACAGTTGCTTATTTTTCACTTCAGCTATAACAAAGGTGAGAAATTCGCTTGTGCCAACCCACTGGACATTGCGTGCCGGGGAGCAATATGTTGGGAGTCTGTTCTATGTGAATACATTATTTGTTGCGCTACTTAGAGCTCCAAACTGTGGGGGGGAGGTGGGATTAATAAAAAAAGGAATTGGGATGATCACCCCTTTCCCAGTTTGAACATTTTTCGAAATATGAAGAAAAATATCCTAAAACATTTAAAAATTAAAATTAATAAATATTGTAATTCAAATGCAAACGTGCTATTTCACCATTTCAATGTTTTTGGACGAAAATTGACAGTTTTAAATTAAATATGGAATAAAATAATAAAAAAATTACAAACCACTATGTCCAAAATAAGTTTCTTCAATTTCAAAGAATGATTTCTGAGTTATGCAAACTATTTTGTTTTAATTTAATAAAGGATCTAGTAAAACTTACAATTATTATCTCATGCTGATAATGATAACGGTTTCAGAGTTTCCCAATAATATACATACCTAAGTGCCCTTTATGCAAAATTTCATTAGTTTCAGTGAAATTGTAGCTACAGGCGTAGTGTTATTCCAAACAAGCTCTCTTAGAGAAAAACATTGGTGTGCATCGGGCAACCATCTCTTTAAAGCTGCAGTTGTGTTACCCCGCATGGCATCCGCCCGGGATGCAATTTACCAGTGCAAAACCAGTCATCAAGATATGCAAATGCTTGCCAAAGTTCCCAGCCTAGCCGTCTCGGGAGTAAGTGCGCGCATGCGAGTGTGACCAATGGCATTCCCTTTTCCTTTCATTTGTGTACTCCCTTACAATGTGTCCAGCGGATACACGCGCTCGCACACACACAGCACAGCACAGCCTTTCGGGTGGTGGGGTCGGAAAGGGCAAGTAAAATATGAGTAACGGCGGTAGCCTGCGAAATCTATGCAAAAAAAGCACGGTCAACTTTCCTCCCCCACACGTCCATGGAGGGGATTTTCCCACACAACCCCGCCCGGTTTGGCCCCATTTTCTATTTTTGCCCCTTTTTGGGGGTTTCTTTTTTGTAGCTTCGAAGCAAAATAGTCCATTTACTAAAAGCATCAAGGGTTTTGTGTGGATGGCACAAAAGAAAAGGCAAAAACCCAAAATTTCGTTCAAAATACAAAAAGGAGGAAAAAGGCAAACACACACACAGAAGAAAAAAAAATCCGAATTCTCCCCCACTCGATACGTTTCTATGTTCCAGGCGCGTTTGAAATGCGTTCCCACACAGTCCGCTTGCCGTAGCAGCGCGGGTTGCGCGGACACGCTCGCTCTCACGCAAATATATTGAATTGGTTCAATTTGCATAGGAACTCGGGGCTCAATAAAACTCAAATGAAATTTTCCATAATCTAGGCCAACAAAGAAGCGCCCCGGTCACATGAGCGGCTAAAAGCATGATGAGCACAAGGTAAGGACCTTTCCTTTTCCTTGCTCGCACTGATAAAATGCGTGAAATATATTGCAGAAGCCGGAACACATACACACACGCAGAGCACAGAGCACAGGGAACGCACTACAAAAAGAGCATATTTACCACTTTCGATTGAATGGAGCTTTTAAGCCGTCGCAAAGCGGAAGAAGAAGGAAGAAAGGGAGAAAAAAAGAAGCAGTTAGGTCGGTCGGTCAACATCATCATGCCGGTAGGGAAAATCCCGTTCGGGTAAATGTTGGGCGAACGTCTCTCGCTTAATCCCCGCCGCCCGTGATAAGTGGTTATTGGTTGGTAAAGTCGATTTCTTAAGCTGTTCATCGACAACCTCTGGGGGATAGGAAGAGACAGAGAGAGAGAGACACGTTCTGTTAGGAGGCATACAGGGCAGAAGCGTTAATCCTTACAATGGGAACAGTTTGCCCTAATCTGTATTCGATCGAGTGT
>KB663610.1:1204131-1245898 GCA_000349025.1 Anopheles minimus
TTTGTTAGTGCGGGTGCACTAAAATTCGTAAGTTGCGGATATTAATTTTTCAACCCAACCCCGTACGTTCCGCTTTTCAATAAGTTTAACATGTTTTTTTTTCCTGCTTCTAAATGTTCACATCAGAGAGAATTATGGATGTTTGATTGCTGAAGTATTGAAAGGTACCTAATGTGCATTCAAAAGAATTTGTTTAAAAGAATGAATTTAATAAGAATATATCACGAAAATGGAATATCGCTTGCAATACAAAATTCTTCCCATCGAACAGGGATGCCTGGCCGGCATTCTCTCGGCAGGAATGTACGCTAGTAACCACAAATCAAAATGACCTCAAGTGCCCACACTAACAAGATTGCGTGCTGAAATGTGCTATTGCTTCACAGCATTTCAACTTTTACTTAATCTCCTAAGCTTTTATTGCAAACGAGATATTTTATAGACGGATCACTCGCACATTCGTTCGTGGTGGTACGGTACCTGCACTTCACCCCACTTGCTATTCATTCGAAATTGATCCCTGTATGGCGTACCAGTGCGCTCCAGTCCGTAGCTGGATTGACTTGCGACAGCTTCCACCTCTCCCCGTTGGAAGGAAATGAAAGAAATCATTCAATCGGAATTCATTCACGCTGCCTGCCAAAGGAACTTGATTTGGCTTGATGCTGTGCACGAAGCAGAACACCCAGCACTTCACTAAGGCCGCCCTTGTGTGTGTGTGTGTGTGTGTGTGGAGAAAACAAGTTATATATGCCACCGCCGGAATCGGAGCAAATCACATGCCCAAAGTACGTTAGACTAATAAAACCTGAGCCACACATCCGTCTTTCGGTCGGTTCTGTGCATGCCTTGGGGAAGAAATCAAAAGACGGACCACCTTCAGATCACCTTCGGGACAGGTAAAACCCGCCCTCCCCACTCTCCACCTCATCCGCCGGGACCGTTTGACGCCTGACTGGTCTGGGAAGGGGGAACGTGGCAGCATCAAACCGAAATCGAAAGTTTTCAATCAAACACAGGATTCATTTCCTTATAATCCCATCGTGCCATTTTTCATTTCCCTTTGCTTCGTTCCCATCTCCGGGGAGCAACGGGAGAAAGGAACGGGCTTTAACGATAACGATTGACCGGAAGCGTGAAGCAAACGGAAAGATGTTTGCCCGCAAGACGCAACAAAAATGGAAAGCCAAAGCCAGCACAACACTACGGCTCCGGGCAACGATTCCGTTGGTTTGATCGGGTGAAAAAATACCATAAAAACCCCTTTGATTTTGCAGATCCGGTGTTCGATATTTGGACGGTTTTGGTCGCCCCGAAACGGATGCTGCCCGGTGTACGGTGGCGTTTATAGCGTGGCCAGAAGCAGGCGGATGTGAAGGAAAATCGAAATTCAATCATTTTACAGGACGGGTCGTATCGTACGGACGGTATCGTTTTCATTTCCTGCCGCACGGAATCCTTTCCAGATTCGGCTGTATGTTTTTGGGGCCCATTGCATGGAGCACACAATCAGCTGCCGCGGCCATCGTCGTCCTCTCGTCTGTTGGGCGTTAGATCAGTCGCGCTAAATGTAAAGAATTTGTGGCTTGCTTCCAAGAAAAACAACCGGTCGTCTAATCTTTTACAACACACCCCTTGTGTGCGGGATCGTAAAGATGGCGCAAGGTGTGCACTGTGTTGTGAACTTCACGCTATTACTTCGCTGCACGGAACGCTCACCACGAGTTGTTTTAAAATCAGCAAAAACATTTCAATATCAGAAGCAAGCAGTTGCACCGTGCAGCTGTACAGAAATGTAACGAAATGTCATTACATGCGACGGAAATCGCGAAACGAGACTCCAATGGTGCAGCAGACCATACCTTCCATGTATAGCTAAAGCGGCCCGGAGCGACTGAGCGTTGTAAGCATTAGGTTTGATATCCTTATCGACACGATAGCCTTTCTCACATGACATTTTGCTTGTGCTGGGCCACTCAAAAGTTCATTCCAACCCCTTTTTGAACCGGTCCGTGCACCATGGGGAAACCGGTACCGGAAACCGGTGCGGTTGTGAAAGCATAAAGTCAAACGGGCCAGGGTCAAAGATCGAACAAACGACCCAAACCATAAGCGAACGTTGATGGTCTCAAAGCGCTTTTCTTCCGGGTTCATTTTTTCGTGTGTTTTGCTCACCATGTCAAAGCCATGTCGGCTGATGTGAAAAGGTAATAAGGAACAGAATCGGTGCTAACGATCCTTGAAATGGAAGCCATGAACCTAATAGACACTTGAATTTCGTTGCCGCCGGCTCTACCAGAGAAATGGACGAATAAAACTAAACTATCAACACTTTCCAGCAGTTTGCATTGTATTGTGGGGACACGGGAACTCAACCTTCAAAAGAAAAAATAAGCACAAATCACCGAAGGCACAAAACTGCATGCTTGACACAAGCTTTTACAAATATCTTTACAATTGCGAGTGTGTCCTTATGGACATCAAAAGATTTGTAGCCATTAGGATTACATACATTAACTTAAAATGGGTTTAATAAGGAATAATTATGTCCAAACTCAATCATTCCCTTCATGTCCATTGTGCGTTATCGTAGAAACAGGATGTATCGTATCAGTTAAGCACATGGTACTTTGATCAAAGTGGTTAACAAAATGAGATCATTTTTGGGAGCTTTTCTTAGAAAAAGCTGTCCCATCATTAAGCTACTTAGATGACATCGGTGCGACTACTCCTTCCATGTTCTGCTGTGCGCTTGTCGATCGAGAGACAGTCGAGTTTAATTCCAGTAAAAGCCACTCGTCATACGTTTATCCAACGTTTTACGCTAGCGCGCGCGTCTGTGTGAAAGTACTCTAAATACAGTGAGAAAGCGTGGAGCAGCACTGAATGGTACACGCATAAAATATGGGATGATGGTGATCGTAAAAGTAATCATAATACATTATCATTATCGTAATTTTAAATCTTACACGACCAAACTGAAAGAAAAAACTTCCTCCCCTCTTCCCTCTGCATCCAGTTGCACGCGTCATAAGGAGGAACGAAACGTTTCTTACGCCACCATTTTGTGCCCCGAAAGGCCATGGCCCAGCCGCACAAACACAGCGTCCATGTGTTCGTGCACCGTATACTAAAGCTCGTAAAGCCGCGTTGTTGGCCGTGCCGAAAGTGGCAATGATTACGGTCGTTGTACGCTTTTGTGCACCATTTTGCCCCTTTACTTTTCGTGCCGCGCGCGAGAGAGATTCGGCAAACGGCAGGTTGCAACTGAAATGCGTACCGAGTGCGTACCAACGGCTCGTGCACCGGCCGGGTTGATGATGGTTAAAAGCACTACGCTACCGAACGTGCGCGTGTGGAAACTGAAAGAAACGGGTTTTTGCAACCGTCATCCTCTCGAACGCAGACGACATTTCCACCATTTAGGGGGATCGTATGGCGGGGGAGCGAAGGGGGGGACACCGGTAACGACATGAAATAAGCGTTCACATTGCGAAGTGACACATTTCTGGTGACGATGATGGCAGGGTGCGATGTAAACGGGACGCTTAACACACGTGGGCGAAGGCAACAATGTGTCCAATGTAGCGAGGATGACAACCGGAACGAACGCTTCTACGTCCAGGAGTGGAAGCGAGGGGAGTAGGGAATGTCTTTCAAAAGCAACAACCGTGCTCAAATTGCCCTCCAAACGGCCTCTTGCTCCCAGATTCGATACGGAGAAGTACATTGCGAAAGTACTGATAAGGGCACACTACATTAGGAGACTTTATGAGGTGCTTCACGAACTCGCCCGTCCCCACCGTTCATTCTCCACAAGCTTTTCTCTTGATCGACTCGAACATAGTCCATTACGGTAGGCTCGAGAGTTTCGCTAATAGTTTCAGATTAGCGCCTGCTTGGCGCCCTGCTTCAAGAGTTTGTTTTGGAATTGTGTGAACCCAAGGTTCGTCTAATATCGATTAATATCGGGTTAATAGCAGCAGTTGTTCAGAATTCGATCGCCTCACTGTTCTGCCCGCGTAACGTCACCTGATCCTCTGATGGTAACGCGTATCCGATCAAAGAAATGCGATTATCTGGATGTCTTTTCATCTCGCTGCAGAGCTTATTGGAGAAGCTGCTGAGTGTCGTTTGTTTGTTCCCGAACGATTGTTTTATCGCCATCTTTCCATCGAAACCTCCCCCTTTTTTTTAGTGGAGTTTATCACTCGAAACAGGCGAAGCGAAACGAACCCGAAATCGATGATACCAACTGTACTCAATTGATCCAAATATTCAATAAACAGACACCGCACAATCACTTTCACCGTTCGGCATCGTTTGTTCGAGCGAACAGCTACTGCGGGCTATCCTCCTACAGCGTTACACATTCGATAAGCACCTGCCGTACCCGGGAATAAGGGTTTTCTTTCATCATACCGAACCGCGCGAAATCTGATCGACCGCAGCTAATCGCGCATCGCATTTCCCTCACAGCGCAAACATGGCACCTAGCTAAAGCGGCTTTTCTGGGACTTAGTGGCTGTGGATAACCCTGTGGAACCATCCTCCGCTGTTTACCCACAACTGTGGTTGCCACCCCAAAAAAGGGAAAATCTCAAACGGCGACGCAAAAGATGGGAGTGACGAAAAAAAAAATGCTTCGTTTATTATCTTCTCAAATAAATGGCATTGACTTGTGCTCATCTGCGGGGTGGTGGATCTGGTTCTTCCACTACTGCTACAAACACTGCTACACTCTGTTCGGACAGGCACTGGGGATGGTGTTCTCACGCGGTGTTGTCCCAACTTCTCAACGCCCCCATTACCAGTGTACCGCACGGTCCTGACTGACGGAATATTAATTTAAAGAGCTTAAATAAACTTTTACCACCCGCGTCTCTGGATCCAGACCGAATGCGGCGCTATGGAAATCCTCGGAAAAATCGTATTCCTCCGTGTGTTTTTTTTCCTTTTTTGCCCCGCCGGGAAAGTCCGGGAGCTTTTCTGTTATTTTTTATTTCCTCCTTTGCTGCTTAGAGGCATTTCTTTGCCTTTGCCATCTTGTTATACGATTTCATCTACCGCAGCTTCAGCTGCCTCCTGCCTCACGTACATCGACCGTAGTGGGAAGCTGTGACAATCAACGCAAACGAAAGGGACAACGAGAGAGAGAGAAAGATTGAGTGTGTGCGCATAGTGAATAAAAAAACTTCAAGAATTTAATCAAATTCCTACCAAACGGCAACCCCGAACGGTTTTCCGTTCCGTGCCTGGACCCGCAATAAGAACCATTCCGTCATGCAGCCAAAAGGCACAGAACACAGTCCCTGTGGCAGCAGTAGTAGATGTAGTAGTGGTGGTAGTAGTAGTAGTGGTAGCTAGTCCCTCAGTTCCCACGGGCGGTCCCGTTTGCACGCTTGGAGCGTGCAAAACGGTCAACGGTTGATATGGTACAGGCTGTCTTAGTCGTTGATGGCCCGAGAAGAGTACATTAAAAGCAGTTCGCACGGTGGAAAACGGCCTAACTCAATTAGTAGTGAACACTGTAGGGAACGTATTTCCCGGCGAACCGGCGGAATCAACCAAACAAAAAAGGCACACCCAGTTTCGCATTCGTTGGCCGCGATGATGCAGGCCGGGGTGGATTAAAGAATGGTTCTTAATTATGCTAAGCAGTGCAGCACCAACGTCTACCTGTGTGGGAATGATTTGTTCAAAGAATTCATACTTCCAA
Source organism: Anopheles minimus (assembly GCA_000349025.1). Classification (NCBI taxonomy): domain Eukaryota; kingdom Metazoa; phylum Arthropoda; class Insecta; order Diptera; family Culicidae; genus Anopheles; species Anopheles minimus. The sequence continues at coordinate 1,209,851 of KB663610.1, forward strand.
ACGTAATTTTGCTCTTATATTCTCATTTACCGTTGTAACAATGCAACATAATCCCTACCCGTTGGGGTACGCGTCTCAAATCAGATCAGTTTTGCCCGCGAAACCTTAATCCACTTTGTATTAATGAAAAATTATAAACCGGAACTTCGTTCGCTGGTTTAGCTGTTAATACATTTCCTAGCATTAATGCATGCTCATGATGTCAAACTGGAACAGATTTTGCGGAAAACAAACGCCCAATTTCGGCAAAGGGACTCGCTCAAACTACACACTATGGATCAGTTTGAAAAGCGAGCGCGAAAACTCTCGCATTGTACCGACGAACAGCTTCAACATCACTTCCCACCAACAAGCCAATGATGGTGGTAGAGTGGCAAAGTTGCCTGTTTATCTTTGGACTGCTACCACCGAAATCAAACGTCAACCCGTTTGCCACGGTTGGAAACGGAGTTTTGCTAAAATAAAAGTGTGCCACAGTGCGAGATCTGGATGGGAAATGGTGGAACAAAACCAACCAACCAACCAACCAACCATCCAACCGACACACAACACGCCGGCAGCTGAACTGGTAATGCAGCCAACGGTGGTAGACACAACCCGTGGTGTCGTGTTCTGGCTGCTGGTGTGTCAGTGTCTGGAAAGTTGCAAAGCAGTTCCAAGCGAGTTCTAGCAGCATTCGGCAGTCGGGGGCTGTGCATTTACATGAAAAGCGTCAAACTAACTTTTGCGTTTTGGCTTGTTTTCGAGTGCACGGAGCGTCCGGGTGACTTCTGTCGGGAAAGGCTGTTCACCGCCAGAAGGCTGTGTGCGGATGTGTTTTGCTAATTGAAATCGATCCGAAAACCATTGAATCGAGCATTCGAACTGTCGGTTGTGAATAAGTAAACTGGCAATCAGTAGGTGGGGAGTTCGCGCCACTCTACAGAAGCGGGGAAGTAATTATTCGGTACCGCTCGCTGGGACAACTTTATCACAAAGTTTAACTTTTGTCGCTTTTGAAACCGCCCACTGTCTCTCGAGTTCGCTGATGATTTGATGAGCGAGTGCTGGAGGGGAAGAACCATTCTTACAAATCCGTCCTAATCACCGGTAGTCGTTATTGCGTAAGACTTCTTCGGCCACTAAGTAGCAACATATGGCAACAGCTTTTTGGAGGGAGAGTTTTGGGGTGCCTTACGTTGTTTGTTGAAGCATGTTTTTCAATGGATACAATTTCAATCGACCTTCCGCACCGTGATGGAGCAGTCAGCAAGATCGCGCCGTAATCGACAGGTTGCAAGAGTATTTACATTTCATCCCCCGCTATATTCAACCCCAGATACGTGTGACTCTGTTTGTCAGACATGTACCTTCCCCTCCATTCCATTAAGGGACGTTTAAACGATGGAACAATGTGACAAACAACGCACGGACGAACGGAATCGGATGGCGAAAAAGGATCGCAAGGAACCGATCCTTTTCAAGTCAGTTCAGTTCGTTCACCGTAAGGACGTAGCGATGACAGTCGATTTTCATAACGAGCGCAAATGTGTAAAATAAAACTCAATGGGGTATGTGGAGGCTCCACCCTTTCCCCATCAGACTGGGAGTGGGAGTACTTATCCAACCCCGGCCACCACTTCGTTACACCCCGGTGTTTTATATGCTGCTCACGTGTTTTGTCATCGTTCGCTGAAGGATCAAAACAGCTCCTACCTCTTCTGCACTAGTTCCGCAACACCTAGTGGGAACCCGGGGGACGGAGATGCGAATCCTGCTAACCTTGCTTGAAACGACCGTTAAAAAAGAAGAAGAACTAGAAGCAACAACAGTAAGCGACGGAAAGCTTCGCTCTCTCCACCATCACATCACTGAAAGCGAACATATTTGTTTTGCTCACCAAAATTGAGCAAAGTTTCATTCCCTGCAACCACGTATGCGGAAGGAGTGAAAGGGACGGAGGATTGGGGAGGAATGGAATACCTTTGCCTAACCCCACCCGGGTATTTCCCGGGCAGAAGTGTCGTGTTTTTCTGGTAAGTGTTTGTCATCACTACCGAAGCTGATCGCTTTCCCATATTGCGTCGATTGGGATTGTGAAAAACCTCCCCCAAAAACCAATGGCAAGGAAGGGTGCGGGGGGGAAAGCATCCGGAGTGTATGTTTTTATTTCGACAGAATTTTTGCCACTCTCCTGTTTACCCGTTACCTTTCCCCATTCCCCCCAAAAAACAGGGGCTGGCTGTATGGTGGTCCTCGAATGCTGCTGGCACAGTTTTATCTCCCGGGTCGTTAAGACAGCACTCAAACTCGGAGTGCTCGGGATGGTGGCCGATGACGATACGATTCCATCAAACTTGCTGCGAGTTAGTTATATGGGAGGACCTGTTTTCCACCTACTCCTTTCCCCGATTCCCTCCCCAGTATCGATCGGATGTTTTCGGGCCCACCGGTGTTGATGTTGCTGAATATTGAAAACGATAGATGCGGAACGATGTTTTTGTTTGTCACGCGCTTCAGCCCTTTTGTGACTCGGTATGCAATATTGCGGACGGAAAACTAACACGTGCACACACATTTTGCCTCCACCAGAACCGGATCATGCCCGCCACGAACTTCCCATCCATTTTTTCGCGCTTCATAACCAGCGCAAGTATTCCATTCTGACGCGACAACACTAATCCAGCAAAGTGTGTGTTTGAGGGAGTGTATGTCACTAAACTAGGATGTAGCCCGACCGTATGCAATTGAATTAACGTAATGGCAACAAATGCTAGTTTGCCCGCTACAATATAACAACCCAAAAGGGGAAGCGATGAAGAAAAAAAACATTCGGTACAAAGCAATTGTTTGTCGGTCGGTTGACTTTGTGCTCGAAAAAATTGTCTCCAAATCTGATAAGCCTCGTTAAACGACAAACTATCGCCAATTACGCCATTTTTGTTTGGCATACTTGTTGTTGTTGTTGTTTTTTTTTGCTGGTACTCGTTTTCGTGTCCCCCACAATACGGAGTGTCACTAGAGATGGGAACGACGAATAAATCCAATTTCGACACAAGTGTGCAATTGACTTGATATTTGCTACGTTCGCTACGAACCGTTGAGTGCTGGAGGAAATTTTGCACGTTAATGAAATTGAAGCGAATGAAGCTGGGAAATTGTACCAAGCTTTCATGGGGACGTTGCCCGGGAAATGGTACCGCACTGCGACTCGAGCATAACGTGCTTTTTGGTACAGTGATGTGTTATTGTAACGTAGTGTTTAACAAAACTATACGTACAACTGTTTTTTTTAGAATAAAAGAAGAAATAGAAATGATAACTGAAAGTGATGTTTTCTAGTAGGTTGTAAAGAATCATGATACACACATTTTCGTATATTTTACATTTTTCTATACGGGTGCGGTCCGGTGGCCGAGGAGATAAGCGGCGCCGGTCTCATACGGCAGGACCGGTGTTCAAATCCCATCTGGACCGTTCCCCCGAAGTGAGGACTGATCCAACTTACGTGGTATCAATAAGTCTAGTAAGCCAGAAATGGCAGGCATGACCGCATATTTTTCAAATAGGTCAAAATGTTTCAAATGTTATAAAATGTTGGAAAAATATAGGAAAATTAAACCCACTGCTCGAGACGGCTACGCACTTCACTTAAAAAAACAGCTACAGAAGAATGAATAATATTTGCTTATGTTCCGTATTGTATGAGAGCGCTTTCAAAATTTGCGTTTCATTATTGTACTGTATTGTACTTGGACTGTATTGGGTGATTGTTTTCATGAAAAAAACCGCTCTGTGAAAATGAAGTAGATTGGTGAGAAGTGTTTGATTTTTATTTTTAATTGCATTTGTAGCTGAGTATTAAGTTTTTTCTCTTCTAGTGTGTTTATATCACTTTAAATACGGGCTTCCATCCGACAGCGTGAAACGTTCTTTATCTTAATTAATTACCCCCAACAAACCCACACACACAGATACACTAGCATCCGCTAGTTGTCTTACTTGGAGAACGGTTTTATCAAGCAATTACACCATCGTGGTACGGCGAATGAAATTCCGAACGGACGGATGTCCGATGTTGGTGAACACACCCGGCAGACCGTTTCCACATTTGACGGGGCCCCACGACACGATTCCGTGCTGCATCCCACCCTGTACCGCCGGCCCACCACTATCTCCCTCACATGCATCCAATCCCGGTCCACCGGCACAGATCATGCTGCAACGAGAAGCGATGCGATGTGATAAGAAGAATGGTACGTTTAGATAAGACGTCTGTCCGCACGCACTCATCCGTAATGATGCCGGTCCAGCTTTGGTTGCAAAGCTCACGCGGAATTACATCCAGCCGGACCATCTGCAAGTTATCGATGACCGTGCCCACGGGTGCTAGGTAACCCCAACCCGCAATTGTAACGCGCTCCCCGTCTGTCCACCCGGATAAAGATGACAGCGGAATGGCGGATATCGCAGGGCCATTCACCATGGCCGTTCGGACGCGGATTGTGGCTACGTCCCACTGGTACTTTGTCGTGTCATAGTGCTCGTGCAGGTGATAGTAAAATACCGCATGCAGCGATCCTCCCGTCGACTGATGGTTGCTCCCGGTACGGACTGAAATCTGACGGAAAAAGGACATCAAGACGACACGTAGTGTGCGGAATGGAGAAGTCCGACTGACTTCATCATTGTTGGGATACCAATCCAGACAGTGGGCAGCCGTCAGCACCCACGAGTGAGATATGATGGATCCACCGCAGATGTGATTATTGAAATACCGCAGTGAAACCTGATATGGAACCTCCTCGATCGGTGTCTTTCTTCCACCGACGATTCGTGCCATTTGGGCACCATATCCTGGGGACAGTGACACTGAGTGTGGAACACGATTTACCCTCGCGATGACGGCCTCTAGCGGTAGTGGTGCTGCAATGTGGCGAAGGTCCACATTAAGCAGAAAGTCAAACACTCGTAAAGAGTTCACACAAACTCACAATAAGCGAAAATTGAATCCAAGCAACAGATGGCGAACACCACTTGAAGACTGCGGACGATGCATCGCATTTCGTACGTCGCGTGCGTTACTACTTCGGGAAAACGTGCTGGAAATTGACACTACCTTACAATGTCTCTGCGTAGGCTACGACACGATGTTTGAGGGCAGTATCTCGGAAATGCAAATTAAATCTGTCCTTATGGGCTCGCAAACATATTTCGTTCGTGTCCGCGCGGGTCTGTTATCTTTATAGATCACCCACAAGAGCGTCGCGCTCCGAGAGTGAACGGAAAAGATAACAAAATTATGAGATGATATTGGCGTAAACAATTCATCGTTGGACAGTTTCAATGGCGTGTTGTGCTTTTTTTGTTATTTAATAATAACATTCTCATTTTATAATTCGATAAGAAAGTATTTCAGCTTGCATATTGCCTACTTTCAGGCAAATTGGTCAACAAATCCAGAAAAGCTTTCAACGGGTCTAAACGCCTAAAGCTATGCAAATACTTGAAGAACGTTGTGAACGTTGATTTCCAACGTTCCGATTTTTATGTATTTTAATCGTATTTAAACAGAAAGTCTTCAACACATCAGTTACTGCTGCTAGAGTAAGCCTATAAGCTAAAACTTTGCATTACCTCTCCTAATCGGCAAACAAGGTAACAAATCTGCACGCTACATGTCCTGCAACGAACCCGCCCCGTTTCTGCACCGCACTGCTGCCACCAAACGACTCATTTAACACCGGTTGTCCGTGTTTGGCTGCGGTACGGTCGGTTGAACCGGGGCTAGGAATTAAATTTCACGCCGCAGTAGATGCGAATCAGCAACCTCCGGACCTTCGATAAAAAGTGCCAACTACACCGTAATGAGATAATTGCGCAATTTTGTGCTCCAATATTTTTACCTTCCCTGGCCCTCCCCCCCGAGTGCATCCACACCGAATGCACGTCCGGGTGCAGGCTTATCACGGTACGACCGAGTTTCTTTGCATGAGCGTTACGACGAAGCCGTTGCGTTTTTCCCACCCCACTTTCACACTGCAGTCTGCTTGCTACAGAATGGCAAATGGTTCTAAAACTCAATTACAACGCCGTCGTAGTCGTCGTCGTCGAGTTGTGTGGGTCGCTCGTACGGGTATTCGATGGTGAGCGTGTGCAGAAATGAAAGAGTGCATATTTTTCACGCAAAACCACCTTTCCGCCAGAACTCCGTGCGGATTAGCAGACGTGTAAGCTGCCGGAATGGTAGCAGCTCGGAACCATGCCAACCGAAACCCGGGTCGGATTCTAAATATGCGCTCGTTTGAACCCGGAAACCCTAAGCTTTTCTTAAGCCTGTACAGTCAGGCTTCGACTGCAATTCGCTAAACGCTCGCGGCTCGATTCCAGAGGTCCCGACAGTAATGAGGAAAATTTTAATGAAGAAACTAGATGCGTTACGGGAAATTGATGGTAATTAGGCAGGGATAGCAATCAGCGTGTGTAACGTTAGGAAAAGGAACACACACACACACACACCTCCATACAAGTTCTAGTTCTGCTGTGAGACGGAATCGTATAAACGGAACCTGTGCTTCTGTAACCTTCACTAATAGCAGTCGCTCATGATGCTAACGGCTGATGCGTGAAGATATTGTCTTCCTACTCCCCTTTTGGTCCCCTTTTTTCTGGCTGGGTGTGTTACACACATGTGAGGATTTGCGTAAAACTCCACCGTTTCATCGTACCCTGTGTGCATGATGGATCTGTAACGGAGGGATGCTATTCTAATTGGTCGATAAACTTTACCATTATGTACCAATTCCTGATAGGTTGCAACAACATGTTATCGTAACTGCGATAACACGTGGCAAGAGTTATGCTAAACATGTTCTCCGAAACAGGTGCAACGATGAAGCTTTTTATCGCCTTTTCGACCACTTTGTTGTTAGATTGATAAGAAAACATATTATGAACGCTGGTGCATGAATTATTAACAACTTTACACCACTCTCTATCACCACTACAGCAGTAGTACACACGTTCACTTAATCTTCTCTTTCTTTCCCTTGTTTTGAACCTTCACAGAGCCAACCGCACCAATTGCTTTGTCCACACGCAATTTAACGAGTTCATCGTGTAAAGCATGCTGGTTCAGAGAGCACCAGTACCTTAATACCTCAACAGCAGCGAGCTTTACCCTGGCGTGTTTGTTCAAAGTATAAAAAACAACGCACGTCCTCCATGGAGGAGAACAAACGCAAAAAGGCGCACCAAAGTTTTTCCTTCTGCATGCCTTCGAAAGGACTCACTTTACACCGAATGGTGCTTCACTGCAAACGAAAATGAGTGACACAACAAAACACAGCAAACAAACGAAAAAATCAACAGTAGCAGCAGAAAAGCATTAGAACCTCTCTCCGTGACCCTTACAGACCCAGCCTCTCCTCCGATTGGGTTGGTGCGGTTTTAAATTAACTTTCCACCGGAGAACGTGCCGGAGAGGAAATGCTGCATGGCCGGCGGACACTTCGTCATCACCTCCAACCAGAGTGTTGACACGGAGACGTGGCGGGTTAAGCTCATTGGGTGCGGTCTCTCATTTGGAGATTGGTAGGGTGGAAGAAGGTTAAATCTTAACATCTATCCGGTTAGCCTTTTATTACCCAGCTAGCGTGTAGTTCGGTGGCCAAGTCTGGTAATGGAAGTAAACTCAAGAAGACTCCTTTCGGCCATCAGGTCATGCCCGCCGGGATGCAAGTCACGAAGTGGAGCAAAACCCACTCGCCAACTAACTACAAAGTGTGGCGTAAACGCAGAAAGCACTTTACGCAGTGCAGAAACACTTCTTGTGCGAACTCGGGCTCGAGACACTGCCACACTAGTGGATGAAAGAATGAAGCATCTAAAGAACTGTTGCCACTTCCGGACGGAGCGTTATTCTTTCATCTTCCCAAAGTGTCACAGTTTACATCAGGCGAGGCGCGAAGGGAAAGGAATCGTTTATTCTCGGGACAGGAATTACGCTTGGTGCGTTGCACTTCCTTCGAGTGTGGGCACGATAGTTGTTGTGACGTATCTCTTCGCTAGCTGTTTGGGGTACAACATCCCAGGGACCGATGGGGGAAAAGGTGTAAACAGGGGAAGGGATGTGCTATTTATCAAAAGCAATGACCAACACTGTTGCAAAAAGGTTTTGTTTTGGAAGCCATTTAGGAAACTTTCACAAAATCCGTCCTCACTCCCACTGAGGATTGAGGATGAATTATTAACCCCTAGAAATCGGGTTGGTTAATAGCAATAACAAATGATGTTATCAAAAGCGCTTGCGTCGAGAAAAAAAGGGTCAGTCCTCCATAGGACCATTGTGTACATGTACGTTAGCAATAAGAAAATTGGCCACGGTCGATGACTAGAAATTATTAATACTCCTCCCAGCTAGTTTCCCATCCTTCTCAACAGGGAAAAATCGACATTCCAAACCGGTTTAACTTTGTGACCCTAGCTGTGTATACATCATCTGCGTCCCAACTGTCCCAACACAGCTGGCCAACATTAGTCGTAATTAGCTTGATTGAAGTGTTGCTACGAATGGTAGTAAAACCGTCCCCCGTTTGCACACGGAAGATGGGCTTTGTCCCGATGGCGTTTGTAGGCAAAAACACAACGTACATATTTTCCCATAAATAATGCGACATGTCGTCGACGGGACGCTTGCATACGCGGCACGCCTTCCTGGGGTTTTGCAGTTGACGGGGCCAGCACATGCTACAAAAGGATGCTCGCGAAAGCGCATCATGTCACCGTCAACGATCGCTAATGAAAATTGTTCCCATCAAACGCACATCGACCGGATGATGACATGGAGCTCGTAATTGTCCGGGAATTGAGGTCCTTCGGACAGGGCCCTGTGTTCGCCCCTCCGAAAAGGTGTCGGCAATGAGCACCACCGGTGGTGCCCTCTAGTGATGCAAGCGAACAAAAGTTTAATTGAATTAAATTGATTTAAAATTAAACATAAATTTTCACTCTCTACGCTTGCACGGGAAAACACGTTTGCATATTTACGTGCACGCTTGCGTGTGTCTGCTGGGGAATGTCCAGAGCTTCGGTACGTCTGGGTCAGATGGCGATAGCCAGACATATTACCGGTTACCGGAATGGACTCGTCCAACCCCTCCCACTTCCCACTCCCGGCCACAATCCCTTTGTGCCATTTGTTCCAACGTCCGGACGTCCATGGAAATGACATTTTCAGGAACAGTATCCGAAATTTCACGTCCAGATCGTTGGCCGACCGGTACGGGATAGTTCTGGGTATTATGGGGATCCTCATCACAAAACGAATGGCAGCTGGCGAACAACGATGACACACAAAGGCATGCCACATAACTCTCCCACCACGCGTTTGATGCTTGCCAAAGAACGGGAGGAACCGACGACGAAGGGTCACACATTCTGTCGTTGGCATAAGGTTCGATACCCGCTTCCGCTCGCCATGTCCACGTACCCGACGAACCGTACACCCATCCAATCCGTGTACCTATACGTCATCGGAGCAAATCATCAGTCACCGGGACGCACACGGAAAAGAACGTTCTGCGGGCAATGGCAGCAGCCCAACCTGCCTGCGACATGGTGATGAATTCTCTTTAATGCTCTCCGCAAACAAGCTGCCTCATTTTCTGTGCACCCGGCAAGACAGAGGCAGCCAGACCAGGTGAGGAGCATGTGTACGAAAAGAGAATTCATGATGTGAAACATCCCTACCGTCGGTTTGTCCGTATGTGTGTGTGTTGGTGTGTCTATTTGAGTTTGAATCAACCGTCCCTGCCCAATTTCCCAGCCCCACTGTCTCTGGTGATAAATATTGAGCATTTCGTGGACACATTAGACGAATTGAGGTAAAAATAGGCTCCATGCCATAAGTCATCCCGGGATCGTTCGACACTGCAGGAGGAAGCGTTCTCTACGATTTGGTGCCAAACATAAAGCACCTAGAACGGGTGGCTAATATTCGAATCACGTTGACACGTTGAATGATAATCTAATGTATTTTTTTGTTTTATGTATTTTTTAGTCTGCAATCATTATATCTGCAACATGTTTTATCAATTACTGCACAAAAATGGCAACAAATTGAGTTCCGTAAAAATCGTCCATAGGCGTTCGTTTCACCGAAAAAAAGCTCACAAAAGCTCGTTTAAATTTACATACGCTCATCACAACGGGGCGCTATTGGGCGTGAAAATGATATGCATAGTAAATAGAAAATTAATCACAATTAGCATTAGTTTATCAGGCCGATTACATCGTATCTACCCAGCTCAGTATGGCGGCTTATCATGCTAAAACTTTAATTTTAAACATTATTCACTTTTACGGCTGTGTCCATTCCCCTGCAAAAACCACTTCAAAGCATACATGCCGACATGTAATTGATCGGCTAAAATAGCAAAGAGACCGAAAAAAGTACAGTAATGCAGTGGTGAAATTTTAATTGTATCACATAGATCACACACACAGTCACACTCGCCCATGTATATCGGCAATCGTGCATATGCAACACGACCCATCAGCTTAAAACATTTCGAGCAACTTAACCAACCACCGCCGGTCCGTTCCATCATAAATGCCCGCGCGCGTGCACACCCGCTTATGTCCAGTCCTTTGATCCTAAACTTTGTCCCACCTCCATTCCACGCTGGAAGAACTCAATTCCTATCCAAACAGCACGCTGACGCGCTCTCGACTCTCGGGCGCTGTGACAAGACCAGAGATGGGATGGCCCTGTTTGATGATGCGCGCGCGTACGTGAGCATTGAACCGTGGCACTAAATTAGTGCATGCTCGGTACGTGTCCCACCACCCAGTGAACCAAGACTGGTGTCGAGCGTTTGCATTGTGGCCCCCCGTTGCTTCGTTCGTTCGCGTTTTGTGCTTTCATGTGGTTTTCCAAACAATACGCGCCAAACATGCGCGAACAGTTGCTCCAGGGAAAACCACCCCCCCCCCCCGCACCCGCGTAGGGAGGAAAATTGCGCCACGTGCAACCATTTTGCGCGGACGTAGTTTTAATAGCAGTGATTTTCTGGTCACACAACCGAAAGAATTTCCATCTGCAAGTCTTTTTTGTGTGTCTGTTCACGTTGGTTTTGTTAGGAGGAGGCTAATAAAAAGTGTTTTCTTAAATACCAACATCGTTCATTGCACTGTAGCGCTCTTCCATTTGCGTGATGTAGCTGCTCGGTTGATTATTTTTTAAATACCGAGAGTTTTTTGTCCGTTAAATCCCTCCCCCGGCCCGGTGGACCGTTTATTAACAATGATCTTTCCGGGAATGGTTCGAATCCTTCATACCTGCGGGCGAACGACTCCAGCCCGAGAGCGATGCATTTTCCCGAGACTGGCCATAGTTAAAGGGCAGCAGCTGGTCTTGTAAACTGGCTCGGAACAACGTAACCGCGCCATTAGCCGGCATCCATGCAACGGCAGACAGGGCAGGCGTTTTTCTGGAAAGCTTTTCACACCAGCGCCACCGGGGAGATATGGTGCAGTATGAAATTGATAATCATGATAAATGGGGATTAGGCTTGGGCCTCTGCAGTGGCCATTTAACGCGTGGCTCGGAAGCCCGGGAAGCGGCCAGTGGACGGGACGGCAGCTTAGATGATCCTTCCGAAGCCTTGTACAGCAGTAAATAAAATCTTAAATCCTTTGCTTCATGTACTGCTGTCTGGCTCGAATGTCCAACCGCTGCCACGTTGTGTATGTGTCCATGTACTGTTCTGTAGCCCCTTTTGCTACACAGTGCAACAATGGTGGTTGGTTTTTTGCATCTTAAGTCTCGGTCACTTACGAACAATTTCTAATGCAGCAGAACACGTCGTCATGCTATCGGGGTCTAATCGGTAGAGTAATCAGTTAAGTGCTGTGGATTTATTAACCTTATCTTGCAATCTCAATCGGAACACTGAGTAACACTAGTATGGTAGTGGCAAACCCCAAAAACAACACTGAGGAATTGTTCAATAAATCGCTAGATTAAGGCTCACTCCATCGGGCGAGAAGTTGGACAAGGTGTTTGAAAGCTTCAATTGCTTCAATTGTGCTCTGGTGCTACATTTCTGCCCTGAAACTCCATGCGAACTCTGTCGACCGGTGTCGATTATTCGATAAATTTTGTTTTTCCCGAAAAACCCCTCTCAGCCCAGCCCAGCTCAGGGATTCCGTTTTGATAAGAGGGATCGAATATTCTATTCGCAATGCAATCACCGATGGCCACCGAATACCAAATGAGGCATGGTGCAATATATTCGCATTTCACCAGCCATTAAAAACTTTGCTCCGAAACCCCGGGACAGTTGAGAGAAGCGGGAGGAGAAAAAAAAACACGCAACCTCAAACCCTATCCTGCGTTGTGTTTTTCCTGTCCCGTTCTGCGTATTGTTCTTCCGGCGGAACGTATCTGAATATGGTTGAGCGGACCACTCCTCCGATGCCACTAAGGTAAAGTGGAGAAACTAAAACTTTTTGCATGAAAATTGGACTCATTTCACCGGAACCGGAGGCGAGACATAGGCTACGTTAAGAAAAAAAGGGGGGAGGTGGAAATTGAATATCTTGCTTCTCCGGTTTCAATGCTCTCTTACACGGCAGCAGCATGAAGGGTATGGGTATTCGTATCACCTGATCATCCCGCTCTACCCGGTGAACACGTGGTTTCCCTTTTTATTTCAAACGCTGGAAGGGAAAATCGCGTTGCCAGCTGAAGAAGAAAAAGCTGTTCTGCTTTCACCTTTTTTTTCCGAACCCCAACAAACGGTTCGCACAATTTCTTGTGACCGAGTGGCGGAACGGAAAGAATCAAACGGACGGTGGAGGGAAAAAAATTATGCCGGAAGTTCGAGTAAATATATGACCATTCTGGCACGTCGTCGTCGCCATCGTTCGCCTTTTGCCAACACATGAAAAGAAAAATATATTCACCACTGGGTAAAATCTAGATGAATGCTCTCCATTTTCTCACCACGCTCTGCTACTCCTCTGGAAGGAATAGCTACACGGCACCACTTTATCCCCATCCCATCCCATTCCACCGCTTCCACTCGTATGCATCAAAAGAAAATCCTTCCTATTTATTATGTCAACTTGTACAGTGAATACGAAATTAGTTCTCCGTGTCGGAGTTTTTCGCCTGCACCAAAAAGCGACCAATACCATGGCGGCCGGAACAGGCACGGGATGGGAAAAAAACATTCCGTATGAGCGTTTCCCGCCAGTTTTCCCCAGATGCTCGATGCCTGGGACGCCCGTTCCGGCGTTCTCGATATCGATTGCGGGCCGTGTTGACCACGTGCGGATATAATGTGAGGATGATTGGAAAAGCATATCATTTATCCTTTAATTGACCTGTGGCATCCGGGTTTGTGTGAAAGATATGTTTGAATCTTAACCGGAATTATGTATCGGATTAAGCGTCAACGTACGCAGGAAGACACACACATCTACATATATATCCGGCTTAACAAAAGACCCTGGCTCTGTGTACGGAAATTGATTTCTCAATTTCTTCCACACAACCACCAGAATGAATGCAAATACGCATTAAGGGAAGGACTGTGGAGGACGCGGCACAAGCTCATCAATTGAAAATCCGCAACGAATGGTCCGTGTCGTGGAGCTTTAAATTGCGCTACAAGCTCGAATTTCGATCTACAAAGTCCAATCATCGATTATCCAACCGAACGAGGAGGTAAAAAACGAGCGATCTTTTTAACCGCTCGATACGGTTTGTTAAATTGCTGCGCTCTACGCCCAAAACGTTTGCTGCGTGAAGAAAAACGCTCATTTTACGCGCGTGAAATTAAATCGTTATTTCCATTCATAGCTTTATCGAGCGTCACAAGAAAAGCGGGCCACCGAATGACGCACGTAAGAAGCACGCATGGCACTGAATGGAATTAATTAAACGCGTAACACAACATGCAAATTACCATTAACGGGCAGAAGAACAACGGTTCGACGAGGGTAAAAGCAAAGCAGAAAAACCCGCGCACCCGAACAATATTTCAACGTTGAACTATCTTCCTCAAAACAGACAATTCGTTCCGAATTGACCAATCAAAACTGGATGTAAAATGTGGAAGCAAAAAACGAGGTTTGTTTTTGTCCCCAGCTTTTCCGGCAAATAAATCGCGCAAGGAAACAAGAATTTGATTTTCAGTTCAATTTAAACAGAACAGCACAAGCATGTAAATGGCGTTCAAGCACCTCATTCCTTGTCACCTGAGGTACGGTGTTCGTGGCACAGCTGTCGGTGCCACTTAGCGTCCAGCGTTTTATTGCTTTGCCGGGAAGAGAGAATTTCATTACAGTACTGATATAAAATTGTACATTGTTTTCTCCTTTTCACCTTCATCGTACACATCCGTGTCACAGTTTAATGGTGGATTGTTGTGCAACTGCGGCAAAAACAACGGCACAAAAGTGTCCACAGCGTAAATGCGAATGTGCCGAACCGCATTCACCCCCAAACAATGCATTCTTGTCGGAACACTTGGGACCTTCGCTGTGTGCGTCTGTGCACGATCGAGTGCATTAACCATCGTGCTTTGATGCCCTCGGAACACGTTGTCCGCCAGTTGCGTATAGAGCCGCGACACCGGTGCGTATTGTTACTCTCCTTTTGTCGCGCGGTGGCAACAAAATGGCTCATGTCGACGAGTCGATTGGATGGCAATTGAAACTGTGCTGTCTACTGAACTGCACACTTTTGGTGCGAGACAATCGATTCATCACCAGCATATTATTGTGAAGATATTTTGTATTCCTTTTCTATAGGCTTTGGCTCTTTCGGCTGACGCTCGTCTCCGTTTATTTACGACTCATTTTATATCGCTGAGCTCAGAATATCCTCTCAGGTGTCAATTTATTTCAAATAGGCACGTTAGCGGTACCTATTGCAGGCCAAGCGCTCTGCACATAGCCATCGCACATGCTCCACAATGAGCTACCAGGCGCCTCCACGCTCAGCACATATCTAAGGCTTGAGTACCCCTGTCCAAGTATCGTTTCAATCAATTCCTTATCGCTGCGCCAACGCTTTAAGTGTTATTATCTTTGCATACTTTTTGGCGAAATTAAACTTCCACAATATTCTTAATGTTATGTCCATTTTTTGATGTATTACTAAAGGTCTTACAATATTACTTCCCACAGTGAGGAATACGATGCGACTCCGTGTGCACTGAGCAAAATCATTATTAGAGCATCAATTGTTCCATCCCGCTTTTATCAGCTGACAGCTGCAGAGACGATAAATTGTTCCATCCACCCGTGCCCAAGTGAGGAAAACTCATTTTATAATCGTTCATAGCAGGTGCTTCCGAAAGGCAGAGGCACGAATATCGTGCAAAGACACTGAACGAAACCAGACCGGCCGGTCGGTCGGTCGGTCGGTCGATCGGACGGAATGTGTCGTTATTAATACTTAAACTTTATCCCGATCGACATATCTGACCGCACCGACCACCACCTTCCGGTGCTGATCGTTTCGACGCCCGCTTCGGTCGTACCATCTCGGTGCTTTCTTTTTGCAAATTTTGACCCTTTCGAAATGATCCAGCATAATACGGGCGGGCAAAAGAATTGGCAACGAGTGAAGGTTTCACACCATTAAAAGCACTTAGTCAAAATCAATTGAGCAGTGTACTTCCCACCGAAGTGGCTCTTTATCATTTTGTCGGAAAATTAATTGAAACTATAGATCACTACACCGGCGCTGGGTTCCGTGTCCACGCCCGTAGCCCCGATGGCCACAACCACATTGCCAGGGTTTGGAGCGGTTGGTTTTCGTTCCTTTGCCCGTTCGTGTAATCGCCAACAGGTTATAACTCTACCGGATGACCTCCCTTTATCGATGCACGATCGGCTCGAACGTCATTTCACATCTACAGACACCACTTAATCTCACCATCTGCTCCGTGGAGAAGGCAACCGACCGACAAAGCGACAAACCTTTGGCCCTGCTGAAGCGGAAGGTAACTGTGTGCGGCGCGTGTGTGATGCATTTTTCCAAGTAGAGTCCAAAAATTTATGAGCCTTCGTATGAACTTTATAATCGATGCTGTTTTACCTTGCATAATACATCCCACGCACGGCCCCTCTCACTCCCTTTTGCGTGTCTTTACCCTTCCGGTCTTTTGTGGAATATGCTGATGTTCCTCCGAACGAATTGTTTGCCGAAAGGAGCATCTAATGAAAAACGTTCTCCGGATGCCAAAACGAAACGGAACAGAATAGGCATTCCACCGATAAGCGGATGAGATTTCCTGCCCAACCAATCCTTCCGAAGCTGTGTTGTTGTTTTTCCTTGCCCGAGAAGAAAAAACAGCGTTTCCTGATGAAGAGTTGTTGTGGTTTTTCGGGAGCGATTGTTTTTCTTCAGCATTATGCCGAAGGGCAAACACGAATGCGGACAAGGCAGACAGACGTATAAAAAAGTTATGGGATATAATTAAAAATTTATAGCACCACAACCGACTATACTAGCCCCCCATCCCTGTCCCCCGGTGTTTAGGGGGCGGAAAAATACTGCACATTCCGGGATTGTTCCATCTCCAGAGCAATGAGAACAATCTTCACTGTTTCGATCCACAAGCCGGGATCCACTTTACTTCCCCAATTGCCCGAATGCTTCAAACGGTTTGTCTTTTATTTCATCTTGAAGAATGTACGCCTCAGATTCGGTGGAGTAAACAAGATCGGGCATTTAGCGGATCTCTTCCCATTGCAGGGTCAAGCACTTTGGTTTTAGCTTTTCCGACCGTGTAATGAAGTTAAAGTACTGTACACAAAACCAAAAGGAACAGTCAAAGTTTTCAGATTCGGTGCAAGATCTGTGCCATCAACCGAGGCACAATAAACCAACCAAAACAACTCGAATGGAACCGCCTGTTTTTTTCGTTTCGCGACCCGGTTTTTTGTTTTTTTGCTTCTTTCCCGGAAGCTAATCCGTAAATGACGATTTTTCGCCCGTGGCACAAGCAAATTTTAGCTCGCGTTTCAGCATTCAGACGAACGGAAACTCCCAGAACTACGGTCCGAATCGTAGAATGACCGAGACATTCCGTGCAGCGACGACGAATGCGAAAGTTCTTTGTGGTATTTTGTGTTGTGCCCAAAACCGCACAAAACCGGCGGTTGCGGAAATCAACTTTTAGAACTTTCTTCCCCGGCCGTCCCGCATCCCCGTCCGGATCGTTTGTTCTTTGAGAAAATAATTAATGCAAAAGCCACACTATAGTCGCTTTATCGATAGTTTGCATGAGACATCATCCGCGGAAGAAAAACGTCGTCTCCTCCTTCTTTGGTTGAGCTCCGGGCGTAAAACGTGCTGCCGGGGTTGTGTGTGTTTGTGTGTGGATGTCCCACCCCGTTCATGCACCGTCGGAAAGGCGCGACGCATTTCAACCGGAATGTGCAGCCTTTCAATTCGCAAAGAGAACAAGGATAAACAACCCCATTACCATAATCATAATGGAATGTCAAACAACACAAAAGTGCCACCCGAGTTCCTCCTCCGTTCTCCGAAGGGTCGCGCGTCATTGCCAGAAAGCCGTGCGACGCCCAGCATCATCGTAATCATACTGCCGACCTGCCCCCGTCGGGACGGGACAAGGACAAGTTTCGGTGCCATTTCGTTTCTGTTTCCGTCTACCGGGGCCCGCCAGGTTTCCGGCCGCTTCAGGCCAATGCGTGCAGTAGCAGTAATTTGAAATTTTAATTTATTTCTTAATTAGCGGCCACTTCTAAATCTGACGACGTATTTGACGGTTCCGAAAAAGTCTCATGAATTGCATATTCGTACTCGGGCGTTTAGCGTCCAATTTCCAGTTTCTGGAAGTTGGTTCTTTTTTTTTCAATTACCCTTTGCTTTTATTGATTTTTTTTGTGTGGTCTGGGTGAGTTGTTGGGTAGAATATACTGCTGTTAGCAGAAAGTATGGATTACAAATTATGCGGTAGAACAAAATAAATTGTATTTACATGCTAACAGCGTAACTGCAAGCGTAACTGCGAGGGAAACCGCTCTGTTCCCTAACGCCATCAAGTCAACCTTTTTCATTTTAACGTTCACTTATGTCGTTAGTAGCGCATGAAAAATGATTAAACCTGAAACCTTTTTTTGCGCCCCCTCCCACGTTATTGCGCCCGTATCAATTTAATGACGGTAGAGGGCGGCAAATAATACTCACTTGCGCCCGCTGTGAGCGTGAAAACGAATTAAAGCGAAATAGAAAACTTTATCTGTGCAGCCCAACAACAACCCCTGGTCCACCACGTCCAAGTGAGCATCTTGATCAAATTTCAAAGATAGCACGCCACGCCGTCACAAAAATAGAGCCAGATCGAACAAAAAAAACGAACCCTCAAAGTTTGATGCAAAAATATTTTCTCCATCCGTCCCGAGATCTCAACGCAGTCAAATGCTATCTTCATTTGAGAGCATTTGAATGTAACCAGTGAGTAGTAGCAGCAGTAGTAGTTGGGTGCAATGTTTGCGTGTGCCCCTGCGTTTCCGCCTTCGAGGCCTCTCTCGCCGGGGGGAAGCATTTATTCCCTTCCAGAATGCCCAATTTTCTTCTGCCTTCAATCCGATCACGGAAAAATGATGTTCGTTCTAGAGTTTCATTTTCCCCACTCCGTTTGTGTTCTCCAAACCGAACGGGACAAATACCAAGCACAGCCCAACCGGCCCCGTGAGAGCTAAAGTTTGTGAACCAGAACCATACAATTGCGGCAACACTGGGGGAGGAAGAAAGTGAATGGGGAGACAAAAAAAGATGAAACATTCCTAACCGTTTCCTTGCGTTGCGAGGGTAAGTTCTGCTGATAAGGGAAAGTATCATGCAGCCAAGCGGGCAGACCCTTCAAGGATGCTCATTACTGGGGCAGGGTAAAGCATTTTCAACACGATTCTTCGTCATGACCCACGGACCAATCGTTGGCGGCTTCGGATCGGAAGCATCGGAAGATTAAAGTGAAAACGCTGTAAAGCGACTGGAGAAAGCGAAGAAAAAATATCTCTTCTCATTCCACTGGCATGTATCCATCAGTGTGCACAGATGGGTAAAGGAAAATAAAGGAAAATCTTTTGCCAAGGAAAAGTCGAAGGGAGCCCAGGTTCCGGAAGCAAATTTTCGGGGCGGCAGAGTGGACGCTAAAGTTGCGATAATTCAAGCGATAAAAAAGTGTGTGTAGTGAGACCCTTTTTTTCCGGCACTCGCTTCGTTATCACATTCGGGAAAAGGCTTAAATTGTTGCTTACATCTTTGGGATGCGTGCGGTGGGACGAAACTAATATCCGTAAAGCGATTGCCCTCATCGTATCGAATTCAATTAGCGTGAGGCAAGCGTTTGATAGGCCACAAACAAATAAGAGTCGACAAGTATTTTTCCCCTTGATATGGTGGTTCGAGCTCAGTTCGAAAATGGCAATCGAAAAAAATGATAGCAATCAAAACTTGACGAAGCTCAAAATCTTAATTTTGGCTTTATCACGTTTGATAATGTACAATCAATAGCAAAATGAAAAAAAAAATGGAAATTCCTGCGATGCCACTTACCGAGAAGCTTATCATTAATCTATGTTCAGCCTTCCGAGAAGCACCATTAACTGAGCACTCTTCACATTTTGTTACACAACATACAACATCGTCTGGCCACACTCTCGAGCACGAACTCGACAGCATGCTCAATTGCGCTGCCCTTCCCGAAATGTCCTTTCAGTCCCTCGGCCGTACCGCCGCATATGGTTTAAGCACCGGGAATGTAGCTTTTTTTCATTTCGTCTCGTCGTTTCCTGTGACCCTTGAACGGGGAGGCGACATTTGAGCTCACTGGCCGGACGCGACACATCCCGGATCCCGGATCGAACAGCGAAACGGAAGGAAGTGCTCATCCTTGAACGCGTCTGACTGCGGGCAGCTGTCAGCTGATGACCGTCCGTTCACTGTTGCGGTCATGTCGGCGTGCATCCTTTCCAACCTTCTTGCTGGCACTAATAGACATGGTTTCCAGCAATCAAAGTAAATCTCTTCAAGTGGCCAATGTCAGCCAAATCTCTCCATTCTTCCCACACACAAACACAGCACTCAAATCATTCAAATCCCTCCTGATGTGTTCCGCCTCTTTCTTTCGGAGTGTACTCCGTTTTCTGTTGTTGTTTAAAGCACAAATTGTCAGTTTGTTTGCTCCCTGGGGGGGCATACGACAAAAATTCCCCTTTTCCCGCTTCATTATAATACTGCCATTATCCTTTCCAGCGTACCGATTAAGGGTGAATAAAATCAACAGATAAATTCTTGTTGCCCAGACACTCAACCAGGGGCAAGCCCATCGTCAGCTCCACCATGCGGAAACCGACTACCTGTTAAGCATTAAATTATATCACAACATTCAAAAATTAATGAACCGCACGTTTATTTTATTTCTCCGCTAATTTCCATCGAGGGCCGCCCCGAGCGATGGTATTGGTGCGATGGTCACACCGTCATCAGCTGGTCGATCCTTGCGTAGCGCTTTTCCTCGGTAGTGGTGTATCATATCAAACAAACACGCTCACAAGATCAAACGCTATGCGAAGCTACAGGCAAAGCCCCACTTTTGAACCGGTTCGGAACAACCGGTTCGGGGCAGGCACGATGGTGGTCGCTATCGGTCGAACCGTATTCCAGATTTGTATTCGGCTTAATACGGGGAAATACATTAGCGGGCAGTAGTAGTGTGTCCCGGATGGTGCGCATGTCCGGCCCGAAGTAGGGAACTCACGTCGCACCAGCAGAACCGCCGAACAAATGGCCGGAAGGCGCGCGTTTGCCATCGGCGAACGCTTTTCAGAAACGTCAGTTTGGTGGAGATTCTCACGCGAGTCGAACCAATTCCATTAGGCAATGTTGTACCCGAACGCGCTACGGAAACCATCGAACAATTGTCCGCACGTCCATTCGTGCATGTGCAATCGTGTGCAATTATGCAAATGGTGCAACGGCCAACATTAAACGCGTGCGTTGTGTGTGTGCTTGTGAGGGTGTGTGCTTGTGTGGGGAGCACATGCAGTATGTGCGTATTGTGAAAGCAATGGTCGATTAAATTTCAAACAAATATAATAGTATTAACCGCCGTTTTGTATTCGACTCAGCTGGGTCTCAGTTAAATCGACGATGAAGGAAACCCAACCGAACGGAACCGTGCAGAGCGAAATATTTCCATTTCGGGCACAAACCTCGGTACCGGTGTAATTAAGTTGAATAAACCTACACCAGACGTGTCTGCCGGTGCTTCAACGTGTCCCACCTCCTGTCCGCCTGTGTCTGGTTTGGCACGTGCAAAAGGAAATAATTTATCGGGAAAGGTGAAAAGGGTGCTGACAAAAGGATCTGACAATTTGACACGCGTTTATTTACGCTTCACGCGGCGTAGCAAAAAGTGAAATTGAAGCGTTTTTTTTTTTATGGCACGGCATTCTTTTCCCGCAGATGCCCCAACCACCGAAAGGGAGTTTGACGCGCTGAACCAGTGTCAACACGGGAACGATTAAATTAATTTTTATATTTAGTTTATATCCTGCCGCGGTGGTGCTGGCAAGACAATGATCGCGGACGGATTAGGTTACGGCTTACGGATGACAGTTATTTAGTTAACGAGTCCTGGTGGTCGCAAAGAATACAAAAAAGGAGTTTCACTACAAGTCGACGATGATGATGAAGTGACAGGCTACCGGACGGCTTGTCTTCAAACTTCATAACCCGTGCTTTTCAGTGCAGTGCAGCAGCTTGCAAAGCTTGAAACACACCGATAGAGGAGGGAAAAAAACGAAAGCAAAAAATATGGAAGCATAACATCAACCCGACTGCATCGGAACCGCTTGACGCGATACATACTAATGATTTAATAATGCGGGCGCGTATGCAAATGAAGGCTGCTGACGATGGCGCTTTCTGTCCGGGACATGGTCTCAGTCTTCTTCGCGGCGGCATCTCGATCGTGCTGGTGAAAAACCCCCCTTCCGACAAATCACAAGCAGCACTAGACTAGACTGAACCCGGCTGGTGGTGTGGTCAGGGAGCAAAAAAGAAAAATAATCCCAATCCTTCATCATCGCCATCATCGAGTGCAGGCCCAGCAGGACACATAGTGCTAGGGTTCCGTGCTCCGTGAAAAACCCACACCGTGTGACGATCGCACTCCAAATCCAAACACTGCTGAATCATTTAGTCGTTGCGTGGCTTAACCTCCGGACAGGGAAACCGACCGGTACCGGTGCCCGGTGTTTGGTGCGCCTGATGCTTTGATTTGTACCGCGAAGGGACGCGCAAAAATTGCTTTCCCAACGCGACCTCGCCGAAAAATCGGTTTGCGTGCGCTAAAAAGTGCGGTTGTATGTGGCGCGCTAGTGCAGTGAAGTGATTGATGAATAATTTAAAATGTGCTGACTGTCGGTGAAGCGAAACGGCATCGTACACGGGCGGGAGTGTTTCTGTCGGTCTTCTGCTGAATACGCACCGCTTTGAAGTGGGTATCATAAATTAATCCACCATCGTACGCGTGGTGTGAAAAACCACCATCGAGAAAATCCCGCGGCCCCCGCGAGGGTTAAGTGCGAAACGGCGAAAGAGTTGGCCACCACGGGCAGTACGGGTCGCGGATACATGACCGAGCCCATTATTAGTGTGCAGTGATGGTGTTAGAATAAGCTGCCATTGTTCAACTTGTGGCCGGTCGTTTCTTTTCCAAGACGCTGGTGGTGTAATAGGTTCCGGCAAAACAGAAATACTTTTCCATCAGCCGTCGGCCATTACCCGGCGGGGAGTGGCTATTCAATTTCCATCCCGCCGTAGTAGTTGTGGTGGATTGTCCAAACAACCCAGAACGGCTTCCCAAAACTACGGCACAATCCGCGATAGAAAAATCAACATGGAAACACGAATAGGATTATTAGGATTATTTTTCTATTACTTCGTTGTGATTGCTACGGGTAAGTGAATACTCCGAAATCCCAATTATCATTCCATTCGGATCCGCCAGCAAGCGGGATTTGAATAATTTTTCCTCCATCGATACGCTAAGTGGAAGTGGCCAAACGTAACGCAAAGCGTGAGCCCGCTCTAATGAATTGCTTTGACCGTGGCAGGAATCTCGCCTGCGTACCTTTAACCCCAACGCACCCGTACCCTTAATGCGTCACGAAAAATCACCATTCTGATGAATCTTTGCCATCCAGTAAAGACATTAATGGAAGTAATTCAATTATACATCCCACGGCTACGTTACAACATGCCGCTCGCTCGCGAAGTGAAATCCCTGGAAAGCGCGAAGAAATTTAATTTTCATCACTTGACATTACTCTCTCCGGCGACATTTACTTATCTTCGCGAGAATTCGTTGGAATCTGTGATATTAAAATTCTTCGAAAACGCTAATGTGTTTTCCTCCATCATAAGCTTCAACGTGACACACGCGTTTAATCGAATGCACAATTCCCTATGCCAACCATTTCTTAACCAGCTCTAGAATCTTTTCCTTAGCCGCACGCATTTCAGCTGAATCTTGAGCACTGATGGAGCTCAAATCGGCACAGTGTGAAGCTCCTGAAAAAAAAGATAATCATAGAGCGCTACCTGCAAGTTGAAGCACCGCGTAATCACTTACCCGGAATAACCACGGCCGGTGAATGCTCGTTGAGATCCCGCTGAATTCCCATTGCACGCCAGGGATCCAGTTGACCCTGAGTGAAGAATACGTTGGTCACTTCCGGATTCCAACCGCCATAGATGACGTTAGTTCTATCGGCATTGTTTCGCATCCTCGTTTCATCGAAGCTACCGATCGGAATGTTTTTTAGGTTAGTGGATGTTTCGCTTGTTACTCCCTCTAGCCATAACTTACATTCCACTGTACAAATCACCGCACAGCTTGACGAACAGTCCGACGGGAAAACTGGAGCCAAAGATCTGATCAGGAGCACCCGAGATCTGATACCAGCCATACTCGGCACAGGTCTGGTACAGCCACTGACGCACTGTGTTACACAAGAGGAGAAGCAAAATGAGGTGGATTAAAGTATAAGATCCGTGCACTCGAAGCGTTTCCCCGCGATAAACGTACTTGAGCTCATAGCAGCACCATGCAACCAGGAAGTGTTTGTATAGTAATCAACCATAGCCTTGTAACCGTAGCTGTTGCAGTTGGTCGACGTTAGTCCTTGCGTTACAACCTTAGCCAGCGCCTTCATATCGTCCGTAATGGTAGAATCTTCAACGATCCGGCATAACCCCTCAATATCTCCCGAGTCATGATATTGTACCACGCCCGCAAACTCGTCCGACAGGAAGCTGAAGAAGTTCATCCTATCGAGCAGATTGGACAAGTCCACATCGCTGCAGAGCTTAAACTCCTGGGCGACCAGTGCATACTCTTCCCTGTCGAGCAATTCTTCCGCTTGCTTGATGGCACGTTCGATGCGGTCGGCACAATTCTGACCACCGACCAATCGAATACTTTCGGTCACAATCTGCTTGTATTCTAATGGCGAAAAACACACAAACAAATCAAATTGTGGCAGCCACTGAGTGGGTGGTTTCGGTTGGCACTGCCATATTACCAGTAAATTCAACCTTGGCAAATACCGGCGCACTTGAGGCCCACGCGCCATTAACGAGGTGAGGATACTTCTGCCGGAACCAGGACACCATGGTCGCGGAATACGAACCGCCGATCATGATGACGCCTGCATTTGCTGCTCCCGGAATTGTCTTGCGCATCTCCACGACAAAGTGAGCCAAATCTGCCAGTGCTTGATCGATGTTCAAATACTTCAGTTTATCAGTTCGTAAGTCGCTGAAATTTCATCAATAAAGGGGGTTTGGGTGATAAACTGCGTTGATAAGTGGAACATTCGATTAAGCATGTTTCTGGTGCTTACACTGTTGGATGACTCTGGCCGTAGAATCGATGCTCGGTGTAGAACAGGTAGCCCTTCAGCTCGCTCGCCATATCGTACACGTGACCACGGGAGATACTTGACGCGGAGATTTCCCATTCACCGCCGACGTAGATGAACAGCGGTCCACCAGCTTCATAGTGTTCACCGTTTGCCATGTAACGCTTAAATTATAATCACACACACGTACACACATTCGATTAAACGTGTCACCCCGTACCAGCTGGTGGCAACTCACCATTAACCAGGTGTTGACATTTTGAGGGTCAAAGTGATCCAAACGCTGCATGATGTAGTCCGTTGTCACTGGGGCAGCCTTACTCGAAGGTGAACCTCCACGGATAGGAGGTTCCCGATGCAGTCGCTCCCATGTGGACCGGGGACGGAACAACCGCTGGGTGCCTGGGGTCTGTTGCTCCAGACCAAACACACCCAAAACACCCAAAAGACAAACCAAACCTAGCGCAAATTTCATCGGGAATCAGCGTTTAAAACACACCGCATTCGCGACGCTATCGAACCGCCGTATTTATAGGCTGCGGTCAGCGGTCCATCTGCAACGGTTCGGTGTAATCTTATCTGCGGATTTCACGCCCTGCACCGTGATTTAATCCCGTTCGCCATTCTTCACCTGCAAACACCAATCGATGGGTCGACCACACACGTATCGGCGAATTTATTTGTGTCTCTTCATTCATCATAATCGACATCGGCCGACGACGATGATGGGGAGAAACAACCGCGAGATAGTGAGTTTGGTGCAGATAGGACCGCATACACGCAACACACAACACGTCATAAATTGCCACGAGCTGATTGTGTAGCGTGAGTTTATCGCCACCAGTGGGCAGCTGGAAGTGTGGATGGTTTCAATGGGATATCTACAGCGCAACAGTTGTTTGTCAACATTAATTCCAAAGCATCCGATGGAGCACCCAATAAAAGTTGCTACTTAAAACAACTAACTTTCCCACCGTTTTATCGGGTTGAAGCTGTTGAAGGATTATTTTAATTCAATGGCAAGCTTATTATTGGTACTTCGGGCAATAGCTTAAATTCCTATAATCGATCGTTATGGATGACGCTATCGTTGCCGTGAAAACAATTGTTGAGGCATACATTAATGAGACCCTTCACGGGATTGCATCTACTGATAATAAAAGAAAAATATTTGTCCGATTCATCACCCATTTCCCTTCAGGAATTGCATATGTGTGTTTGTTTTCCAACAACACAGGAACACCCTTTAAAGTGGTCATTTAAAAGTCCATAAACAAACCCACAATTACAATGTTGTCCACCCACGATTGGCAAACATTCCGGCATTAACCAGCACCTTCATCACACAATTGTCATCCACGCTAGGACAAGCGGTTAGTCACTCGGAAGGAAAATCGTTTATGCTTGTACGGGCATAACCATCGAGCTTCCTTGTCGAATGCTCGTTACTCCTATCCAATTACCTACGAAGCGTTACCAGACTCGCCAAGTCTGCTTATACGCCGTGCCAACCTAAATCCTCTGCCAATGGAGTCTAATTATGGAATTAATTCGTTAATTTTCTTATCTCTTTAACGATCTGAAGACATGGCCACGAAATGACGAGCCGACAAAACATACCTCGCGACCGTTTACTCCTACCACAGTGCTGAAACATTCCCCATCTTCTCAAAATCTGTAGAAACTCGTACAGCAAAAAAAAACGCTTGATTTGCATCGAAAGCTTTCCGTTTTTGTTTTTTTGGAGCAAACGATAAGACACGGAAACCGAAAAGGCACCACAGGCCCTTTTCCTGAACGTTTTGAACGGAACGCAGCACAAAAGAAACCCCATTTGTGAAGCTTCACTGAGCGACCGCACGCTTCCATGTCTTTTCCCGCTCTGCATCGTTTCCAGTAATGGGATAAAAATATTTGCAGATGGGCCTCTCTGGTTGTCGTTGCCTTCTTGGGCGGCACAAAGGAAACCACACGCAGATAGAACTCCGGCGCTTTGGATTGAATTTTTCACGTGAAAATGCGCACTGGAAATCGTTCGAACCATGAAGCCGAAGATGATGCGTGCAGGAACCCGTCGTCTTGCACCCGTTGTCAAACCGGCTTGGTGTCCCGGCAGTACCGGAACGCCACATTTCGACGTAGGGCTTCCGTGGAAAGTGAAAAACACAAGAACAACGTTATCGTTACATAATGTTTTGCATAAAACATAGAGCGTGGAGCCCGTGCCACCCCATGGTTCGTTCGTTCGGGTGCTGTTGAGTGAGTGCCGTGAAAAGTGCCCGTTTCCCTTGTCAAGCGCAGTGCATGTGTGTGTTTAGGCCACGTGTGTGGGACTAAGTGATGGCAGGCGTACACTTGGCATGAACGAAAAAGGGAGGGATCGGTGGACCGGTGGACAAGGGTATCTTTATTTTGGTTTTCAGTCCTCCTCGCATGGCTAACAATGACAAAGACTCATACGAAGGAATGGATGGCTGAGAGCAGGGAACGCTATCGAGCATTAAAAATGTACTATTCTTGGAGAGTGTACGTCACTTCGCTTTCGTGCGAGTGGGTCATAGGGTGGGTGGGAAAGTCATGGGGTAGAGAGCAAACTCTTCCACCCAAAGTGACAAAAGGGACAAGACGGATTGACATGTTACGACGAAGACGATGTGTGTCTGCCATGGGAACAAAATCATTGCACGACAAGACACCCGGACCGATGAGTTGTTGACTAAACGATCGGGAAAGCCTTGTTACCGTTAGCATTGTATGCGATATAAAATATGGACACATTCACAAGAAATCGAACTGAGACTGTCTTCCATTTACGCCAGGTGGACACAGTGTTGTGGTGAATATCAGCTTCAGGTCGGTTCGCTACAATGTTGTTTCATTTCGAGAATTTAACTAAGTAGCTAAGCTTGCAACAAGACACCAGCAAGACGTAATCTCTTATCTTGTACCATAAGATACCTTTCCCACTTGCAATGTCCTCCCCTCGAGGGGGGATTCGTTTTTAAAACCATTGCGTAAATATTGAACGAATTCCTTTGTTATTCCTGGAGGATAATCTTCCCGTAATCACTTCCACTTTCTGCCGTGACCGTGTTACCAGCACCGGACCAATCTGCCACTCTGCCGATCAAAGGTTGTTAAGTAAGCAGACAAACCATGGCACTCCCAACGCAAAACGGGGCTTTGCTGTAGCTCGTTTGCTGTCAAAGAATACAGGCTCGTAAGAGGTTTATCGATGCTTACCGATGCCTCTTGCCCACTAAGCACAGAGACCTTAAGTATGATGTCCCCAAAGCGTACGAACAAACACAAACACACACACACATACATTCGCACACACTTATCTTCATTGGTAAGCGATCTTCAATGGAAAGCTCAAACAAGTTCATGCTTACATGGGATTACGTGCCATCGGTCTCCATGACAAACATCATAAATTGGTCCGTTTAAGATTTGTGTATTTTCAATCGATATACACTCGATACCGTCCTGTGCACACATTCCGACAGCATGTTACATTATTCAACTACCTGTCAGTCTGCCGGTGGGTGCTTTAGCACGTGGGAATCACAACCGACTGGGCGTCTCCATTACTTCACGGAAGCCATTGCTTGCTCCCTTTGATGCGTCCGATCTATGCATAGTTCGTTAAACACGCTAGATTCCTCTATTCGGGACAGGGCTGCGTGCAGCACAACAACCCAATCTTTACCCGGTCCGGTTTCTCCCGGTTTGTAGAGCGAACTTTTACCCTAAAAACCCCCCCCCATGCCGTATTGCATGCTGACGAGTACTTCGGCTTACCCGCTCTTTACGACCGACCAACATCATCAGGAATCATGTCAGGTTCAAGAATAGATGCGGTCGCGCGAGAAACTTTGCTGACGGTAGCCCCACGCTTCAACCGCGCTCCGTAAACGCAGGCCGAAAATCCGACGAATCCATGGTGGATTACGTGGCGGGGGAAGTTTAGCGACTGCTCGCCTTTAGCCAGGCGCTTTTATACTGGTTACCGTCCGCAAAACCGACGCTAGAAAATGAATTTTACCCGGGTTTGGCTGGTGGTGAAAATTTAAATTCCCATCGTGCAGTTCTTGAAACCCTCCGCAAGAAGAAGGTGACGGTTTTGGTGCGGTAAACCCAAAAAGGGCCAACGCCATCAACACGAACCGAACGATCGATGTCCACCCGTTCAGTACAGCCGTAGCACGATGAGCCAAAACTTTGCCCCTGATGGAGTCGGAAAATCCGGCCCGAACATGGACCGCTTTTCCTTCGATTAGATTCTGTCAGGGGGAGACGACCGGTTCCCAGAGGTTTGACGGGCAAATGCAAACAAGTACTTGCAGAGAGCTGTTTATTGACATCGTCGATAAATTTTGTGTACATATTTGCGAAAACACGGAAATTTGCAATGCGCATGCGAACGTTCTAGCTGTGTGCCTTGAGCTTGCACGGCGTTGCTTTCCCATCTGTCCGTACTTAGCTTTGATCACAGCAATTACATGACCTCGGTCGATGAAATGCTATTTCACTATCATTTTATTGCACAAG
The DNA here is from genome assembly GCA_000349025.1 of Anopheles minimus. Taxonomy (NCBI): domain Eukaryota; kingdom Metazoa; phylum Arthropoda; class Insecta; order Diptera; family Culicidae; genus Anopheles; species Anopheles minimus. The sequence continues at coordinate 1,239,368 of KB663610.1, forward strand.
ACATGCGGGAGGGGGTGGGACGGAAGACGGTGGAACATGCGGGGGTTGGGTTCATTACGCTCATGCAAACCTGACGGCCGCTGTGAAGTTTAACTTCAAACACAAACTTTGAAGCGAGGGCAAACACAATCTAATCTAATATATGAAGTGGCAAGTTCGTGAGTACAATCTGATAATCAAAGCGATATTGCACCCGACCGGTTAGCAGCACAAACCAAATATGTGTGCTCCTGCTGTTATATGACCGGTCTCCCCGTCGACATTTATCATACCAAACCATTAACAACCCATTTGCTTTACGATCGATTCCTTTCAAATATTTTCCAAACTCCTGTGTAGCCGAAAGAACACGGTACTGATCGATGGTCTGTCCATTAATCAATAATATATGTAACCTTTTTCACGACGGGACCCTCCAGCCAAACACATCCCAGCACAAAAAGAGCCATTTTGGAGCCGGTTCTAGCCAGCTGCCGTTGAAAACTTTACCACTCTGCAAACAAATGCTAATCACCGATGATAGTCAGCGGGACCCCGAAAGAAAGTGATTCCATTTTATCCAATATTTACTGTCGAAGCATAAAAATTCAAATCTACTTTAGAAAACCACCACCACCACCGAGACCACGACGACGACCAACAATTTAAGCCTATCACTTTTCGAAGTTTCCAACCCGTTCGTTCTCTCCCTTGCAATGCTTCGTTCGTTCGTGCGGAATGGAATCCGGTAGGTCAATATTGACCCGGCAAATAACGTCTATTCATCAACGCGGCATTCCAAGGCCGCCACGACCAGACCAGAACACTGACGGACGGAGAAAACCTCCCCGATCGTCCGATACTGAAACGACTCAATCAGGCCGTTTTTCCGCAGTGGCTAGGCCTTTCAATCGGCCACGGACGGTTCGGTTCGGTGGCTTAAGTGAGCTTTTTTTGCCACCATTCCGGAGCAGTGCTGTGCTGCTGGATGCAAAAACCCCCACTCCACGGGCAAGCACTCTATGAATAACCAATTTTCTGCTACCGTCCCCATGATGATCCTCCTCCATGACATGCACGCCATAAGTCGGTCATGCTTATGCTCGTACGCTGTTCGGTAGCGTTACAAAGTTAACTCTTTGCGCTCCACAAACCTATCGGTCTCGGTCGGTATCGACCACTCCGTCGACGTCGATGATAAAGTACGTCAACTTTTAAATAAACTAATAAATTGCAATTTCAATTCCCTCACTTGCTTCGTAAACTGATAAATTTTATGAATACATAATATATTAGACTGATTTCACCGGTCGTCTTCACGGCGATGGAAAAACGGGTGGGACCGGTTTCAAACGAGCCACCACCACCGCATCCCGACGCTTGCTGGAAAAATGCCAGCAACATCGGCACCCCGGCACGACAACGCTTCAACAAAACCAACCGTCTTCCCGATGCAGCGATATTGGCTTTTCCTTGCATAATTGAATTGTGCGCTTGGGTTCCTTTTTATACTAGCAGAAGCGTCTCCCTCCACGCCCGCGTCTGTGTGGGTATGGCGCACCACCGAACGATGTTTCGTATCGATGCAGTATTTTTGAAACTCCTTATTTCAATGACTGATAGACATTTTCCCGTTCCTCGCTTCGAAACCCCTTCCTTCAGCATGCCGAACCTGCCGAATGAATGATTGGCGGTAAGGGAAAGTTTGGACGCTTTTCATTTTTGCATATCACAGTCAGAAAAAGCGTGAAAAATCTTCCCCACGAGCGCGCGCGGGAAAAGAAAGTGCAGCACTATAGGGACACAACTTGGTGCGCCGGAGCGCTCAAGAAAAGGCAGCGAAAATAAAGGCGAGATAACGCCACGTTTGCTGACAGTTCCAAGCTGTTGCTAGAGCGTGACAGGATAAACTGACTCTTGGGTGAAGCGGTCCGTATCTGGCTGCACTCGGGAAAGTTTGCTCCCCGATACGATCAACGTCAACACAAACAGTGAAAGATAAAAAGCGTGTAAGATGAATGCACGGAAAGATTCGAAGCTTTGAACTTGCTGTGCTTGTTGCAGCAACAACGAGAAAAGAACAACATACCATAACGGGTCAGGGATCACGATAAACTAATAAAGAGATAAGTGAGTTTGAAGTATTATCGTACTGATTTTACAACGAGATGGAAAACTGTTTCAACGCACATTGCATCACTCGAACCGCCGCCCTCTTCTAGAACGGGACCATTTCGAACGAAACTTTCAATTCGGTATTTGGCTTTACACTGAAATCTACTTACGTCACAAAAGGATCCGAAGGAATTTCCGTTAAAAGCTCTTTAAAATCATCCAAACTTCATTACACACACACACAATTAAATGAGACATGCGTTTGAAAAGCTAACCTTTTTTCGGTGACGACAAGCAGCAGCATGATGACGGTACGCAAGTTGCTTCGAGCAGAAAGTGCTGTTTGGAATTTTTAAAACTATCTCCTGTCATGTACAGTTTGCCTACATTTAGGGGTTAGTAAGGGATGCCAACCCGTAAGCCTAAGGACTGGAGCCTCCTGAGCACCGGGAAACAGTAGTTAGTAGTGAGTGAAGAGTATTTAATTAAATAAATTTCTTCGGGCATTCGAGTGAGTCTGATTTGTGCTACTGCGTTTACAACTGCTTACACGAAATCCGATTCCTGGAAATACTCCAAAATAGAAACTATTAGAACACACTCGTTTAACCCAACCCGCAGGAGAGTGGATATTGTAAGGGTACTTTGTTACACCATTTACCCTCTAATGGATTTTGGAAAAGTTAATGAAAACAATCCTGGTTCGTTGGGACCGTAGGTTTTCCCCTGCCTAAGCCGTCGTTTCGTCAAACTACTTGACATTGTAGTTAAGCTTTACGTTAACGTTAAACTGACAATCAATCAAACAGGTCTTGCTGTATCAAAAACAGCTCCACTAACTCAACAGGGCACACCGAAGACACAAACTAAGAGCGGACAAACAAAAGCGATTTTCATCTTCTGCTTTGAAAACTGCCAAAAATGGAAGGTAAAACGGTATATCTGTAAATCAGCCGGCTCTTTTCAAACCATTTTACACCTTTTCTGTTTCCCGTCCCGAATGGCAACTCGTGGCAAACGATTCGTAGAGACAGTGGTAATGCTCTCAGAAAAGCAACAGCAAAAAAAAATGGTGGATTCGGTTCACTTCTTCTAACGCTTGCTGATACACTGTTGCTGTATGATTAAAAAGGCACTAACAAAACAAACACAAACTTGAATGTGAAATTGCTGCTGCTGTCCCTACCTTGCTCGGGTGGAAAAGTTCGTCCATTTTCCATCCTTTTGCCTTTCACACTCGCTCTTAATCGTGTGTTCTTTTCGTGTTGTTCACCGTTTCCTCTTCCAGGACACCGTTTTGTGTCTTTCACTGTCATCGCAGGTGTGAACTTTAAGCTAAAGGCTAAAGCCACACCAAATCCTGTCGGAATGGCCGGGTGGGTCAACGTGCTTTTTTTGTTTGTTTGAAGATGGTTCATAACAGTCACAAGACGACACCGTTCTAGCGCGAGTTTCATTCTGTTGAACGATACAGGTAAAATTGAACAAAAAAAATACTTTTCGCTCGATTATCCACCTTTTCTTTATATTAATAGCAGTAGAGAAAATAATCCGAACCCGCTTACTAAAAGCTAAAAATTTACCATCATTTTCTTTCGTCCCTATGTGTCCTTCAGCCTTCAATGACCTGTGTTTCGCTTGCCCGCAATACACTTGAACAGTTTTTTGTCCCTCAGCTCACTGCAACACTCTTGTAAAGTTTGTAATTTGTTCGCTCATTCGTTTTTACGCTCAATAGTCAACGTTTTATCGTCAACGGTTTTGGCCGAGCGGGTGCAATAGGGGCAACATCCCCCTTTTTTTTTAAACTATATTAAATTTTTTGCCTTTTCCTGGGACACGCTCTAATTGGAACGGGTGCGCGTTCTTCCAGCCGTAAAATGCAAAACTGCTGAACCCCTGGCGAAGTTGGCCGGAGCATCATCAAACACCATCGACCACCACTACTGCTGCTGCTGCTACGGGCCGGTAGGGTGAAGTGTAATCGATTTCGATTCGAGCTCGGCCCGGCTGCCCGGTGTCAGTGGCTGGTTAAATTAATTTTACCCGCTCCTCGTAAACTTCAACCTCACTGCGGCGTTCTTGGCGAACGAGCAACGTGCAGCATGCCGGACGGAAGGTCCGAAGGTGCCTAGCATTGCGTATGGTTGAGCAGTAAAATTGTCATTTTATTCTAACCTTCTTACCGGCACAAAACCCACAGGACTAGGGCTGTGCTTTACATATCCTACCCCCCCTACGGTGGCTAGTAATAAAATCCCTTGACCACTCAAAATTTGTTTTGGCACAATCATAAAACACTACCATATTTCGCTTCCCTTTTTTCGAGCTCCTATTTGTTTGGTTTTATTACTCAAACATCTTCTCACAACATTGTACTTGCTGTGCTATTCAGAAATATCCCCGCAATAAAAAAAATAGATAAATAAAGCTACCTCAAATAATTCTCGTGGAATTAGTTCTTCTTAGGAAAATAATATCATTTAATACATTCAGCACAAATTGAAAGCGGAATCACTACAGCGATATTGGCCGGAGTTAATTTTATTCTTCCAATTTGATTCTATTTTCGTAAACGTTTATGGTTCCCAGAAAAATAGATTTGATTTCCACCGAACTGCGCTGATTGAAAGCTCACAGATAAATAATAAATTCACAAATTTTAAGGATGTAACTCATCCCACCCCATCAATCGCAAATGACACCGAGTGCGACATTTACAATCGGTAGAACTTTTCCTAGCTCTTTCACCGGAAAGGAAGACTTTCGGCGTCCGCCATTGGTGAAATTATCCCGCATTATTGTAATTTCCCTGCTGACTTTGGACAAGATTGAAGTTTCGTTCTGTTCTGATATTACGTCTGTAAAATCCCACCAACGTGGCGCACCATCACCGTGTCAGAGCAATTTCATCAATCATTTATGATCCACGTATTCGGCCGCCCCAATCGGTCCACCCCAGCACACCAACAACAGCAGCAAAAAGAAGTTTAAAATTCAATTCAGCAAACAGAACAATCCATCCGTGACCATTTGTTCCCCGGCTATCCCTACCCATGGCCCGGGTGCAGCAAAACCGTCCGGACGACAACTTGTCCACCATCTTATTATTATCCTCTTGAGGCGTCCACATTCGACAAGGCGCCGACTGACGACGATGGATGAAAGGGGTCTCAACGAGGGATGGCCGAATGAATGAAGAAAACCAAATCCACCCGAAATCCGCTTTTACGAGCAAAGCAGCTACCTACCGACAGCAGCTGGATTTTTACGACACTCTGGAGAATAATTATGCTTTGGTTCACAACGGCAGCATAACAACGGCCGAATGCGGACAGCGCATGGTCACTCTCGCAGATGTGATCCCTTGCGTGTTTCCACCCTTCGGATGCGCCCTGTGGGGACTGTGTTTCATTTTACATTTTCCAATCACACCGTCAACTGCATGCATGGTGGAGAAGCAATCCTTTCGGTTATTTGTTTTCCTTCCCGCTGACTGGCAAAAACAAAAGCGAAGGTAAAAGAAGAATAAATCCAAGTGGGAAAAGAAATAGGAAAAAAAGAACGGCGAATAAAATCAACCCAAACGGTCCGTATCTCATCAAATAAGCAATGGTGCTCGATTCTGTTCTGTATGCTCGACGGGGAGGAAAAACAAACCCCCTCGGTTAAACAGTAAGGGCACCGGCACGCTATTCCCACGAGATAGAGCGAGATAGAGAGAGAGAGAGAGAGAGAGAGAGCGAATAAAAGACCAAAAGACTGATGCTGTTTGTTGATTCAAACAAGTAGTGCAAATAAATGGGCCCGTTTCTTCTTTGTTGAGTGATCAGAAAAATATTGCATCGTATGCACAAAACGAGATTCTGTTTGCTTCCCATTCGCCATTTTCTTTCTACCGCCTTTCACGATTTTCTATTACAAAATATTCTGGCCCACGTTCTCGCGGAATGTATACCGATAGAAATTGGCACACGGAACCGTTTGTATCGATTATTTCCTTCAGCAAATGGAACACACCTAGATTCATTGTCTGCGGTAATAACTTATTGATTTTGCCATCTTCATCATTCATTACTCCATCGGTGAACGAGAAACGAAGATCGGTTTGTCGGTTTGGGGTTTTTTGTTTGTTTCCGTTCTTACTTGTTCTCTCTTTTTCTCTCGCTTGGAACGGTTGGCAGTGTGCTTTCGCAGTAAATCCCACGAAAGCTTCTCAAGTTTTTTCCTGTTTTTATTTTTTTGGCCCGTTCCTCCATAGTGACAGATTTATTGAAACATGCCATCATTGGGAATTGGGAACGAAACAAGAGTAGCAACAGCAGCAGCAGCAGCAAAAAATATTCAACTTCCTACGGAGTGATGAACGAAACCGGGGTAGGGCTGTGGCGAGGAAAGTAAAAACACATCATTTCTCACACCGCTCGGCACTAGCGG